>JAMLFY010000006.1:21825959-22179376 GCA_030441495.1 Dalbergia oliveri
AAACCTTCATTCACCTTTACTAAAATTTGAGACAATAATGTTACACTCGACACTTTCTCTATTTATAAAATCGTCATTAAAGATTGCTAAGCTTTGCTAAAATTAAATGGTCTCTGTGTGTAGTGCAGTTGCTAATTCATTTATTTAAATGACAAAAAAATAACATATAGCATATGCATGATTATTAATGATAAAATTATAGTATTTTGAGGATATTTGACACATGAGTTGACTAAAATATCTTTTTTATTATGTGAGGGTGGAGTTTATAATAACAACCTATGATTAAAAAAAAGGTATGTATTTTTGTTAATATATATGTATCAAATATTGTTAAAAATATTGCAATTTTATCATTAATGATCATATGCATGTCGCATATTGTTGTTTTTATCAACTAAATTAATAGACCAATAACTATAGGGAAGGCTACTGTAACCTTTAATGATAATTTTCAGTGTAATTGCTCTATCCATTTTCCTAGAAAATTTTCTGTTATGGCTTGTTGGGAATGTGTTCCCTATGCACTAGTTATGGCCTAAGTTGGTCATGAAATACATAAATATGATAAAAGCAAGTGCTCCTTATATAGATACAATGGAATATTCTAGAAGCAAGACAAAGTCCTAGCAAACCCAAGTCCTAACAAATTTTATTTTGTTTTGTATTTTCTAATAGTCTTTGGATTGCCAAGAATAGTTTTAACTTATCCTTTCTCTTTTTTCTAAAAACTTTGAATAGTAGTGTCAAATTAAACGTCTTAGACTTGATTAGGTTCTTAAAAGAAAGGTAAAATTTATTAGTTAATTTTAAAATACTAGTTTGCCCTTTAAATTTTCCTAATTTTTTTTATTGTTTGGTATGAACAATGCTCCCAGTGAAAGTGACATTGTGAAATGTGGGTGCTCATGCCTCTTACATGTGAGAGTTATAATGAGAAGGAAATTTTGTTATAGATTTGAAAAGGTATATAATTGTAATTATAATTATATAAATAGGATTTAATTTGTATGCCTTAGGTACACGTGTCTTTAGGCAAGTCTAGTGCGATCTTCAGGTCCCCTGAACCCACTGTGTTGTTTGGAATACCCCACTTACATAACAAATTGAAATTTTAGGAGAAAACACTTTGGAGAGCACTAGGCACTAAAATAAGCACTGGAGCGGTCATAGAGGGTAAAGCGGTGCAGAGGGGAAAGCAAGCACTCTGGTGAGTTTGCAGCTTCATTTGAGCGTTAGCGGTCAAGTTTTTATAAAAACCCTCATTTTTGGGTTTCCAGACATGAAACATGACTCCCACACCCAACATGCAAAAACCTTCGCCTCTCTATCCCTTGTTCACTCCCAAACTTCATTTCTCTTTCATTTTTCTCAAATCTTCATCCTCCAAGCTCAAAGGTAAGTTGTTTTGCTAGTTTTGCTTCCTTTTCCTTCAAGCCTTCATGTTCTTGGGGTTAGATCTTATGTTCTTCAATGCTTTCATGTCATGGTTCTCTCCTACCATTGTTAGAGTTAGATTTGAGTTATTTAGAGATTTTAGAGGTTAATCTAGTGTATTAATTGTTATGGTAGATATTAGTGTCATTCCTGTTTTCCGAGTTTTGTTGGTGTTGATTATGTATATTCCATTCCTCCAGGTGAGTGGGTTCAAACTGTGATCTCTATGTTTCTCATTAGAACTATTTTCATCATAATATTGCATATTGTATAATTTTAGAGGTTATTTTGAAGAAATTTGAGATTTTTGCTGGTATATCATGTTTTGGACTTAAGTTTAAAAGCATGAAATAACTTTTTTTTTATAAAACTCATGAGGCCATTATTGTTAAACTGATTTTATGTAGAGTTGTTGACAAATGTAAATATTAGAGACTTTTACGAATATTAGAACAAACTATGGAAGAGGTTTATGCATGTGCTATAGTTTTTATATCTAGATATAGAGTTTCAGAGAAAGAACTAGAATTATGATTTTGAACTAGACAGTAGTCATAAAGAAAATAAGGTAATTAATGGCTGAAAATGATCGTTACATTGGTTCCAAGTTGTCCTCAAGGACAATCTCATAGAGAGAGAATGTAACCTAGTTAGGTGTCCAACTTTATGTTCTTTAAAAACCATAGAGGGAAAACTGTTATGCCCTGAGGGCATAACAAGGAGATTTTGTTATGTCACATATATTGCGCATGACCAAAGATTCATGTTTCTCTATTAAGTACTGTTATTTGGAATTTATGGAAAACAATGATTTTGATTAAATGTATGTATATATGAAATGTTTTGGAATTTTCCTGGTATTATGATAATTTTATGCATTGTTCCTTAGTGTCCCATGAGGGGATTGCAGGTGAAGATTCACTCACTTAGTTTTACATAAAACTCACCCTCTCCTTTCTCCCATTAATATACTTCAGCCGCTCCACGTTCCTTTCAACCACCTTTTCCCAAGAGTAGAGTTTCAGCTTGAGCTTCACTATAGTGAAACATTCTTATTATAGCTTAGAGTGCTCTAGTGTTACTAAGCAAAGTCCCGGACCATATAGAGATAGTTTTTGCATTTTGTATACCATGATTATATTTTGGATCTTTACTTACATGATAATAGTTTCTTAGTTTATTTTGAATAGAGCAACACATTATATATGATTTGTATTATAACTATTGACATTTAGAGTTTGATTATAAGATTACGGTTATAATTATATGGACTTTAAAGAACATGTGATTTGTCATAGAACATGAATTTATATTTTCAATGGACTTTATGTTTTGAATTTACATAGAGGTACAGAGGTCACAAGGTTACGTGAGAATGAGACTTTACGATGCAAATTTCCCAGATTCGTCATGAACCATTATATTAAAATTATTTTATATTATTATCTAATCAAATCATTACATTTGTATGACTTTTAAAGTAGTGAAGAAGAGAGTTACCATATTTGCTTATTTGTTAAAATATAATTAAATGACAGTTTAAAAAAATTTTATCCTACAATGCATCAAAATTAAACTCATATAAATTATAGCAATAAGTAATTTTAAAAGATTTGAAAAACTACTCTGCTGCTTTTGCTTTTTATAAAAAGCCTAGTATCATTAGCTTAAAAAAATGATAAAATATTTTTTATTTGTTTGTTAAAGTCAATTATTCGAATAGTCCAAAAAATATATAAAAGGTTTTTTTTTTCCAGAAATCTTGTCCAAATGCACTTTAAAAAGGATCTCGTACCAGTACAAAAAAAAAAAAGAGGATCTCGTACATATTTGACTTTTCCCTCTTACGTACCTACCTGCTCGGTCTTCCAAAACACAAAATAGTCTATAACTGGAAATAACGGGTTGAATGATTAAAAAAGTACAACAATGATAAAATAAAAATAAAAATTCAAGTCTTTGGGTTTTTAAGGAACCAATGCAAACTACCCAAGATCCTAACGTCCTAGATAAACCATAAGCACTTAAATAAACAATTAATATACGTAAGGTTAATATGGGATAAATCAAAAGTGCACCAATCTCTCAAACAAGCACGCACGCATGCGAGCTTGGTTATTAAGTACAAAATATAGGAAGAAAGAACACACAAAAACTTTATATTAAATGCTACATGCACAAATGACATCTTATATTACGTATGGGTTAGAAAGGATAAGCTAATTCATAGTACAATCGGTAGCAGCAAACGAAACGTTCTTCCCTTCAAGATCGTACTCCACTTGATAATCAATCTGTGCCAAATTTCCAAAGATGGAGATATCAATTGTGTTGGTGTTGGGCACTATCAGCAAGCAAAGCAAGTTGTCGTCAACAACACCGAACAAGTTGTCAGGGATCAAGGTAACATTAGCCCCCGTAAAATGGAACACAAAACTAGGACGTTAATGTTACCCCCATTATAATTAATGCAAAATTTGTACGGATCAGGAGGATTTTGGACTCCATCAACACCGAAGGCTTCCTTCACTGAAGCCAAGAAATTGTTGTAGAAACTCGGTTCAAGAGTTGTCAACGTGGTCCCTGAGTCAATTACTATGTTGCCCCTGTTTGATTAGTCTGCACCGTGTTTTGACCAACACTAATGCCTTCAAGATTGAGGTAATAATAGGTTGGTGTAGAAGGCTTGGTTATTAAGGGGGTGGACACAGCGTCATTTCCTAATATGGTTGCTCCATCCCCGAATATGAGTTTGCTAGTGGAGGTTGAATTGAGAGGAACCAAACAATAGGAGAATTTGTGACCAATTTCATCACCTAGTTGTGAAATTAGTGACAATGGCCCTGCTCCAAGACCAACAAGCCCTGTGGCTTTCTTGGTCACATTGAAAGTCACACTATTGTTATACCCACACCCAAAAATAGAACTAGGGAATGAAACACCTTGGCCACTAGTGGAATTACCAAAATTGATGGAATCAATAGCCAACTCTCCCTTTGTGAATGAGTTGTCACCATATGAGTATGCATACGTGCACTCATTCGATTTCCCACAAGCACGTTGGTTTTGGGATAGTAGTGTGCAATTTTGTGAGTCACATGACACTGGGGTGTAAGTGGAAGAATTGCTTGGATCAAACAATGGGGTGTCTTGTTGAAAACAAGAATTTGATGTCTCACAAGGGGAACATTGTACCCAAATAAGGTCACTCCCCGTGTCCGCAACAACGAGCCTTTCAACGGGAGGGGTACCAATATAGATTCTTGTGAGGTAATCACCAAAATCACCGTTTGCAACTATGATAGATTCGAGTGATGATTCATCAGTTTCATTTGATGAGAGTTGATTAACACGGCTGAACCGAGAAACGGAACGTAAGGTGGCACTCCTAGTGAGCTCCGATGGAGTCATTGAAGAGTTGTAAAAGGGTGATGATTTTGAGTCCCGGTGAATAAGCTCAAGGCTGAAGCCTCTTAGGCTTTTACTGGCTTCAGCATAGGGTACAACAAAATTGGTAAGTGAACATATGAAGGCTGAAAAAAAGAACAACGAAAGAGCATGCATGTTTGAAGAATCAATGAAGGATATGAAAAGTACAAGAGAGATATATTGGATTCTTGGTGGATGGAGAATGGCGTCAAAACACTTGTATTTATAGTTTAACGAGAATTTTGTGTTCGGTGATTTTTTCGTTTAAGTCTTGTGATTTTTTATAGTTTGATTTTCTTCTTTTTCGCCATTAGACGTACGCCGTTTGATTTTCTTCTTTAAATGTTGGTAAAGGTACGTAATAATATTTAATCAAAAGACCAATTCAGTTGGTAATACACTTGAAATTTTGTGGAAGGTTTCAAAATCTTACTAGCAATCTAGAAATAATTGTTGACACTATATAATATTGAGAAAATTACACTCACATCTCTTAAATTTTAGTGTAATTATACTAAATGTTATATTTTACAAAATTATTATTAACCTTCTCTATATTCACTAAAATTACACTAACCTCTCCTATTGACACTAGTTTGTTAATTTAAATGATAAAAAATATAATATGTGATATATATATATATATAACTATTAATTATGAAATTATAATATTTTAGTAATATTTAACACATTAATTGAATAAAATGCTTTTTATCACACAAAAATGAAACTTATAATTTATAATATAAAAAAGGTATTTTAGTTCATATATATGTGAAATATTATTAAAATATTATAATTATATATATATATATATATATGTGTGTGTGTGTGTGTCATGTTATTTTTCTCTGTTATTTAAATTAACAAACTAATATATTCATAGGAGGTCAGTGATAGTTTTATAAAATAAATTAAAGGGATGCCAAGTGTAGTTATATTAAACATCAGAGAAAGTAAACATAAATTCTTCTAAAATATTTGGTACTAGTCTTTCGATTGCAAAGAATTTCTTTAATTTTGATCCAATATTTTTCTCAAATAGTTGAATAGTTGAATCGATTATATCTAGAATTAATTGATTCGGTTCTTTATCTAAAAGTAAAAATAAGAAGGGGATGATAATGACGTTTACGAACTAATTGATTTAGTCGTGCTGACAAAACCAAACTATTGTGTGAATGCTTCTAGTTGATTTTTTTTGGTTGCATGCTTCTAGTTGATTAGGTCATCTAATATATTATAAACCAACGGGTCACATTTTGAGAAGACGAGTTATATTCAATAATTTTCCTCGTCCTTGCCCCGCAGACACGTTAAGTACATTACAATGCCTTGTGGTTTCTCATAATGTGCACATTATTTTTGAAAAATAAACTAAGAAGTAAGAAAAATTCTTGTATAAGTATAAATAAATAATTCTAAGAATCTATCTTTAGATATACTCTCATAAAAGCTAATAGGATTCATAGATGAATGAGTATATACTAAATAAAGTTTATGGAAGTCATTTTTATTATAAGCGTGTCTAAATATGATGGTTAGCATGTATCCATGCAAAAATCTATCAACAAGCTAAGTAATCCCTCATACACAAGAAAATATCTTAATTAACTATATGAATTTAATTTATATACATGGTTAGTTTAAAATAACTTTACAACAATATTCAATTATTTATTGTCACGAGAAATTTTTAGGTGCTCTTACAAAACAAAACATATTTGCTCTGCTTCATTTATTAATTGGCAAATCAACTATTAAATTAAAAATGTAGGGAAAGTGGAGACAATAATGGCCAAAAACTTATGTGTCAATTAATAAATGAATTAAGCAAGTACTATTTCTTGCTCTCTGTACCTAAGATTTTTCGTATTGTCACATTAATTAGCAAAAATATTTAACTCGTCACTCTCTACATAAAAAGTTTTACAAATAATTATAAAACTATATATAATTAGTACAAAAATAAATAAATAAATAAAACTAGATGACGATAATAGACACCGCCAGTGCATTAAACTGAAGGTGATTCCCAGAGTTAGGAGCTAGGTGGATATAAAATCATGTTTATGGAAGCACATTCTCAACAGTTTGTCCCCATCAATGTTCAAAATTGCAATTGTGGTTGCAATTGCAATTGCGGTTGTAGCCATTACAATTGCGGACATTCGGCTACTACGATGCAAATTGTAGTTGTTGCATAAAATGTTAAAATAAAAGAGGTATAACAATGATAGCACTAACAAAAACCCCAATAAATTTGATATAAAATTGTGTTGTCAACATATTCAATATTGTAAAAAATTTCTTTCGTGATATTGTAAAAATTTTACAATACATGCTTACAAAAATAAATAATAAATAAATTTAATAGAATATTTCAATATAGATACCATTAATAATTAATTAAACATAAAAATTACATATTTATTGTTAAATATACACTCTTTCGTTTTTTCAGAAGATAATATTTAGTTCACTATATTTTTTTCCTTTTCAATCATATAACTTATTAAATCCCAAAAGAAAATATACAGACACATTAAACAAAAGTGAAAAGCCATACACTTTATCCCTTCATTCATTGAAAAAAAAATAAAAAATACATTTAACCCAAATTAAAATGACAACCAAAAAGTAAAAAAAAAATTGTAAAAAAAGAAGAATAATAATAATGTAACTCTTACAAAAATAAAAATAAAAATAGCCCACCCAATAGCCCATTGCATGAGCCCTTAAAAAGAAAAAAAAAAGATTCATAACCAGCAACACTTTACCTCACCCATTCCCCACCTACCCCACTTTTATATACCATTCTTCCTTTCTTATATATCTTCTTTGTCCAAAACCAAAAATATTGTAACACCCTAATATTTAACCAAACACACCTAGGACATGTTATAGTTAATTACTAGTTGTTACTCTTTTGTTTAAGTTCTTATCCTTTAACTTGGAAATACTTTAGTGAAAGTACGGGTAAATTTTTTTTTTGACCTGTTAAAGCAAAATGTGAGCCGCGTGTATAACTGGGACCCATTATTTACCTATTATGACAAACGGGAAATAAAACTTCTCATAGAGGTGTACAAAGTAGGACAACCTTATGAACATAATCATACCATCATATATGTATATATAGGTAGCACAAGCATTGACTATTCCATGACTCATACCAAAACGAACTACTAAGGCGGAATATGCCCATTAGTAAAGATGGGGCTAGTTAGTCATTGCAAGAAAACATGAATAGTATAGAACTTAAGATCATCCTCCTGATGATGCTCTCGAGAAGGAGGAAGGTAGCCAGGTGCAGGAGTGGGGTCAAGGGGGAGCGAGTCGACCCACGGGATGAACATGGGCTCCCGACGTGGACGGGTGGGTCCTTAGGCGTGCGGGACTCCCTCATAGGCTCCATCACGTGGCCTCTCCATCCCTGCCACTCCCTACATCTCTAGGAACGGCGGAGCGGAACCGCCTGAAGAATGCTGGAAGGAGATTCCTCCGACGGTCTAACTCTAGCGCGTAGGTCGAGGCGTATAAAACAGGAAGTCACGGTAGCAGATCAGCAATGTGGCCACGATAAGGCCACTCGGTACGGGCACGATCAAAAGCAAAGTCATCAGGAAAGGAATGTCGGTGGAGAACCAAAAGCTAGTAACTGGATGTGCAAAAGGACGGTCAGGAACATGAACAACGGACGGCACATTGACCCACAAAGTGATATGACTTGTAGGGTCAAAATGCAACTCCCAAGTGGGAGCCTCAAGGTAAATTACGAACGTGGCCATCGTCCTCTAAAGACGAAATGGAAATTAATAAGTGACCTAAACAATCACGGAAGGACTCGTGTCTCCCGTCATGTGTCATCATTTTCATCTTCAGGAACCTCGGTTTCATTATAAAAATAGTGAACATAATAAGGTTCATTTATTAAGTTTAAAAATCATTAGCCGAGGCCCGTGTCTTTTAACATGATTCTTAATGCTATGAGTGCATCATATCTTATCATAAATGCATGTGAATGTCATGTGAACACATATCATGATAATCATAATAAATTAATATGGCATAAAGAACACATGCTATCACAACTTCATCTTTCCTATTTAATAATCTTAGGTGACTTAACTTTCCAGTTTCTCCTAAGGGCCACCTACTACTTCTCTTGAGAGTTCTAGGTTATGAGCTCATACCTAACTAATCATCACTAGTCTACACTTATCGTCTCGATAAGCTAATTCCGACTCCAGAGTGCGGAGTAGGGACATGGAATCACCTTTCATAACCATTAATTCCTGGAGTCTAAAGGATCAGCTCTTTGAGTCACCTCCCATAACCATTAATTCATGGAGTCTAGAGGATCCCTTATAGATCACCTCTCATAACCATTAATTCCTGGAGTTTAGAGGATCATTTTCATATGTCTTATGTCACCTTTGATCTTAGCATGTTATTAAGAGATGCAATATATAAACATATAATTATAACATATCATTTAACATTTCATGCTCGTGAAACACATAAATCATGCACCTCCATACTTCAATTATAATCACATGAGTGTGCATAACATTTTTTGCATATATCTTTAAGCATGTTATTCATATATGCAAACATGAGCATGTAATCATAGCCATCATCATAACTTATGAATTAAATTTTTATGTACAAAATAAAGAATTACAAAAAGTCGAATAATAATAATAATAATAAAGAAAAAAGAGAATAAAATTTTAGGAAAAATTAATTTTGGCTTGATAGCTATTAGCTACGTCGATGTATCCATTGGTGTAATGAGGAACTCAAAACCACGTCGTTCTCTATAAAATATTCATTGGTTGATTGATTTTACTTTCTTTGAAAAGTAATTAAGATTATTAAATTGTCAACCAAGATTATTAAGCATCAATATAAAGTAATTGGCATCAATATTGCTAAATACAGGTAGGTCCATAATAATATTATGATTGTAGACGAAATAGCATGTACAATATTCGATCATGCAGCCTCTAATCATAATAAACAAACCATAGCATGACATTATTATTCAGTATAATATATATGTGCTAATACAAAACAATAAAGCAATTAATATTTGACAGTACATTCTTTAAAGAATACTCTCATGCTAACATAATAATACTATTACCACATTATGTACAACAGTGCAAAATTAATCAAGGGGTTAAACAAAACAATAAAAATTGTTAAAGTTAAATTGAGTCTAAAAAAATAGACAAACATTCAAATATCTGTATTTAGTTTATATATATATATATATTTCTCAGAGAGAGAATAACTAAATGCCCCTAGTCCAAAAATGAAGCGCAAGAATGATGACCCAAGATCACTCTTTTTATTTAAGCCTCAAACTAAAATCTGCACTTAAAAGATAAATCTTGCCCTGCTTCATATTTTTTTTCCCCTCCTACCAGAGTTCAAACAAGAGTTTTTGTTTTATTAAAAATTTTATTGAAAAGGGCTAGGCATTCCCTCTATTGTATTATTATTATTATATATTTTAAAACAATCCAACCCTCTTCCTGACACATGCACGCATACATAAAATAATAGAAAGAAACTAGATTGAAATTGAGGGGGGCAACGGGGGATGGGTTTTTTTCTGAAATCACAAACTAAGTTCACAGCCACTGGCAAGGGGTTAGGAGCTCACACATACACACAGTTTCTCTCTTTCACATACACACTTGGTTTTCTCACATACTGAGCCCCACACACACACTCGGAGAGAGAGAGGGAGAAACAGGGAGAAAGAAAGGAAGGACACGGAGAGCGGAGAAGAGAGAGGCAGAGATCGAGAGATTGAGGGACCGAGGAAGAGGGGGAGAGCGGGTGCGGCTAGGACGGGCTCTCGGGGATCGGCCACACGGCGCGGCGGAGCGGGGTGGGTGGCTTCGCGCGGCTGAGGGTGTACGCGGCTGGGCAGATCTGTGCGCTGGGGGTGGCCGCGAAGAGAGATGGCGATCTAGTGTGGCGTGCACGGCTGGTATGGCTGTGTGAGGGGAAGGCAGAGGCGCGTGACGAGGAGGGTGGCCGATCTAGTTGGCGGAAGAGTGGGGGAGCTTGCGCGGCTGAGAGGCGCGACGCGGTTGGGCGGATCTGCCACGGTTTGTGCGCTGATAGTGGCCGCGATGAGGGGCGATGATCTGGAAGGGGACACCGGTGTGGCGATGCGAGGGTGGCGTGGCCGTGTAAGGGAAAGTGGAGTTATCCCAGGTTGAGGTGGAGTGGGGGTTGCGGTCCTAGGGTGGTTTCGCGGAGTGCATGCAAAAGGGGAGGGTGGCCGACGGTGGTTCGCGACGGTCTTCTTCAGGTGAGGGTGGTTGGCCGCACGGTTTCTTTTTCTCCTTCTCTTGAGTTGTTCAGTTTGGTTTAATGGTATTTTGTATTATTTGTACACGGACTGTTTGGATATTTGTTCTAGACTTGAAATGCTTGGTTGGATTGATGATTGTATCTTGAACTTGTTTACTGTAGCCTTGAGATTGAGCCTGGTTTTGGGTTTAGACTAGTAATTGAGGATGGTATAGATTGTGTTTGATGTTGAAGAATGGTTTACCATGTATGCATGTGCATGATTTGCGACCTAATGATAAATGAACAAGATGAGAACCAGATAACAAAGGCCAAGAGAGAGAAAAAAAATACCAAACACTATTGTTCTTTTCTTACTTCCCAAATCTCTCAGCTTCTGTAATTCTTCCTTAGTTCTTCACTACCTTGAAAATGAGGCAATTTTTCGGAAAATGGAGATAGTAATATAGATGAATACTGATGATGAAAGTGTAGTGAGAGGGTAGAGATTAACTGTCTAGATTTTTCTTTTGTGATAGATGAAGATGGATGCGAGAGTAGTCCCTATAGGGGTTCACAGCCTCCTCAAATACTGATGCTCTCTTGACTTATTTTGATATTAAATCTTTTATTACATGCTGTTCATGAGACGGGGAAGAACCCACACTAACTTGCCTCCTATTCCTCTACAATTGCTGAATATTTCATCAGCTAAGCCTAGCGCCCATCTTCATTGAGGGTGTGCAGGTAATAGGGATGGTCTGCAGTGTCTAGTTTTTGTTTGTTTTTATTTGGTATTGCCCATCATTCTGGTGAGGGGAGGGAGTGCAGGGAATGGGGAAGAATGTCATAGAATTGACTTTCAGTACAAGTGCCTCACAAATATTCTTTTGGTCACTTTAGTGTTTGGAAACGTGGCTTCATTATGATATTTCCTATGGTGCTATAGTAAATGGTGCAGCAAAGAGAAATATAAATTTATTCTCTTGCCATGCTTTACAATGTGCATTGCCAGTACAGACGCTTTCTTTAAATAAAGGATAATAAAACTAAGGGAAGGAACTTAATGCAGGATTTATGATGATGGATAAAGCTTGGAAAAATGCTGGAAAAAAAATGTTTAAATTCTGAATCATCAAACTAAGTAAAGAAAGTGGAACTAAGTAAAGAAAGTAGTTGCGTTATGTAATCAGGTAATGAAGATAAAGTTAGTGTCTACATAACTTGGTTGGAATTTAAATCCAATACATAAATATTTTTACTATATATATATATATTTATAATGGCAATCTATTTTCAATAATTTGGTATATTTATTAAAACAAATTGAAGTTTTTATGTAATAGTTATAGTAATTAAATTTATTTCACAATAATTATATAATTGAATAAAAATACTATACTCATATATATATCATATCAAAATTTGGAATGTCATATATAAAAGCATTAATCTTAAATTTTAAAATAATTAAAGATAGCAATTGACATAATCACGTATTTTAATAAATTATTAAGAGACTAAAATTAATCAAGAAAGATTAATTATTAAGGTAATTAACTATCAATTTGACCCAATTGATCTTAATTAATCACATAATTAAGACCAACTGAGAATCGGGTATTACAAATGTCACTTTATTATTCTTAGATGTTACGACAATCCCCATTTATTATATTCATCCATTATATCCAATAGTAAAAAAATAGGTATTTAAATAGACATCCACTTTTTTTATATTCAAAAAACACTACTCAAGATATAATCATTAAGACCTCAATGCATTGTTTTCTACGTTAGACCTAATTTCTCCCACTGTCTGTCTATATATATATATATATATATATATATATATATATATATATATATATATATAAAATACAGTATAATACTCTCAAACAGTCTCACATAACTCTAGCAGCCCCTATTCTTTATCTTTTTTTTTTTTATCCTTCCATAAAACACTCTAAACACCATTTCTTCTTCAATTATTCTTTTCCTCCTTCCTCCCAGTTGGTGAGGAAGTCATTGTTAAAGATTAGGAAACTCTAGTTCTCAACATAGATGTCGAAAGTAGCAGGTTCTCTCCGCTCAATTAATGTTTGAAATTTCCAATAGGGATTCCTCCCTTTTCCCTTTAGATAGGGGTGTAAGTGAATTAGCCAAATCCAATGAAACCGACCAACCCGAACCGAACAAATAAATCGGTTTGGTTCAGCTTATCGGTTCATATTGGATAAAAACCAATCAAATCTGATAATAATCGGTTGATTTGATAAAAAAAAATCTATGAACTCAAATCGAACCATATTGATTTGTTCGGATTCATTTTTTTCTTAAATCTAAACCCACCCGACCCAATTACACCCTTACCTATTTTCTCAGTATGAATTTTAGGAACATGTTTAACATATATTTAGCATGATATAACTCAATCATTATCAAAAATCAGTTAAACAGTTATTACAACTTTACAATTTAATTGTTAGCATATAATGAATATCAGTCAGAACAAAAATAATAGTTTTGGTGCTATTTAAATTTATTTAATTATTCAACTAGATTATATATGCTTAGGATAGCTACGAGTTAACAACAGTATAATCATTAACATTGGTATTCCAATCTCATCTGCCCCAAGGACAAGGGCTAGTATCAAGCCAACCGCTCAGGGAAAGAACTATATGACCACAATGGGTTGACACTATGTGCCCTCGGCCCAACTTACTGCAGGCCCAGGTACAAACAATGAAACACAACCCACAGTTGGATAACAAAACACAGCTTTTATATATTGGTCGTGAACGATGCTCATGCTGTCGGAGTCTTCCCTTTAGTAGATTGGGCCTTGGCTGGACTTATGTTCTTTCTGTTGTGGGCTTGTAATGTCCAGACTTGGGCTCACTACCTTTTATATTATAATCTTGTTTGAGGATGACCAACCTATGGAAAAGGGTTATGTTATTTGTCCATTTTGGATGGAATCCTGTCTCTACATATCATATACTATTCAATGACTATCAACTAAGCACTCATCCAATGGTGAATAGGGTGTGAGTCGACGATATTCCTACTACTGAAGGACAAATAACATTTTTCTATTAAAAGAACCAAAGAAAATCCAGCTCTCTTATACTTTTTCTACTCTGACCTCTTACCTGTACTGTTAGCTGGATCTCTGAAAGTAACTTTAGTATGAATGAATATCATCAATTTGATGCCTACTGAAAGAAGGTGGGAGCAAGGCAGACTTCTACGCAAAGACACATATGCAAAAGACAACATAAAACAATATGATTTGGAAATAAATTTGATAGTTGAATGATAATACAAGAAGAAAGAAGTTGAAACTAAAGAACTTTTAAAACTCATTACTTTTGAATTCCTAGAAGTAGCAAATAGAAAGACTATACAAAATATCAATACAAAACTTCTTATCACATGACAATATATAAGTAAAGAGATTAAGA
The DNA here is from genome assembly GCA_030441495.1 of Dalbergia oliveri. Classification (NCBI taxonomy): domain Eukaryota; kingdom Viridiplantae; phylum Streptophyta; class Magnoliopsida; order Fabales; family Fabaceae; genus Dalbergia; species Dalbergia oliveri. The sequence goes on from JAMLFY010000006.1 coordinate 21,840,614, forward strand.
CATAACCATATTCCATTACATGAATAAGGAAACAATATGAAATAAAAATTCAATCTATTTAGCAAACAAAACATAATAGATAAAAGAAGTTGAAAAAAAGCCAAAATGACACTATTTAAACAAAAGTAAATCTACCCTTTATAATCCCTAAAATATTTTTAATATTTTAATTCTTAAAAGATTAAATACATACACTAATACTCAAAAAAATTTCATGTTAGACACATTATTCCTCATATTAGGGAAATTATATATGACGCTAATCCTTAAAACATTGATTTTTGACATTTTAATCCTCAAAAGAATTGTCTTTTAATATATTAATCTATGATCCCTAAAAGAATTTGCTTTAAATATATCAATTTTTTAGGGACTAATATTTAAATGATCTTTCTGTTGAGATATTAATATTAGATATTTTTATGACTGCAGTGCATACATTTAATAATTTGAGGATTAAAATGTTAAAATAAAAAAATTTCAGGGACTAAAGTACAGATTTATTCTTTAAAGATTTCAGTAAACAAAGCTTAGAAGAAACATACCAAAAACAAATTTTGAAAGGAAAAAAAACACAATAAGATATTGAGAAATTCAAATAAAACACAATAAGAGATTCACAAATTGATGGAAGGAAGAACAAACACGAGCCTGAACTAATCAAAACAAATTCATAGAGACAAGCTAGGTCACTTGAAAATTATTTTATCATCGATCGACTTTCTGCTAAGTCCTATATTTGTCGAAAACCGATGATTTTGATTCAGCCAATTTTCTTGCGGATAAGTCTCCTGAAAGTAGGCTTTTTCTTTTCTCTTGTAGCTTAGTGCCATTAGCGTTAATCGAATTTATCATTGGGTATCACATATTCATAAAACATCTTTTAGAGATTAATTTTTCAACTTTTCGTTCTTTTAAGGTCAAAATGGCGATTGACTTTTTTTTTCTGAATTTTGAAGTATGTAACTTTTTAACTGCTTTCCTTATAGACTTGGGAAAACGGTAAACAAGTATTAACTTTTAATTTATTATTTTACTTTTATATGTTATAAAATGCTATATTTTAAAAATTCTTGTGAACCGTTATATATTGCTTTAATATTAATATTTAGTTTAATTTTTATACAAAATTTTATGCTTTTATTAATCATTCTTAAAGTAAAATTCCGATTATTTCAATTATTTTTCATGAATTTTTTAAATTAATTTATTGATTTATATGATTATATAAATCATGAAACTCACAAATTACTACACTACTAAAGAAAAAGGAACTTGGCTAAAGGCATTCAACCAGTAAATCGATCATGCATGTGAACCAGATTGTACTGGCTTGACTCTACCGATTTTTAATGAAACCAACGACCTAGTCAATTTTAATAAACCCGACCAGGTCATTGTTAACCATCTTTTTCAAAAGCATTTTATCTCCATTAAATCAACTGGACATCATTTTTGTCGACCCGCTTACAATACCTTGTGAGATTCAATTGTAAAAAAATGACTTGACTCCCGTCAGTTGCAGAATATTGAAAGTAATCTTTCTTTTATAATAAAATCACTTGCATCCACTTTTGACATCCCATCGATGTGGGACTTCCTCTGCTTATTGATATGGCCAATAGCGTGTTTCAGCTGAAGACTTGAGAAGGTGTCCTCTTCACATCCTTAAGATCATAGAGCATATGTGTGCAGCAGCATTAGCACGAGCCTTAATTTGTATCACATAATACATTGTATGAAGATCATCTAACAAAACATTTATCCCCCAATATAAGCCCTCGATTTATTTGCTCTTTCTTCGTCGATGCTTACTGATATATTTGCTTAAGATTGATGAATGACTAAGAGATGGGTACATGCATGGTGGTGCGAACTGATGCTTGTGCTACATGTGTTTTGTGAGTTGACAAGCTTATGTTTTTAAGGTGTGTTAGTTTTGTTATTATCTGTCAGCCATAGTCTCTTTGGTCTTTCTGGTTGTATGCAGTCTAGTAACTAAACTTCTCCTATTCTTTTTATTATTATTATTATTGGGATGAGAGAAAAGGAGCTCTCCAACCACTAGGCCAAGTTGACACATGTATCATTGTTTCTCATTATTAATTATATATATAAGAGATTTAGTTTTATTCAATATTTTTATATATTAATTTAATTAAATCATTCAATTAGTGACTTATCAATTAAATCAATGATTTAATGATCAAATATCTTAACTGAGTCAATCAAAGTCAAAATCTAGAAACTATGGTGGAAATAATATTAAATGTCTGCATGATACTGGACCCTCACATAAATGAGCCCATGTTCGTATTTTTCCTTCCAGAATCTTTCTTAACTTTGAAGCTATAAACAAACTTACTATAGACAAAGTATATATTTGTAACAACTTAAGAGCTTAATTCTAATGTGTTATCTATGAGTAAATAACTCTATAATTTCATCCAATTCAATTTCAATGTATATAAATATGGGCAAGTTCATTAATCACGCAAATTTTAGTTGTCCAGGAAGCAGAAGCATGTGTCAGCATCGTATTTGTTGGAAGGGGAAATCAATTTCGATGTGAGCTTTGGACCTTGTTCATCACATCACATGCCGTATATATGAACCGCGGTTCCCATTCACTTGGCATAGCATCGATGCAGTGATGGACCCACTCCGTTCTTTCTTTTTGGGTTTTGCTCATAAGTGTTCTTAAATTACTATTATTTAAGGATACTTAAAACAACAAGTTTTAAAATTTTTTTTTTGGTCTCCATGTTTTGAAAACATAAAATTTTACCATTCTAATGTTAAACTGTCTTTTTATATTTCTTAACAAGTGCTCTAAAGATACTCTTTAGTAAAATCATTTTCTTTTTATAGATTTAATTATTATATAAGTCTTTATAATTTTATTTAATTTTTATTCCCTTTGTTTTAAAGTGATATTTATTTCACTTTTTTTTGTCTAAATACATTAATTTATAAATATATCAAGCAAGTGAAAAATGCCTTTATTTTGAAATGGAGAGCGTAATTTGGTTCTTATAGTGTAAAAAATTGAAATAAAGTTTTTATATCTTACCAAAATTATTAATCAAGTCTTTATAATTTAACAATTTTGTGGTCAAGTTTTAATATTATATAAAAATTTTCAATTAAATTTCTATAGCTTAAAAATTTTGTGATCAAATTTTTATAATTTTGGATAATATAGGACTTGATTAAAAAAATTTGTGCAATATAAGGACCTTGATTGAAAACCTTTTACATAATATAGGGATTTAGTTACAAAGTTTTAAACAATAGAAACCTAACTAAAAAGTTTTATACAATGTAAGAACTTAATTACAAATTTTAAAATTATAAACAACTAATTACAAATTGAGCGCTGAGTAATTAAACCTTTTTCATAATTTGTTGGGTTATGGAGAAAATAAACCAATTTTCTTTCTTTTTCTCCCTTGAGCCAAACAATACATAATACTCTTCTCTCATGCATTCATTTACGTGGGCGTAGAAATGCAAGTATTGAATATATTTATAAACAAATAATATAAGACTAAGTATCTAGGGCATCTGATTATGAAAGTAGCCATTGTTTCTTCTTACACAATCAATAATAAAATAAAGGTTTAATTAATCCGTCAGATATATAGTTTTATCAAATTTTCAATTAGGTTCCTAAATTTTAAAAGTTTTTAATTAGGTCCTATATGAAAATAAATGTTTAATTGGGTTCCTGACTCCATCATCTATTACAAAAACCTAAGAGTTAACAAAATATTCTTCCATTCCATTCACATGACTAATCATGTGGCCAACCACTCCTTTTTTAATTTTCAATCTTCAATTTTCAACTAGCACAAACGCAACCCCTCAGCTCCTCACCTCCCCACCGCCGCCACTCCTTCCATCTCTCCGCGCTGACGACTCCCTCCAAGCCATCGTCGCTCCACCGCGCGTCCTCCAATGGCACCACTCCTTTGAGTTCGACGCCTGAAGCTCGCCTTCTTCTTCATCTTCCTCCCGAGGGGGGAAACCGTCGCCGCCTTCGTCCACAAAGTCCTCCTCGTCCATCATCTCCATCACTACTACCTTCTTCCTAAGCCAAACAAAAAATTCAGCCTTCTTATGAAATCCCCACCAAACCATATCAAAACAACCAACATACCCTCATAAGCCAAAAATCGACCATAACCCTTCCAAAACAAAATCTCCAAATAAAAAATCACAACAAACCAAATCAAAAGTCATAGCCAAATCCCAACAAACAATACACCAAACCCTCACAAATCGAAAAAATATAGGAGAAAGAGAAGGAAAAGATAGGGAGGCGCGGTTCCTCCTCCTCCTCTGTGCAAAGCCATCATGCCCTTCACCCTTGTGCGACCACCACCACAAGATATCGTCGCAAGCATTGCTTTGGCATCCTTCTTCCTTCGCGCAAAGCCACTGCGTCACTATTGATGTTGTCGTTATTGGTGCCTCTACCTTCTTTATATGTATCCCATCTTTGTTGTTTGATTCTCTTTTTAATCTGATTTTTCACCATAGGCATGATCTTTTGCCCTTTGGTTGATTTACATGTTCATTTTTCAGTTTTGAAATTCTTGTTTTGGTTTTGAACCCCCATAACATTTGATTTCAGAACTGTTGTAAAACTAAAGTGTGAATCTCGTTGCCTTCAATGCGGATTATCAACTACATATATAGAGTTTGTTTTAGTTCATTCTCATTTCAAATTTTGTAGTAGACATGAGTTATGTTCAAATGTTTGGTCATGGTTGATTTTGGGTAAATTTGGCTCAATGAGCCCTAGTGCCAAAATAGAGGAAGGTGTCACGTCACCCATTAACTCTCATGGTTTTTGTAATAGATGATGGGATCAAGGACCCAATTAAATATTTGTTTTCAATATAAGAATTTAATTAAAAACTTTTAAAATATAGCGATCCAATTGAAAATTTAATAAAACTATAGGGATTGATGGATTAATTAAACCTAAAATAAATAAGCATCAATAAGATTGAATACAAGAACCAACCCGCATTTTCCAAATGAATCAAGGTACAAATCATATAGATGGTAGTTATTATTATTTTTTAATTATGACAGTATTTCCTCCATTTTTTAATATATGTTTATTAGGTTTTATACTAAACCCTAAAGTTATTTATTAGTGTAATAAATGAAAAATATTAATAAAATTGTATCTTAAATAGAAGAGTAATTTTATAAATTTGATTTATCTTTTACTATCATTGAAGTAATTTAATAACCACCTTATTGAACGTGTAAATCTTAAAATGACAAATGTTAGGAAACAAAAGAAATATTTGAAAAATTCATCTCATAAATAAATAATTGAATACACATCTCTTAGTTTATAACTGTTAGAGAACTCTAATATATATATGCTGTATGTAAATATGTAATTTCAATCAATATTCAATATTATATATTTGTAAATGTAAAATTAAATAGACTGCAAAAATGTAGAATAGAATGAAATTGAGCTGAAATGGTGAATTCATTTCTTTATATATATAATTGAGACACTTTGATACCAAGGTCTAGATAACTTTGGAATGGAAAGTACAATTTTTAGACACTTTGATATCAAGGTATTGATAACTTTGGAATGGGACGTACAAATTTTTCATATATGTAGGTTGGGAAATCGTTGTCCCAAAGTCATGGATGGCCATGCTAGATAATGAGGGAACTGATTCCCTTGAAGACGGGGTACATAGTATTTGGTCTTTTTGGAAGTATGAACAGACAAATGAAGAAAGAAATCAACATCAATATTGTTCCCCTTAATTTCAAAAGCCTTCAAACCATCACTTTTACTAGCAAAGCATTTGCACATCCTCTTAAACCAACCATTTTCGTGTTTTTTCCCAGCTTCAATATGTACAGTTTTCAATGAGTCTGTTGCGTCAAAGGAATTATCATTTTGCCTATCCATTGAACTGTTTTCAAATGTTAAAGTATTAAAGTCCTGTTCTTTAACTAAACCCCTTTTGAATATCATTGAAGAAAAAATAATAACGTACATGTTTGATTTTAATTTATAGTTTTCAGATTTTATGAAGAAATACTGAAAATTTTGAATATAAATTTTAATTTTCAGTTTCATTTTAGTTTTCAGGATTTCCTACATAAAATCCTAAAACTCAAATTGAAACAAAATAGACTCTTTTCCACTTTCTCTATTTCATTTGCTTGCTTTTGTATTTTTATTTTTTATTCCACCTTAAACTAGAAAATTCTATAATAATAATACTTCTTACACTAGAAATATTTTATTTTTATACATATCATTTGCTCTCTTTTAGTTTTTCATCAATTTATGTAGAAAATTCACCATTTCAATGTAAAAGAGCCATCACCATTTTTGATGCAAATTTTTTTTCTATTTTTCAAAAGAACAATAAAAAATTATGATAGGATATTTTATAATTAACATGTTCGAAGTAATAACATCTTAATAATAATTTTTTTTATGAGATTTCAATATAATGATTCCTTTTTTAACTGAATTAGATTTTAAAAAATTGGACAAACTTTTTTGACATTCTCTTTGTGAAAGCATATTATTAAAAGAATTACACTTTTACTAGCAAAGCATCTGTACATCCTCCTAAACCAACCATTTTCATGTTCTTTTCCAGGTTCAATACGCACAGTTTCAGTGAGTCTGTTGTGCCAAAGAAATTATCATTTTGCCTATCCGTTGAACTATTTTCAACTGTCAAAGTATTAAAGTTCGGTTCTTTAACTAAACCACCTTTAATTATCATTGAAGAAAAAAACAATAAGATACATAGGGTGTGTTTGTTTTGTGAAAAAAATTTTAATTTTCATTTTTAGTTTTCATTTTCTGAAAACAGTTTTCATTTTCAAATTTTCAGTTTCAGAAAACCTGTTGTTTTGATTCTATGTTTTCAGTTTCCAAAACTGAAAACTTTGAAACCAGTTTGTTGCCTTTCAATAATAAAAACTTTTGAAAATGATTTTATATAAAAGTCAAATTAAATTTTAATTGAAATAATTTTATTTTTAATACACTACCATTTGATTCTTACAAAATTTTTAACATTAGTGATGTTGAAATATTTTTAATTTTGATGTCAATTTGATCCTAATAAATTTTCTCAATATTAATTTAGTCCTAGTTCTTTTAATTTTAACTTTTAACTCAATCCTAATATTTCAAATTTAACATCAATTTAGTAATTTTACTTCATTAGAATAACTAAATTAATGCAGAAATAAAAAAACTTCTACACTAAATTAATGCAGAAATACAACTTAATAAAAATAGATCCAAATACAAGTGTTATATGTTAAATAGAATAATCTTTCCATATGCAACTCTTTGTAATACCAAAAAAATATAATCATCAATCATATAAATAAAAAAAAGTACAATCATCAATCATATAATGCATCTCATTGCCTTCGGTAACTTTCCCACATTTGATCTGCAATAGTTTCTCGAACTTGTGCCATTTGATTTGCTTGCAGCATCGATATTAATGCCTTGCTGATCAACCCTAAGCCATGCTCATCTCTAGCCGAGTCTTCTGTAGTAATGGACAAAAAGCCTATCTGTTCTATGTTGTAGTCTAATAAAATTATGTATCGCACAACAAGCACTTGGAATTAGCCTTTGCCTTCTAACAGGATAATTTGGCATCAACCTTAAAATTGGAAACCTTGCCTTCAATACTCCAAAACATCTCTCAATGACATTTCTCAACGAAGAATGCCTATGATTGAACAATTCTTTTTCCATATCCCTTCACGAAAATCACGCAAATGATACCTTTCTTTTCGATATGGAGCAAGATAACCAGGCATATTAGGAAATCCAAGTCAACAAGATAAAATTGATCTTAAATTAATTGAAACAATAATACTAAGTTAGTCATTAGTGATATACATAACACAAATTGCTGAAGGAAGAAAGCATACCTCCATTGGGCTTTGGAAAATTATTTTAGGAGTTAAAGCATCTAAAAACACCCTTGAATCATTTGTCGTCCCTTCAGCAGAATAAATAAATGTAAACATCATGTCAAAATCACATATTGCTAATACATTTTGTGTTATCAAAACCTTTCTTCCACGAAGGCATTTTGTTGAATGCAGAGCCCAAGCTCATACATGTGTGCCATCAATGGCACTAATGCGTCTATAGAATAAGGATCAGATATTGGGCTTGTAGCTTGGCAAGCTTGTGCTTTATATCGATCTGCCTTTGCTTTCATGCTTCAGTTTTTGCTTTGGAAGATTCTGTCCTTGCACTCATTGATTCACTCCATTGACTCAAAGCTTCTTCAAGTCTTTCTATTCTTGAATTCCTCGCCTCTTTGCGTCGACGTTCACTTGAAGATCCCATATGTTTCCTTTTATCGCCAATTTCTTCCAAGTCATCATCACCAACATCAATGGGGCCAGCAATGTGCACACCATTTGAAAGAAAATCATCTTCCATTTGTCTCTCCTCATCAGAGGTTGGTGGCTCTTGAGTGGAAGCATGACTTAATTTGCCAGTTGCTGTACTAGAATTAAATATTTCACCTAGCATCTCGTAGTCAAACTCAATTCCATGCTTCTTAAAGATTTTGTAGTACTTGCCTTTCTACAAAATATAAATGAAATTTAATATTAGGTAAATGGATAAGTTACAATATCATTACATTGAAAATGATTGTATTTTAATTAATAAAGTTGAACATAAAATCAAGTCATCCCATACTTCTTGAGGGGCATTCACTTTATTAAATGTAGAGTCCCAAGTAACTTCTGTGCGGATAACAAAGTGGAAAATTCTCTGTAGAGTGCGTAGTCGTTGATACTTCCCTTTCAATCTAGTTACACCATAACTCACTACAATTATGGTAGCCAACTCATTGTTTATATCTTTCCAAATTGCTCCCTTAAATGATGAACTTTGTTGTTGCTTCTTCTTCACTCTTTCATAAAGCACGTCAATAAAAGCCTTTGTGTTTGGGATAGACCATTCCATACTATCTCCAAGTTCAAATTTTCCTCCCATCTTATGTTAATAACTTTATATTAACCAACCAATATTCATTATGAACAATAACAAAGTATATAATATCTATTTCTACAACATAAAAATCTATGCATATGAAAAGTTAAGCTTAAATGTTAGAAGTTCTAAAACTCAATTAGCACCCACTAATAATTAACCCAATTAGCACAAGATAGCATAAATCAAATCCACCAAGTGCAAGATAGCATAAATCCCAATCAGGAGGCATAAATAAATCAATGCCCTTTTCAACAGCATCAAATCATTCAATATTTATGCTTGAATAGTTGAAGAAGCATACCTGGTTTCTAATGTTAGTTGAAATATAACCTGGTTTCTCTAAAAGCAGAAGAAAGAAAATTGAATTACATGAGCATAAACACAATTAGGAAACAATAAAAACCAAATCAGAAAATTACTCATAACCACAAAGGTAACCTATGGAGGAATTTCACACCAATATAACAAAATTTTTCCTACAAATCAGGGACTGATGCAATCCTAATGGAATCAACACCCATTCAGGGATAAAAATAGCAAAGCCCCATGAACCCCAAACCCCTTGAACCCAAAACCCATGGAACCAGCGACGGCCTGCTCCTTCCTGGATGGTCTCCTTCATTCACTGCGGCCTCAACTCCCTTCCCGGCGGTTAGCTCTCAGAGGCGCGCCTCCCTTGCGCGGCCTGCCTTCCTCGCGCGCGTTCCCTTCGTCTCGGCGGTTGCCCTCCTCCCGGCGCGGTTCCCTCGTCTCGGCGGTTGCGGTTCCAGCCTGGCCTTGCCATCCTCGGCGCGTTCCTTCCTCGCAGCGGTCGTGGTTGCGGCTCCTTTCCTCACAGTGGTCGTGGGTCCTTCTTGGCGGTCTTGGTTGCGGTAGGTCCCAAGTGGAGAAGAAGAGGATGGGGCAAAGGGATGAAGAAGAAGAAGAAGATCAAGGTGAAAGGGAAAGTACCCTGCGAGGCAAGCCTGGAGGCGCATTCTTGGCGAGGCAGTGATAGGTTTGATAAGTGAGATATATGTTTTGTTATAAAGTTCATTAATATTACCTATGTGCCACCGCATTTCGCAATTCTTCTTCCTTTTCTCAAAATTTTTCAAGGAAAGTGCGAAAACCACAAAACGTGGTTTTCAGTTTTTTCATGCTTTTTGAAAAAATTTTCTAGAAAAGTTTTCCAAAATTTTAAAGTGAACGCGTTTTTAGTGTTATTTTCAATTTTCAGTAAAAAGAAACTAAAAGCTATAACAAACACACCCATAGTTTTCACTTTTCTCTCTTGCTTTTGCTTGCTTTAGATTTTTTTATTTTTTATTCCACCTTAAGCTAGAAAATTCTATAATAATAATACTCCTTATGCTGAAAATATTTTATTTTTATACATATCATTTGCTCTCCTTTAGTTTTTCACCAATTTATGCAGAAAATTTTCCATTTCAATGTAAAAGGACCCTCACCAAACAGGCACCTTATTATTGAAATAATTCAATTAAAAAAAGAATCATCATATTGAAATCCCATAAAAATTTTATTATGAAGAGTTTATTACTTCGAACACATTAATTATAAAATATCTTATCATAGTTTTATATTATTCTTTAAAATCAATTTTGTTTTTAGTCATATTTTCGGTTTACAACTAATGAAAAATATTGTGCTACACAAAACAATAAATACATCGTCTGTGTTTTGTTAAAATTTTAAGATGAGAGGTCATATAAGAAAAATAAAGATATATAAAAAAAGGTTTCTTTTACCTGAATAAATTTAAACTTATTGATGGGAAGTCTTTACAATGTTAAGGGTTCATGTTTGCAATAAAGAACTTGTGTAATGATAAGTTTCAATATCTTGAGGATGAGTTTCATGTCCAAAAAAGTAGTATCACATAGGAATAAATGCCGACTATTTAGGTTGAACTTCTTTGGATAATTATTATAAATCTTTTGAAATAAAATATGCATATGAAATTGTTAGTCTAAACCAAAATATAAATTTATTAACAATTTAATAAATTAATATTGCATGAAAATGGGTTTGAGCATGTAATTAAATCATGAAAAAATAAATAAATTGATTGATGGACTCTTTTACTTAAATTTGAAGTTATTAAGGCAGGGTGCCCTAGTTGACTGGTCATGGGTAGCCTGTCTTGTCAATATGGAGATTAATGGTGAGTTGTTATGCAATTCACGCAAACAACACGATATTTTGAGTTTTTAGTTAAAGGTTATGAGAAAAATTAGCACCGCCAGTTAAATTAGTTTTTAATTTGAAAAATCTAAATTATGGTTTGAAAATAAGTTTTATAGTTTTTGCTCGAATTATGATTTGAATTTAATTTGTATATATTGGTGGTATAAAATATTTTTATATTGTCAACCAATAAGATTTTATCAAAATGACATACTATATTAATTACATATTATCATAACAACACATACCATAATTTTATCACTTTTGTGAAATTCTATTAATAAGAAATATAAAATTGTTAGTATATTTATAGAAATTAAACTCTTGTCGTGGTAAGGCCCATATCATTATTTAACTAATGCATTGAGGGGATTCGAATCTCATTCTAGGAATTAAGTAGTTATAAAACTCGTAATCGCATTTACCCCTTAAATAAACCTTTAGTACGAAAGGGACTAATTATTGCGTCAGACAATGTATATATTCTGAGAACGCAAATACTCTTGTTTCAAAGTTTCAAATAGAAATTTAAACATGTTATTAATAGTTATCTTGCCTATTAAGGGTAGCATACAATTGCTTTTATGCGTAATCACACAAAAACTCTTATAAGTGTTCAAAAAGCCTAAGGGTCACCTGATCTGATGGATGATCACATAAACCCACCTACACTTGATTATCGATTTCGAAATTGTTAAAATATTAGCATCTAGTAATGGTACATAACTATGGCAAAAATATGATTTAAAATGCCATATAATGAAATTTAAATAATACCTTAGCCTAAAAGTGCATATAAAATTCATTTTTGACTTTAATATATTATTATCATAATTTTATTATTCTTATTCAATTATATATTATAATATCATTTAAAGTATTTAATTTGTGTGAAAAGTACTTTTAAAATTATATAGATAATAATATACAATCAATCAGTTACATTAAAGTTTTTTATATTGGCATTATATCACAATTAAAATTAAATTTTAAATAATAAAATTTATGGAGACTTCTCCAATATCCCTACAAAATCCAAAAATATCATACGACACTCTTCAGTCGTTTATGGCTAAAAATTAGCCATGTGTCCTATTAATTTAAATTAGAGTAAACAATATTTTTTGTCTTAACATTTTTAACTTGACTTTAATTTGGTTCTAACAAAGATTTTGACATCAATTTAATCCTAATATCTTGACAAAATTTTTACATCAATTTGATCATGATATTTTTTAATCTTGATATCAATTTAGTCATAATATTTTTTATTTGACATCAATTTAGTAATTCATTTAAAGTTGGTATCAAAATTTAAAATGTTAGGACAAAATTGATATTAAAAATTTTGTTAGGATAAAATTGATATCATATTACAAATGCAAGGACCAAAGATATTCTTTACTCTTTAAATTATTAAAATTTATAAAATTTATGATTAAATGACAATTATGGAATTTAAGAGAGTATTTGTACTCAATAATGCTCAAAGAAATTCCAAAATTTATTCATTAAATTTTAGTAGTCCCTTTTTATAATCCCAAAATAGTTGAGTAATTATAATTATTTCTTATATAATTGAGTGAATGATCTCATGTTTTGATTCTTATCTTCTCTTACTCTATTATCTCTAAAAAAAATTCCTAACTTTAGTGGTTATAGAAAAAAAAAAAGTTATCAAGGGCAGTTTAGGGGCATATGGTTGGTTTTTCTCTTTCTAGTTTGACTAAATGCAGAAAAACGTTGGTTTTTCTCTTTCTAGTTTGACTAAATGCAGAAAAACAAAATAGAAATAATAATAAAATTATTTTCATGACAGTCGGAAACGGAAAGGACGGTGCAACTGGTAGAGAGAGAGAGAGAGAGAGAGAGAGAGAGAGAGAGGGGTCTTTTCTTCCAGAAAGGATTGAACTTGAAGTACAAGTTGATTCACACTGTGTGCGAAGCAAACCTTAATGCGTTACACCCTTCGAAGAGAAGAAAAACGCGGGTTCCTGTTATTTTCCCTTGAAACCTCAATTTTTGTTCGCCCAAAAAAAAGATGTTCTTTTCTTGTTCCTTTTGGTCCCTTCTGAAGCCATAGCTGCAGCGTGTGAATTTGAGCATTTGGGTACGAGAAAGTTTTGTTTTTTCTGGTTTTTATCTTCATTAGGTAGCTAGATTCAGTTTCATATTCTGTCCTTTTTTGCTGCTTTTATTATTACTTTTGTTATTATTATTGTTATTATTGTTATTCCTTTTCCTTGTTTTGTTTTGTTTTGTTTTGGGTTTTGTTTGCTTCATTGTGAAGTTCAGTTAATTGCAGCCAGAACCCTAGATTCATAATATTGGGCTTAGGATGGAGATGGAGTTGAAAGGCATCTTGTGTTTTTGGATGATTCAAGATTATGATCAAATTTACTTGAGCAAAGTGTTCTTTATTTTTAACCAAAAAAAATAAAAAAAAAATTGGGGTTGGCATTTTGACATTTTGTGTTGAAGTGGTCTTTGTTGGATGTTACCTGCAGTTGTGATTTTGATAGTTGGTTTATTGACCCCTAGGGATACTGGCTTGTGAAGTTTATTGTTTTTTTGATAAATCAAACTCAAATTGAATGCGGAGCTTGCAAGTTTTCATAATTGTAGCTGCAGTACTAGATGTGCCTAATTTATTGGAGAACTTACTGAGACATTCACAAGCATATCTTAGTGAAGCATAGTTAGTTATTCAAGTTATGCCATAGCCCTTTAGCCATGGAAAGGCAGTTGAAAATAGGATTTGATTTTATTTGTGTGTCAAATCTTGTGTTTGGAATGTTTAAAAAATAAGAAATTTGATTTTTAGAATCTCATGGATTTCATTGCTTTTGTTATACAAATCCGATAATATTTGGTAGGATTTTATGGGGAACTGATATAATTTTAAATTTAATTATGCATTAAATAACTCACCCCTACCAAATAGCCTATTAATAAAAAATCAACATAATTCCATTTTAATGAGTTCCAGCCATCAGATTTAATTGTTAAATTAATTTTAATCCCTATTTTTAATGATGAGTTTCAAACACATAATTTTATCTCTAAATCAAATAAATTTGATTCAAGTCAAGTCAAATCAAATTATTCAGTGTAGAGTTTTCCACCAAATGGCATCACTCTGCCACACCAAATCCATCATTCAGTTTTGCAGTTATTTAATGGATAAAAGTATTAAAAATATTCAGAGTTATTTTAGCAAATGGTCCAGGCTGCCATTATATAGGCCTTTGCAGTTGTTCTTCCTCTAGCTTAACATTTATAAAGCTTCTTGTCTTGATTTCCATTGTATTTATAGGGCTATTGCTTAACATTTAATTAAAAAAAAAAATAAATACGATATATGTCGAGAGTTTCCAATATTGCTGATGCTTCTCAAATTTCTACATGGCGACCAAAACTGGTCAGTCACTAATAGTTTGAAACTTTTTTCCTTTGTAGACTTGGACTTCGAATGAATTCTTCTTTTATAAAAAGAACAAGATACTGTGATGGAACGGTTAAGGATCCAAAGAACGCTTGTAAGCAACAGCATGGAACCTAGAAATGAAGAATTCCAGCCGGGATCACAGTCAGTGATGCAGGACCATATGGATGGCGTGCATACCAGCAGACGACCACCTGATCTCAGTAAATCAGAAGTTAAACCTGTACTTAATTACTCCATACAAACAGGCGAGGAATTTGCACTTGAATTTATGAGAGATAGGGTGAATCTCCGGAAACCTGTATTTTCAAATGTCAGTGATTCCAACTATACCACAGGGTATATGGAATTGCAAGGCATTTTAGGCATCAGTCATACTGGATCTGGAGGTGGATCAGATATTTCTATGCTCTCAGTTGTCGAGAAATATCCAAAAGAATTTGATAAAATGAACACGTCATTACATGGAGACCGAAGCAATTATGGGTCAATTCGATCAGTACCAACCACTTCATTGAATCAGGACAACAGGCAGTTTTTGCATGGATATGGCTCTTCTCGAGGTTATGATAGCTCATCAATGATGATGAAGTTTCTCTGCAGCTTTGGTGGTAGAATATTACCTAGACCCTGCGATGGAAAGTTAAGATATGTTGGAGGGGAAACACGTATTCTTCGTATAAGAAAGGACATAACTTGGCAGGAGCTCATGCATAAAGCATTGCTAATCTATAATCAGGTTCAAGTTATCAAGTATCAGCTTCCTGGAGAAGATCTTGATGCTTTGGTATCCGTATCATCTGACGAGGATTTGCAGAATATGATGGAGGAATGTAATCATCTAGAAGATAGAGATGGAACACAAAAGCTTAGGATGTTTTTGTTCTCAATGAGTGATTTGGAGGATGCTCAGTATGGTCTCGGTAGCATGGGGGATGATTCGAGATCCAGTATGTTGTTGCTGTTAATGGCATGGACTTGGGATCAAGGAGAAACTCAACCCTGATTGGCGTCAGCTTTTCAGCAAATGACATGCCTGAATTGGACAGGCAAAATATTGAGAGGGAGACTACTAGAGTTGCTGAAGAATCTATGGGTGTTGGCAGTGCTTCATTGACTAACAAATTTGACTTGCCTTCACAACAAGTGCCACCAACATCCTCAAATTCTTTTGAAACCTATCCACTGTTTCATCGTGATCAAATGATGAGCTGTGAGGAGCCTAGAGGTCAATATCATATTGATGAAGGCCTTAATCCCGCTTATTCGCCTGTTGTTGGAGAGACTCCTATTGCAATGCCTCCTCATAGGTGGATTAATCCACAAGGGGGTTTGAATGAAGGCCATCCACCTGGTGGATTACAAGTACAAAGTCCAGAAATACCTGCAACGCTGGTGAGAGAGACAGGCAACAGTTCAATTCAACAAGGAAGTGACCCTGGGAAAGTTTTATCACCATCCCCAGCTACTGCACAGCCATTTGATGGTCACATGAAAAGTAATTTTCCTGAAGCATCAGTTGTAGTTACTGTGCCAGAGGGGCATTCATTGCCTCCAACTAAAAAGGACCAGCTCCAGGATGATGACGAGGCTTCTTCAACATCAAGCAGTGCCTTTGGTCCTGCTCATATTGATTCCCACTCCAATGCAGTTGACTTGAGTTGTCTTCACCCTCCTCCTCTACCTAAAAGAGTTTACTATTCAGAAAGAATTCCCAGGGAGCAAGTAGAGTTGCTGAATCGGTCCTCAAAGTCAGATGATGCGCATGGTTCTCAGTGTCATGTTTCAGATTTACTTTCTGAAGTCAACCCACCAGAATCACTTACAGAATCTGGTGACAACTTGCATGATGGAAAGCTGTCTAATCTAACTGAGGAAAATTTGAATATTGCAGCAAAGCCCTTGCATGCAGATGGTAATGGGGCTGCCAAACATCAAATATACAAACAGATGGCTGTTGCAAGCGGCCAGTTGAAATCAAAGATAACTGAGCATGTAAATCCTGAGTTTAAGCTGGTTTTACCGGACAATGATGGAAGTAAAGATGCGGTCAATAAGGATAATGTTGTTAAGTTGGAAACTGAAATGTATTGTAAAGATAACCATAACAAACCCCTGCATGATGAGACAAAAGACAGCAAGTCAGACTTAACTACTTCACACCAGGTTCCCTCTGTTAAGCATCAGGTTGATCCAGCATCCAATCTTCCAGAGGTTGATTGGGGAGATGTTTCTGTGAAGGAATCTAATGATGATTCTGGGGTGCCAGAATTACCAGTTTCTTTCGATGGGAATGCTACTACCGAAGATGATTTACAAGATTTTCCTTCAAATGATGTTTCCAAAACAGGACAAGGTGACATTCTCATTGATATTGATGATCGATTTCCCCGTGAATTGCTTACTGATATGTTCTCTAAGGCAATACTTGAAGAAGATCCCTCTAGTTTGCATCCATTAACCTCAGATGGAGTAGGCCTAAGCATAAACACGGAAAATCATGAACCTAAACCATGGTCATATTTTCAAAAATTGGCACAAGAAGGGCTAGATACTGTGTCTCTTATTGACCAGGATAATCTTGGTTTTTTGCCTGAGACAGGAAACGTGGAAGGAGATAATAGAACTCAACATGTTGCACCTCTACCAACTGAAGAAACTCAGAATGATTTACGTGGAAGAATTGGAGCAGAGGCCACTGTTCTGAAGTCAGAATATGATCGTTCCCAATTGAAGGACACTGAAAGTATGCAATTTGATGCTATGATGGAAAATGCAAGAGCGCAAGAGTCAGAATATGAGGTATGACTTTAACATAATTTGGTTTTGAAATTTTCATATATATGCTTATCTGCTAACATTAGTCCTTATTCACTTTAACTTAGGGTGGGAAGTTTGAAACAAGAAATAGTGGTCTACCCCTTCTTGATTCTTCTTTAGGAGATATTGATATGAGTACTGTGCAGGTAAGATACTCTTTCTTGGATGTACAATATCTTCTCTGTGCTATGATTTTTATTTTTGGGGGAGGGGAATTTAAAAAGATTTTGTTAAAGAAGTGCATTGCTGTTTTCTGACTTTCATAAATGATAATGCTAATAAGCTTAGCTTTGGGAGTGACATGTTTTTGTGGTCTGGTTCTTAATTATTATTTAACTATAAAGGTTTGTTTAGGTTGACCTTAGAAGTTTAAGCTGGCAGTAGATAGCACATTTTAGTGATGTACGTGACATGATCAAGTTTATCTATGCCCACTGACCTACTTTTCATTTAAAGCCTATCTATACTAGAGAGGATATGACAACTGCAATTAGAATCCCCAAAAGCTCATTGTTCTAATTCTGCTCATATCCTATTTTTTAAAGAATGTTCCTCCTGAAATCCTTCCAGCCTTGACACTTGATAGACCATGGCTTTCCATTCTTTTATTGGATCATTTGTTATTGGTTACTTCTTATTGTAAATATGTTTCGAAATTTCCTTCCCAAAACTAGCTGTAGAAGTATCAAATTTGACACTTAATAGGTTTGGGAATACTTCACATTTGTCATGGGATCTTTGATCTTTCTAATTTCTGTGACAAAATTTGTATTGGTGTGTGGCCAGACGGGGATAATTCATGGAGACTAATGCATAGGGCTTCATGGATTGCAGAATTCGTACATTTGTTTTATCTTTTTCAAATTTCAGTTAAGGACCATGGGTCTAAGGCAGTCTTCACCTCTGCTGAGTTGGCTAACAAAGTTCCAACTTGCTTGTGCTTCAAAAATCTTGACAGTATCTTAATATATGGCAGCCCTTAATGATTTTAGAAATTGCTTGCTCTCTTTTCTCTCTTAATGGTATCATCTGATCAATGTAGCCCATCCCACCTCTTGGTAAAAAGCTTTTATTGTTGTTTTTGTCGGTTGCTCTCTCTCTCTATCATCTATTTGAAATTAAAACTAGAGGGTGTGCTTTTAGGACCAAAAATTGAGCAAATGAAAATTATGGTTTTATCTAGACTAACATTGTACTACAATATTTCGTATAGTATCATTCCTTCTGTTTTTGCTACTAACTAGTACACACTCATGGTTCTCTTTGACAAATTTTGTCCTCTTGAAACTAATTCAAAAGAAATTTTGTGAAGTTTGCTTGTATATCACCAAGTATGGAAACTGTCAAAAGTAGTTCGGACAGACATGGTTACTAAATTTCAGTGCAAAACCATGTTTAATAATTTCAGTATGAGGTATTTGTGGCCGCGAGTGTGTATATGTGTGTAAGGGAGGGAGAGAGAGTCAGTGGGGTTTTTAGAGGGTGGGGCTGGGAAGTTGAAGTTTTGAAATAAATAATTTGTGGCCTGTATGTAACTATATAATTCTTCAGTCAAGCATTTCTTTGGCATGTTTTAATGTGTAGAGTAACAATAAGTTTTATGGACAATTCAATCAAATTCTTGATCATGATATGGAGTTGTTGTCTTGGTCTTTTTCCTTCTCATTAAACTTTTGCGAAGTATAGACTTCTCTGATCATTTAGCTGTTTTATAATCACAAATAGTCACAGGATTCACATATGCTCATTGTCCTGGTTGGCCTGAGCCTTGAAATTCCCAGTGTAATAGTGCATGTAGTTCATTGTTCTGATGCAATTTGTAGGTCATAATGAATGAAGATCTTGAAGAGCTTAGGGAACTGGGTTCTGGTACCTTTGGGACTGTGTATCATGGAAAATGGCGAGGAACAGATGTTGCAATTAAAAGAATAAAGAAAAGCTGCTTCACTGGTCAATCATCAGAGCAAGAAAGACTGGTAACTTATTAAATTTAATATCCATTGGATTACATGCTTTCTTTCTTTCTTTCTTTTGTGTACAGTGCACTATTTGTTTCCTTTCTACTGCCCTTATTTGAAAGTGCTCCAGTGATAAATAATATGTTTTCAGGCATGTGAAATGATATTTGGTTCTTTTCTCAGACTATAGAATTCTGGCGGGAAGCTGACATTCTTTCCAAGCTTCATCATCCAAATGTGGTGGCATTTTATGGCGTGGTTCAGGATGGACCGGGTGGAACAATGGCTACTGTTACAGAGTTCATGGTGGATGGTTCCCTTAGGCATGTATTACTTCGCAAAGACAGGTTATCAACTGGGATAGAGCTTTTGCATTTGTAATATTTAGTTATTTGTTCTGACAATGACCTGCAAAATTTGTTTTTATTCATACCATTGTATTAATTTGGACCAAACTATAGTGCACTATTATTACATGACCAAGGTTTACTAATGCCTTTTATTCTATTTGTTTGTTAGCTTTTACAATTTTGTATCTCCATAAGTACCAATTGAATTTACTATGTCATAGTGTTTGGTGATGTATCTCATGTTTTCCTAATGAAGTTGGCTCTAAGGATCCTAGCATGATTTTTTATTGCAGGTATCTTGACTGTCGCAAGAGATTGATCATTGCAATGGATGCAGCTTTTGGAATGGAATATTTACACTCAAAGAATATTGTGCATTTTGACTTAAAATGTGATAATTTGCTTGTGAACTTGAAAGATCCTTTACGCCCAATATGCAAGGTATTTATGCTGGGATTCTTGTCCAATTTTCTTTGACTTGAAATGTTTAATTTTTATTTGAAGCATTGAGAACACTAAGAAATTTTCTTTTCCCAGGTCGGTGATTTTGGTTTGTCAAAAATTAAACGAAATACCTTGGTTTCTGGTGGTGTAAGGGGGACTCTACCTTGGATGGCACCAGAGTTGCTGAATGGTAGCAGCAACAAGGTCTCTGAAAAGGTAGAATTTTAAGTTGTCTCTGATGAAATGCTTTTTCTACGATGACATGATGAAGAAATGAAATTTAACTGACAAGCTCAGTTGTATTGATATATTTGATGTCTCTTCTAAATGTCAAAATTGCCATTGTCTCACTTGGCAAAAGTCTCTTTACTAGTTTATAGTCTCTTTTTTTAGCATTTTAAACATGAAATTTCCCCCATTTATTTCGGTGTCTACTTTTGAATAGCTTGTGTTCATAAAGGATTCTTGGAGTTTTCTCAATAATTTTTGGGAAGGAATGTCTTGAAATTAAAGTTTTTCATTTTTCCGTCTTTATTTGTTTATTTATTTCTCTCTTATATCTCTGTTTTTTCTTCACCTTCTTGTTACTTGGTAATTGGTAGCTGAAATTGAATTTGGTTTTGTAGGTTGATGTGTTCTCCTTTGGCATAGTATTATGGGAGATTCTAACCGGTGAGGAGCCATATGCCAATATGCACTATGGTGCAATTATAGGTGCGATCTCTTTCTTGTGCCCCTTTATCTTGTATTCTTGTCTGTGTTGGAGCCTGAACTAGAGTCTTGTTGCGTCCTCTTGAAATTCGTTACTATCAGTACCTTCCATTGAAGTAACAATATATTAGGCAAGCTGCTTCTGCTGTCTCTTTGAATGGTGACCTTATCAGCTGTTTTGATATTGGCAATTAGAGTTAAGATTTATGTCGGAAAAGGCTGGGCTTCAAAAGTGAGTTTAATTTTGATGCACTAATAGAGTAAAAGAGTTTCACACTATGAAGCACAGAACAAATACGTGACGCGACAGATACAAGGGAACACTAAACTCATAAAATAACAAGACATGAATATATATATATATATATATATATATATATATATATATAGATGAAAAATTCACAACTCATATCATCATATATATTTATATATAAAGTTAGGATTTACAATACTTCCAAATATTTATAGATGTCAAACTACCAATTTTCTTTGCACTTTCTATCTCTAAGCCCTCGTATTCCTTTTTTTTTTCTGATTTTTATTTTAATTTCTGAATTGATCCTTTTTTCTTATCAAACTAAACTTGGGTTTGATTCGGCCTGATGTTTCTTAAATTGGTCCATCAAAAAAATGAAAAAAAGTCAAAAAAAGATTTGAAAAATAAAAAATTGTGTTTGACCATGTCCGTGGTGTGTCTGAGCCGTGTCTACCGCATGTCCGAGCTGGAAAATATTTTTTTAATTAGACCCTTATAGACACGTTTGTTCTGAATGTCCATTTAGTGTTGGTGTCCCATGTGTGATGAACACGTGGACATCATCAAATTGGTGTGTCCGTGCTTCTTTGGTTTTACACTATCATTCAATCGAAATTTTCCATTTTTATAACTATTTTAAGTAGACAGTGTGAAAACTAACAATATTTACTAATGTGGCAATACATAATTAAATGACACTCATCAAAATTAAATCCTTGAAAAATAACTACATATATCTGATGAAAAAGAATTTGTTAGGTAGCTAGGGTTTGTTTGAAACAGGCAAAAGATACATGATTAGTTTAGGTACATCATTAAGAACAAGATAAGGGCTTTGGCGTTCTGGTATTGGATCAAGTTGCTTGTGCCTACCTTTTCACATTCATGATGTTCCTGTGGCAATCAGGTCTCCCCTTCCAAAGGATTGTTCTAGATTTTAATGTTTCCCTCTTGTTCAAGATTGTATGTACTCATCTATTTTTTCAGAGGCCAATGATTTTCTATCTTTCAATGCAGGTGGGATTGTCAACAACACATTAAGGCCAACTATTCCAAGTTACTGTGATCCTGAATGGAGAACACTGATGGAGCAATGTTGGGCACCCAATCCTGCAGTAAGGCCTTCCTTCACCGAAATCGCAAGTCGGTTGCGCATAATGTCAGCTGCAGCTAGCCAAACCAAAACACACGGCCACAAGGCATCCAAATGATTGAACAGATACTGTGCTGGTTTTGAACTCCCTTCTCACACCAATATTAGCATTGATACTGTTAAATTTATTCATTGAATGGTACTCCCACAGTGTATACTATACCAGGGGCAATGTACTATCCTCTATATTTTTAGGGAGGATGACAAGGGTGCTAGTGAAAACCAGCTGCAAACTCAATAGGCAAGGAAGGAACCAAGGGATTCAATAGCTCTAAATCTCAGTGCATCCCTTCCGAGTATGAATGCTTCCCCTATGTGTATCAGATGTATTGCTCCTAATGGTTGTTGGATGTATTAACAAAATAGTTGATACGGGTCTTAACAATTTTTTTGAGTAAGACTAAATCAACTCATTGTATTGTTAGAATTCATGGCTTTTTGCCTGCTTTACACGACTAGTTCTCCTTCCATATATCACTGAATTCCTTCTCAGACTCCTCTCTGAAATTCAGAGATTGTAAAGCAAAAATGTACCTTTTTTTTCATGCACGTCTTGTCATATTTCGCAGGCTTTAGGGCCGAGTGATTTTTCTTCTTTCCAATGTGGTAGTTAAATAGAAAGTTCTAATCAAACTTGACTGCATTAATGGTTGCTTTTATCTGTTTCAGAAAAACCTTGCATCGTTTAAATGTCAGATTAATTTTCCTTTGGACGTTGATGTCTACAGGTGAAGCATGGAAACACCATTTGGTTGCTGTGTTCACATGTCGGATATGAGTCCGTGTTAAATATTGTATGACATGTCGATGACAAATATTTGTATGTATTTAATTTAAAATCCATTTTATTCTTATTGTTACATAGAAAACACAATACAAACAAAATTTATAAATATATATATATATATATAATTTTTTGAATTTATAATAAAATAAAGTATAGGTAAAGATTACATAATTGATATTTTGTATAATGTATCATTTTCTTTAAATTTTTAGTTGTATATATGTTGTTCTGTTTAATAATTTTTTAACTTTGTGTGTTTTGTTGTGCCATGTTTCGTAATCGTATTAGTGTCATACTTCATAGTTGTCTACACTAGCCATGAAAAATGAATATCCCACCTAAAAGTGTATAAAGGAAGGGTGGAGCCTAATTGGACCAAATCTGAATCCAGTTCAAATTTTAAATTAAGCCAATTTTTAGAGCTTGAATCCGACCTAACCATAATCCGAATAATGACCCGGTCAAACTGGGTTATCTAACTTTTAAATAACTTATAAAAATTTGATTAAATTTTCAATTTAGTCCCAGATTTATAGTAGGATACAAATTAGTCTCTCATATTTCAAAAATCTCATATTGTTCTCTCAAATTTCACAAATGTGGAAAGTTAGTCCATTTGCAAATTATTATCTAAACTTTAACATAAATGTCTATGTTTTCTGTTAATTTGTTTATGTGTATTGTTAATTTTCAAGTAATTTGTCCCACTTTTTCATTTTGCGTAAAATAAATGATAATTTAAAGTTAAAATCTTTTTTCTAGGTAGAGCTATGGTGAGAGAGAAGATGAAGAAGAAGGGCGACTTCGTTTAAAGCGTGAGACAAGTTAGGACTACCATAAAAATTAACAGTACACAGAAAAATTAACAGGATATGTAAGGAGCTTAACGACATAACTCATATGAAAATTTTATAGAGGGACTATTTTGTCTCCATTTGTGAAATTTGATAGATTAGTAAGAGATTTTCTAAATCTAAGTAACTAAGTTAGGGTTTTACTTTAAAAATTTTAATATTATGCATAGTAAAATTAAAATTTTACAAGTAAAAAAATAAAATTTAAAAGATATTTTATAATATATATTTCAAATAAGAGCAAAAGGCAAAATTTCAAATCACTCTCGCATATAACAACCGAAACTACATTTTAACCTTTAAAATATCTTCAAAATATGTACTCTTTTAAAAACCAACTAAATATTGCATTAAAATGTAACCGACCAAGTGAATATTAAAATGAAAAGAAAGAAAGAAAGAGGTCTCTACAAATATTTAAAATTTTTAAATACGTAGCAATGGGGTTTTTATGGAACTGCGTTTGGATTTTGGTGAAAAGAATAGGGAAAAATGTGTTATAGCATAAGATTTTAAAATTTTAAGTTATAAGTCTTTTTTTTTATATTTTTCTTTTAAATAAACTCACTAATATATCATAGACACCATTGAATATTTCCGTGATAGGGACAATTACCATTTTTCTCCAAAAAAATGTTGTTATTAAAATAATACTCAAGGGTTTGATTAAGGGATAAAAATAGGAGAAAATTTATGAGTTTAATTTTGATGCACTTTATAGTATAGGACAGATTTACACTGTTATCCAATCAAAATATTTAATTGAATGACTTTTCAGGTAATAGGTATAAAAATCAACTATAATGACTTATGTGGTAATACATGATTGGATTGCTAAAAAGGTTTTACACTATCAGTGGAATGATTAAATCCAAAATTTATTGGATGAGTTTTATGTGTAAAATTACATATAAAACTCATTCAATAAAATTTCTCTTCATTTTTACCTTCTAATCAAACACACATTCAAAGAAATTATATTTGTTTAGGCTCTTAAAGATTTATCTAGTTTGACAAATTCTTCCAAACATCAATTGATTACAAGTCAATTTATATCAAGTTGGCACTATAAAACCATCATTTTAGTGCCAAAAAATCACGATTTTGACAAAATAGCCCCTTTTATGATAAGTTGGTACAATAAAACAATCACTTTAGTCCAAAGGATTATATCTTTAAAGAAATAACCTTTAAAAAAATCACCTTTATTAAAGAAAATAGTGTTCAATTCACATTTGACTAAATTTATTAAATATGATGAATCTTTATAACTTTACGGATTAAATATAATTTTTTTAGAACTATTATTTTTTAGTGTTATAAAATTTCGAGAAATAAAGTTGTGGTTCTAATATAATATGAGTTGTTGGAGAATGGTCACCAGCAAAAGATAAATCCAAGCAGCTAATAATGTTCAGTCTTATTGAAACTGATCTTTATTGACAACATTGACAATATGTAATACATATATACCGTCAGATTTATTTAAAAAATTTGTATGTAATAAAGTTCAAACCAAATGGAGAATAAATCGTTAAATATTTTTCTAACGTATCATTATCATGAAAAATAAAATGAAACAATTTTTCGGCACAACAAAACAAAACAAAACAAAACGCAAAGCAGAAAAAGAAAAGAAAGAAAGGACCGTCTTTTTCTGCAGAAAGGGTTGAAGTTTGAACTACAAGTTGATCAACGCATTGAGTGAAGAAGCAAACGGTAATGCGTGACACCTAAAGAAGGAAAAGGAAAAAAAAAAACGTGGGTTCGTTTCGTTTTCATCTGAAAGCTCCGTTTTTTCGGTGGCAATATAGAAAAGATGGGTTTTCTTTTGGTCCCTTGTTGAACCATCTCTGCTGCGTTTTGAACTGGAGCATTGGGTAAGAGAAAGTTTTGATTTTTCTTATTTTTCTCGTAATTGGGTAGCTAGATTCAGTTTCATATTCTGTCTGTTTTTTCTGCTCTTCTTTTTATCTCATATTTTTCTCTTTCGGTGTTATATATATATATATATATATATATATATATATATATATATATATGGAAATGGGGAGCATTCAACTGTTATATAGACAGAACCCTAGATTGACAATTTGGAAGGGATAAGAGGATTCTGATTGCGTTTCATGTGGAGTTTAGATTATGACTAATTTTGCTGAATTTAAGTTTTTTTTTAATATTCATTTGGGTTTCATATTTTGTGTTGGAAAGTGGTCTTTCTTTAGCTGCTAATTTCAACCGTGTTTGGTAATTAGCTTATTTAGTGCTGAAGGCAATTGGGTCGTGAAGATTTATTGCTTGTATGATCATCGGAAGTTTAAAACACTACTTATGGAATTCAATGCTTAACGCTATCAAAGATTAATTGAGTGAAGAGCTGAAAATTTTCCAGAATTAGAGTTGCAGGACCAGAGATATGTTTAATTTATATTAGAGTAATTGATGTGTTTTTGATATTAGGAGTTGGTTATGGTTTGTTGATTTAATTTGGCATTAGTTCATTCTTCATCGTTAGGTACACTTACAACCCTATATAAGGGGTAGTTTATGTGAGAACTTACTAAGACATTCTCAAGATTGCATATTGCAGTGATGTGCAGTCATTCAGGTCTTGCCCTAGAGACATAGTAGACCTTTAGCCATGGAAAGGCTGATGGAGTTGTCTGCGAAATAGCACCACTCCACTGACCTAAATCAACCATTTCGCTTTTGAATTTGTTTGCTATATTAAAACATTTAAATGTTGATTCCTCAAAAGGACTGGGCTGCCATTATGGAGGCCTTTTCGGTTGTTCTTTTTGTTGCTTAAAAATTATACTTGTCTGCAGTGATATCATATATTTTGTTTCCATCTATTGTGACATCTTGTTGCATGTTAAATTGCTGCTAAAATTTCTTGTTTTAAACCCCATTGTGTTTACAGGGCTATTGCTTCACATTTGGTTTGCATTTTGGGGGAAAATTGGTCTTAAGAGTTTCCAAGATTGCAGATACTTCTCCAAATTTCTAAATAGTGACTAACTGGTCTGTTACGAAAAGTTTAGAACTTCTTTTGGAGACTTTAAATGAATACGTCTTTTATCGAGAAGAAAAAATGGTGTGATGGAACAATCGACATTCCAGGCAACGCATCTAAACAATCAAATGGAACCTAGAAATGACAACTTCCAGCCTTGGTCTCAGTCAGTAATGCAGGATCACCTGGATGGCATGCATACAAGTAGAAGGCCACCTGACCTCAGTACATCAGAAGCTAAACCTGTACTTCATTACTCTATACAGACCGGTGAGGAGTTTGCTCTCGAATTTATGAGAGACAGGGTGAACCTCGGGAAGCCTATATTCTCAAATGTCAGTGATTCCAATTATACAACAGGTTATATGGAACTAAAAGGCATCTTAGGCATTAGTCATGCAGCATCTGAAAGTGGATCAGACATTTCCATGCTCTCAATGGTTGATAAATATCCAAAAGAGTTTGATAGAATGAACACTTCATTACATGGAGACAAAAGAAATTATGGGTCAATTCGATCAATACCAAGAACTTCAATGACTCAGGACAGTAGACAATTTGTGCATGGATATGGATCAGTTTGGCGTTCTGATAGCTCATTGATGATAATGAAGTTTCTTTGCAGCTTTGGTGGTAGAATATTACCACGACCATGTGATGGAAAGCTAAGGTATGTTGGAGGTGAAACACGAATTCTTCGTATAAGAAAGGACATATCTTGGCAGGAGCTCATGCAGAAAGCAGTGCTAATCTATAATCAGGTTCATGCAATTAAGTATCAGCTTCCTGGGGAAGATCTTGATGCTTTAGTATCCGTGTCATCTGATGAGGATTTGCAGAACATGATGGATGAATGTAAGCACCTGGAAGATAGAGAAGGATCACAAAAGCCCAGGATGTTTTTGTTCTCATTGAGTGATTTGGAGGATGCTCAGTTTGGTCTTAGTGGCTTGGGCGATGATTCTGAGATCCAGTATGTTGTTGCAGTTAATGGCATGGACTTGGGATCAAGAAGAATCTCAACCCTGATTGGTGTCAGCTTTCCAGCAAATGATATGCATGAACTGGACCGGCAAAATATTGAGAGAGAGACTAGTAGAGCTGCTGTAGAATCTGTTGGCATCAGCAACACTTTGTTGACCAACAAATTTGACTCATCATTGAATGCTCAATCCTCACAACAACCAGTGCTACCAACTTCCTCATATGAAAGATATCCACTGTTTTATGGTGAGCAGACAATGCACCCTGGGGGTACTGGTGGTCAATATCATATTACACATGGTCTTAATACTTCCTATAAACCTGTTGCTGAAGAGACTCCTATTTCTATACCTCCGCATGCACTGATTAATCAACAAGGGGTTTTGAGCAAAGGCCATCCACCTGTTGGATTACAAGTACAAAATTCAGAAACACCAACAGTTCAGGTGAAAAAGATCGGTGACAGTTCAATTCAACAAGGAAGTGACCCTGGTAAAGTTGTATCCTTGGAAACACCATCCCCATCTCCTGCACAACTGTTTGATGGTCACTTGAAGAACAATTTTCCTGAAGCAGCAGCTGTAGTTGCTGTGCCAGAGGGGCATTCATTACCTCAAACAAAAGAGGACCAGGTGCAGAATTATGAAGAGGCTTCTCCTATCTCTAGCAGTGCTTTTGGACCTGCTTTTGTTGATTCCCATTCCAATGCAGTTGACTTGAGTTGTCTTCACCCTCCTCCTCTACCTAAAAGAGTTTACTATTCAGAAAGAATTCCCAGGGAGCAAGTAGAGTTTCTGAATCGGTCCTCAAAGTCAGATGATGCGCATCGCTCTCAGTTTCAGGTTTCAGATTTACTTTCTGATGCCAAGCCTCCAGATTCAGTTACAGGATCTGGTGACAACTTGCATAATGGAAATCTGTCTAACCTATCCGAGGAACTGGGCATTGGAGCAAAGCCTTTGCATGCAGATGGCTATGCCATTGATAATGGGGATCAAAAGTTGCCTGATCCAAGCGGTCAGTTGAAGTCAAAACTAACTGAGCATGTGAATTCTGAGTTGAAACAGGTATTACCAAACAATGAAGGAAGTGACAATGTGATAAATAAGGATAATGTTGTAAAGTTTGAAACTGAAATTTATTGTGAAGATAACCTTGACAAATCGCAGCTTGATGAGGCAAAAGACAATAAGTCAGACTTTCCTACTTTGCATCAGGTTCCCTCTGTTAAGAACCTTGAGGATCCAGCATCCCATCTTCCAGAGGTTGATTGGGGTGATGCCTCTGTTACAGAATCTAATGGCGATCATATGGTGCAAGGAGTACCTGTTTCTTTAAATGGGAATCGAACCACCAAAGATGATTATCAGGATTTTACTGCAGATGTTTCCAAACAATCAGAAGGGGACATTCTTATTGATATTGATGATCGATTTCCCCGTCAATTGCTTACTGATATGTATTCTAAAGCTTTACTTGGAGAAGAATTCTCTGGTCGACTTCCATTAACCCCAGATGGAGTGGGACTGAGCATAAACATGGAAAATCATGAACCTACACCTTGGGAATATTTTCACAAATTGGCACAAGAAGGGCTCAGTAATGTCTCTCTTATTGATCAGGATCATCTCGGTTATTCACCTGCTATAGGAAAAGTGGAAGGAGATAATAAAGCTCAACATGTTACACCTCTAACAACCAATGAAGAAAATCATAAGGACTTACATGGAAGGATTGGAACAGAAACCACAGGTCTAAAGTCTAATTCTGATCATTCCCTAGTGAAGGATACTGAAAGTATGCAATTTGATTCTATGATGGAAAACATAAGAGCACAAGAGTCAGAATTTGAGGTATTGTTTTATATGGTTTTAATATTTTTGGTTTCAGAACTGTATAAATGTGCTTATCCTGACAAAAGTACTTATCGCTTTAACTTAGGATGGGAAGTTTGAATCAAGAAATGGTATACCTCCTCTTGATCCTTCCTTAGGAGATATTGATCCGAGTACCTTGCAGGTGAGATGCTCATTCTCTCATGTGCAATGTTTCTTCTGTGGTATGATTTTTATTGTGTGCAGAGAGGAATTAAAGATTTTTTTTTAAACAGAGGTTGTTGCTGGTTATCTAACTTCTGTAAATTGGCTGTTATCTTATGTATCAATGAATGCTAATAACCTTAGGTTTTAGGATGGAGGAGAAGAGATCCTCATTACAAAAATAAGAACTGACAAAAGATAAAGCTATCAAAAGAGCAAAGTTTTCCAATTTCTTAGCATATTTGACCGTGAAAGCCCTCCAAAAAGATCATGTGCTTTGTAGCAAATAGTAGCCAAACATATAATCCTATCCCACAAGACTTGCTTGTTCAGATATCTGTTGTTAAAGATGCGAGAATTATGCTCCAAACAAATATACCAATTAATGGCATAGACTCTACACTGCCACAAATATTTGGCCTCCTTCATCCTCATAAAACCAATAAAACTAGTCATCAAGAACTGATCCAAAGTTCTAGGCCACACCCAACACCCACTAAAGACATCAAACAAAGCAATAGAACAATGCTAAAAAAAGACCTGGAGTTGATTCTAAGCTTGCGCCACTCATCACACACATATATGGGAAAATAGCCTTTTTTATCTGGTGTTCAAACATGCAACGTGTTGTTGGTATTAATTCTATTAGGCAAATATATATAATAGAGGATTTATTTGATTTACTTTTCAGGATTTCTCATCTTCCAATCTTTTATACATCTCTGTCTTGCATTCTCTAATAAATTTTCTTCTGGCAAAAAGTTTAGTCAAATTCTTTGTCATTATCATTACCCCCTCTTAGTTATTGTTAACAAATTCTGTCTTCTGGAAATTTGATCCAAAAAGAAATTTTGCAAAATTTTCTTGGAGATCTATTTTAAATTGTTCCTGTCAAAAAGGATATGAGGACAGAAACTGTCCAAAATAGTTGAGATGGATAAGATTTTTAAATTTCAGTATAAAACTGTACTTAGGTTTGTGATAAGAAAAAATGACCTCATTTGATTTGTAGCTGACCCTACCTTTTGGAAAAAGGCTTTATTGTTGGTGATGTTGTAAAACTGTAATAATGTCAATATAAGGTAGCTGTGTATATGTCTGTGTTTCAGTGAAGTCATGAATATAACTGCTGACCTCCTCCTTGTAACTATTAAAATTCTTTGGCCATGTGTTTCCTTGGAATGTTTTGCAGGGAATGGATAATTTTAACATGACCTTGTTGTATGTGATATCCAACCATTAATTCTTTTTTGTCTACGTCTTATCCAGGTTCCACCTTTTGAATTAGGAAAAAAACTTATATCAAGTTCCTTATATCCATTACATTAAATAAGCTTCTTTATTCATTTAGGTGTTTTATATATTTCATGAGCCATCTTTCCCAAAATTGAAGTTATTAGGCAGAGACACATAAATAGTTTTTGTATCTCATACACACCTTCATGCAAGAGCTCATTGGGCTTGAAGTGTGGGCAATTCATCAGTCATAAAGGCTCTAATATTATATCATGAATCGTCTTTTGCCAAAGCTTTAGCTGTTAGGTAGACATACATGAATGATTTTTATATCTAACAATATATCTTCATAATACAGGCTTCATAAGCATTCATTATCTTGCTTGAATACTGATCTGAGCATTTAAAGTCTTCAGTTCATTTATTTCATTGCTCCGATGCAATTTGTAGGTTATAAGGAATGAAGATCTTGAAGAGCTGAGGGAACTAGGTTCCGGTACCTTCGGGACTGTGTATCATGGAAAATGGCGAGGAACAGATGTTGCCATTAAAAGAATAAAGAAAAGCTGCTTCACTGGTCGATCATCAGAGCAAGAGAGACTGGTAAGTTAATTTAAGTTCTAAAGGATAGAATGCATTATTTCCTTTTTCTTTGTTTGATAATGCACTACCTGAATGTTTTTTTCTTCCTACTACACTTTGAAAAAGCTTAATGATAGTGACAGATTATGAGGCATGTGAAATGACATATGCTTCTTTTCTCAGACCATAGAATTCTGGCGGGAAGCTGACATTCTTTCCAAGCTTCATCATCCAAATGTGGTGGCATTTTATGGTGTAGTGCAGGATGGACCAGGAGGAACGATGGCCACTGTGGCAGAGTACATGGTGGATGGTTCTCTTCGGCATGTATTACTTCGCAAGGATAGGTAATGCACCTAGAAAGAGCATTCACCATTTTTATTATTTTGTATTTTGCATTCAAACAATCCTGAAAAGTTATTTGTTTAATGAAGATCATTGTGTTATTTAAGCCAGAATATAGACTACAGTGCAGTGTTATTGTGAGATCATGGTTTGTTTCGTCCTTTTATCTGTCAAACACTGATAATAACATTTATCTCATATGGAAGACATGATATATATTTTTCTATTTGTCTGCTTTTACTGCACAACTGTAAAACCAGTGATGTTATATGGAATTGAATGTTGAGCAATAAAAAGCCAACAAGAATATAAACTCAACATTGCAGAGATTAAGATGTTGCGTTGGATGAGCAGACACACTAGAGCATTGGATGAGTAGACACACTAGACAAGATAGGATTATGAATGTATCCATCAAACAGGTAAGTTGGGGTAGCACCTATTATGGAAAAGATGATAGAATCTTGCCTTATGTGGTTTGGACATGCCTAGAGAAGACCTATAGAAGCCATAGTAAGGAGAGTATATTAGGTAGAGGAGAGCCCAATAGCTAGAGGTAGAGGAAGACTTCAAAAAACTATGAGTAAATTATACTCACCCCCTTAGGTTTGTCAAAATTCAACCCACCTCCCCTGATGATATCAACAATTAAATAATTTTACATGAGTTACCAAAAATGCCCTTCAACCACTCCCACTATCATCATCATCCCTAACCTCCCTCCACCTCCCATCACCCTCGAGAGCTTCCGTACATCTCACAACGGAGCCATGACGGATTGCTGGATCGTGGAATTGCCATTGCTGCTTATGCTGATGCGTTGGTTGCTATGGTTGTTTGACAAGCTCTAGCGAAGAGTTTTATTGGATTTTTTAGGTGCGTGAGTGTGTGTGGGATTGGTTTGATTTTGTGGATTTGTATGATTTGAGATTTGGTAGGTTGTTAGTATTTAATATTTAATTTGATGGGTATTGACCGAATAAGATTTTCATTGGCATGGTATGAACTGATTTGTTACTTGAGAATAGGTGTTGAGCATGTTTTTGGAATTGAGGCAGGCATCACATGTTTTGGGCAATGCTAGTCCCGCTTATGCTTCCTCTTTGATGGTTTCCATCTTGTGTGATGTGTTGGGAGTATGGGTCAAGTGGGTGAGTTGTTTTTGCCGTGTTTAATTATATGCCCTTTTTCTACAAAGTCATTATGGGATTTGCTTTGGCATATCAATTATTTGGTGGTATTCCCAATCCAGATGAGGATGTTAGGTTTTGGAAGTCTTTTTGAGATAAACTGGAATTGGACATGGTCATGCCAAGGGGATGGAGATGGAGAGAGGTTGAGGATGATGATGATGAGTGGGTTAAAGGATGTTTTTGATAACTCATGTAAAATTGCTCAATTATTGATGTGATCAGGGGAGATGAGTGTAGGTTAGACAACTAGAGGGGAGATGAGTTGAATTTTGACAAAGCTCAAGGGAGGTGGGTGTAATTTACCCAAAAACTATAGGGAAAATTATTGAAAGAAATATAGATTTTAATGGGTTAACTGTAAATGATTTATTACAAAATAGTGAAACACTATGGCATTGTTTGATCAATATAGCCAATCCCACCTAGTGGGAAAAGAGGAGTTGTTGTTGTTGTTTGCTTTTATTATTTTGGCACCTCCTTTAAGTAATAATTTGTCAATGCTTCGTACCTCTAGAATTTTCCATTTGAATGCACCCAAAATCCCATTATTTACCGTCTCATAGTGTTTGGCAATGAATATCTTTTATCTGTGGATTTGGTTCTAAGTATCCTAGCATGATTTTGTATCATAGGTATCTTGATCGTCGCAAGAGACTGATAATTGCAATGGATGCAGCTTTTGGAATGGAATATTTACACTCAAAAAATATTGTGCATTTTGACCTAAAATGTGATAATTTGCTTGTGAACTTGAAAGATCCTTTACGGCCAATATGCAAGGTATCTTCCCTTCGATTTCTGTCCAATTTTCTATGAAGTTGAAATATTCTTTATAATTTAAGAATTGAGAAGACTAACAAACTTGCTTTCCTAGGTTGGTGATTTTGGCTTGTCAAAAATTAAGCGAAATACCTTGGTTTCTGGTGGTGTGCGGGGGACTCTTCCTTGGATGGCACCAGAGTTGCTGAACGGTAGCAGCAACAAGGTCTCAGAAAAGGTAGAATTTAAGTTGTCTCTAATGAACGCTTTTCCTAATATTTTAAATATAACTATGGAGATGAGCTCTATTGATCTCTCTTGTAGATGTTAAAATTGCTTTTGTCTCACCTGGCAAACCCTTTACTTGTCGTAGCACTCAGGACTTCTGTGCTTCCTCTCACCTTGTATAAGAAATTCCTGTGAAATCAAAGTTGTTGGCATTTTAAACATACTTCTACTTTTGAAAATCTTCTTTTCACAAGGGATGCTTGAAACTTTCACCTGAATAATATTTTGGAAAGAATGTCTGCAAATTCAAGTTATTTCGGTTTGTCATTGTTATTTATCTCCTTTATATCTGTTTTGCTTCGCTTTCTTGTTGCTTGGAGTAATTGGTAGCTGAAATTGAATTTTGATTTGTAGGTTGATGTGTTCTCCTTTGGCATAGCATTATGGGAGATTCTAACTGGTGAGGAGCCATATGCCAATATGCACTATGGTGCAATTATAGGTGCGATCTTGTTTTATCTTTTTCTGTGGTAGAGCCTAAACTATAGACTTGCTGCGTGCTCTGAAGTTGGTTTCTACTTTTTGGTTGAAATAACAATACATTAGGGAGGCTTCTTCTGCGGTCTCTTTGAACAGTGATGTTACCATCTCTTGTGAACTTGGGCAACTAGAGTTAAGATTTAGGTGCATTCAGTTGAGGTTTCTGAAAAATTGGCATATATTGGATGAAAACTTTGTTAATGAATCAGATTAAAAGAGAAGATGAAAACGAGGAGAAAACATAAGGTTTACACCTAGGACTCTCGAGCATCGCAGCAAAGATATTTTAGTGTCATGAACCAAACATGCCACCTCATGCAAGTGTCCTTTGGGTTTGAAAGATTGACAATGCACAAGCCCTTCAGAACTTTAAGCTTTAACTGATTCAATCCTTTATATAGAAGAATAGAGATGGCAATGATGGAGTTTTAGACCACTTGGTCACAGAAGCGCTCCGTTATCATGCCATGAAACAACTCCTCTGAAAAGTTTAAGCCAGCAGGTGATGTTACATTAATGGCCTTATTATAGTTAACAATAGGCAACTAGGGTTTGTATGTAATAAGCTTGACTTGAGTATACATGAACTAACTTTGAGGTACAGGATTAATAAGAAGACAAGGAGTTTCAGTGTTGGGTCAAATTGTTTGTGCCTGCCTTTACTTTTTCATGATTGATGATGTTCCTTTGGCTGTGGCAATTAGATCTTCTCTACCTAAGCATTGTTCTTGATTTTTACCCTTTCCCACTTCTTCAAGTTTGTATCTAGTCATTTGATCACAGTATAGGCCATTAATTTCTCCCCTCCCCTCCAATGCAGGTGGGATTGTTAACAACACATTAAGGCCAACAATCCCAAGTTATTGTGATCCTGAATGGAGAACACTGATGGAGCAATGTTGGGCACCGATTCCGCAGCCAGGCCTTCCTTCACTGAAATTGCAAGTCGATTGCGTGTAATGTCAGCAGCAGCTAGCCAATCCAAAACACAGGGCCAAAAGGCATCTAAATGATTGGAAGTGATGCTGATGCTGGTTTTTTCCTCCTCCTATCCCTGCACTGTCATTGATGTTGTTAAATTTGTTCATTGAATGATACACCAAAGAAGTGTATTATACCAGGGGCAATGCTATCTGGTACTAACCTCTATTGAATTATTCTTTGATGATCCAGTACTTTCCTGAGCAAAACCTCTCTTGTACATTAAAATTGCTTTGATAGAAGTTGAAAATCGTCATTTTGGTTTCTTGATTGGTTCCTTAGATGTTTTCCTCCCTTCTTTCACATCATTATGTTGCAGCCATGGCTATCCTTGTTAATAGCCAATCTACATTTTGGCGTTTTCTAATAAAAATAGCTAACTCGAATTGGAGTACAAAATTAGCTTTATTTGGTTGATGGCTATAGTAACTCAAGTGTTATTATTTGGGCCGATGCCCTTTTTTTGGGCCCGAGGCGTGAATGAGGGATTACAAACGATTGAATCGATGGCCACTTAGTTACTAAGGTTCTAATATCATGTTATAGATTCTCTCCTAAAGCTTAAACTAATTGGTAGAGACATGAGTGTATAAAGGACGAGTAGGTTAGGTCAGACTAAATACAAAATCTGATTTTTAGATTAGGTCATTTATTGCAGTTAAACTCATTTGGTAATGACTTAACTAATGATTAGGTCAATCCAGGTTTTAAACAATATATAAAAATTTAGATATTATACATTGTAAAATTGTAATTTTACAAGAAACAACATTTAAGAGATAACTTTTAGTGTATATTTTAAAATAAATCATATCAACATAAAAATAATATTAAGTTAATTGAAGTATAAAATCTTATAACTTATCACTAATTATTATATAAATGACTTAAAAGATTATTTGACTTTGGTTAATTGGATTAACCTAACATATAATTTGAACCTAGTTAAAAAGTGTTTCAGGTCAAATTTGATGGCCTAAACTTAACCTAGTAAACTTTGGGTCTAGTCAGGTTGGCATGTTGGGTCATGAACACCTATAGGTAGAGCTATATGAATAGTTTTACATCTATCAAACAAAACAAATTGAATCAATGTTAATGGCCCAAATACTCATTATTATGTTATCCAGTTGCACTATGGTTAAACCATCATGTTAGCATTACCAAAGGCACCATTAGTTCAATCTCTGAATTGGTTTTCATTAGTTTAGATATCATATAATGAGAAAATGCAAAATAATAAAGGTTTAATTATTTGCATATTGCTATAATTTTATTTAATTTTTAATTAGGTTTTTATAGTTTAAAAATTTTAGATATGTTCCTATAATAGAAAAGAAAATTTCAATCAAATTTCTTCCATTGCAAAAAAAAAAAATATTTACAGAATATTCTGTTTCCACCTCTCTTCACTCCCCCCCCCCCTGTGTGGCAGGCGGCGCATAGAAAAAAGCTGTAACATGTGGCTGCTGCAATTACAGCAATACCACCATGCCTTAGATGGGCTTGATGCTGTTGGGTGGGTGGTTGAAGTTGGAGAGTTTCTTTTTTATATAATTGAAAAAGAGTGCTAAACCTCAAATCGAGGGTATCCTGCACTGCATATACAACCAATGATCTATAGCCAATTCACAATACCACTAAATCAAAAACAAAAGAGAGGCAATAAATAAATATTCCTACACCATAACATCCAAGCAACTCTCCAACGTGTGTTGCTCAAAAAACCAAGACATCCATCCACAAAATGCTGCTATCGTGCATAACCGATGACCAATTGTCTTCTGCATCAAAGAGAAACAGCAAAAAGCTATTCCCAAAACAACTATAAAATCACAGCATGTCCAATGGACCTCTGAGAGCAAGGCCATAAACAAATATCAGTGTACATATCCAAATAGAGTAGCAACCCCAATACATGATCAGCAACAGAACACAACTCAGAGGTAACGTTTGATAGAGGAACATGGAGAAATACGGGGATAATGGAGATAGTAGAGATGGAGACATAAAAAATAAATATGTATAAGGGTATTATTAGAAGAAAAATATTAAATTTTTGTCTCAGTATTCATTCAACCGTCCCCATATTTTGAAGGTACAAAAATTTTGTATTATTTTTGTCCTGGATTCCTGTCTCCACCATCAAATAGGTTTGTGTCTCCAGTGTTTTTGTATTTTTGTTCCTAGCAGTAAACAAATACTACCTGAGAAGCCAAACAAACTAGCTGCATATATACACAGACCAATGACCAAAATATTTGAGTATAGGGCTATGTTATTTGTACTCACACTACATGGACACCGTGCCAACTCATATTTCATCCCCTATTGGATGGGTGCGAACCTCATTCAAGTACACATCTTATTTAATGGTGGATGAGATGTGAGTCGACGCGATATACGTGTTTTGTGAGTATAAATAACATTTTTCTTGAGTAAAATAGCAGTATCTTCTTGCTCTATAATAGCAGGGGTGAGTGGTTGGAAGGAAGGGAGGGATGGTGAAAAGGGAGACAGAAATGGAATAAAAAGAGTGCTAAACCAATGACAAAAAAAAAAAGAGAAAAATAGAGTGCTAAATCTTTTATATAATTGCAGAAATTTGATTAAAAATTTTTATATAATATAGACATAATTATAAAGTTTTAAATTATAGAAATTTAATTAAATATTAAGTGAAACTATACCATCTAAAGAATAATTAAACCATAAATCAAAAACAAACTTGTAATGTAAGAGCCTAGTTTTTGCTATTTTATATCAACTCTTATCTATGGGGCATTCTCTGTTTGTGGCCTGAAGTGTCAAAAGGTTATAAAAGTGGAATTTATGAAGGGAAGATTCTCAAGTATTCAGCTATCATCACTTATCTTTGGAGCTAATCAAATAAAATGTGTAAGCTGCATATGACGAAGTGTTGTAGCTATTGCATCTTTGTCTCTCCCTCACTTTTCAATCATAATTATTAAGCTACGCATAATCATCACTGACACTGAAATCTCAGGTAAAGTGCAAATCAACAAAGGAGAAAAGCTGTTTTCATTCATTCAAGGGATAACGTCATATTATTATTCAACTGTAGTAAACTCATTCGAATATAACATGAGGTTTTCAAGCAAATTGAAAATAATGTTATTAATTAGAACTTGATAAAATTATCCCTTCAAGCTAATAGAAAATTGGAAGAAAAAACATTGGTGAATGTCTCTGCTTTTCTCTCTTCTTCCACTATCGTTGCTCTACTTTTCTCAGGAAAAGCGCAACTTTTGCATCTAAGGCAACATGGAAAAAGAGCAAAACATATGATAAAACTGCAATTCTTATTTAACAGAGTAGAGTCTATATTATCCGTCAATCATACGGTTTCACTTATTTGAAACAGTGGAGACAAAAAGGAATATAAGAAGAAGAAAAAAAAAAGACTTGTTCCAGTGATACAACCGGCATTGTTGTATTGTTGTATAAGATTAAGTGTTGGGCAGTAGGGAAGTTAACACGAAAGTAAGTGCATGTGTAGAAATGAGGACACTACGATGAATGAGTGGTTACATTAGACATGATAGTATTATGAAGGAGTGCACTAGAGAAAAAATTGGGGTAACGCCTATTATAGAGAAGACGGTAGAATTTCGCCTTAGGTGATTCGGACATATATGGAGGAGACTTGTACAGATGCCAGTAAGGGGAGTAGATCAGATGAAGGGTAGTACTATAACTAAAGGTAGAGGAAAAACCTAAGAAAACTACAGGGAAAACAGTTAAAAAGGATTTAAATATTGATGGGTTAAACATAAGTATGATATACGATAGAGCACCATGGCCTCATTTGATCTATGTAGTGAGCACACTTAGTGGAACAAGGCTTAGTTGTTACTGATTAAAACAGTTAAAAAAAGATGATGCTAAACCAACTTAGAATGATAAAACAGTTTCTTGTTTATGCGGAGATAAGAGAATTATGTTTTTCCTTCTATTACTTCTTCTTTACAGAATAACTTTAGTTGCAAGAGAAATGATATTGACATTGTTGGGATCTGTTAGCAACTTACCAAAATCATGTTGGTCGATACTTTGGCACTGCGGGGATACACATACTAGTTTTGATCGACTGCTCAAACTTTCTGAGACAGATATGTCAATAATTGATCAAGCAATTCATCTATCCAAAATCAGTGCTGGACTAAATCACATGATCAACATGTATAATCATAAATGGCTAACTCTGATTTTATGGGAAAAAAAAAACTACTCAAGTTAGTAATATGCAGAATTGCAGATGACCCGGTTGAATATTATTGACTATGTTAAGCTAGATGTTAAACGAACAAATTCTTGGGAATGATAAGTGCATCACAAACTTGGTCCTTGCCATGCAGAAGCCATCATAATAGGCCTTTCTTTCCACCCAAGTAGAAGGCAACCCTTCTCACTTGACAATGTATATCCATCACAATCATAAACAGAAAGCAGCATTCTAGCTTGACTTGTGCACTTCAATGGCATTACCTGAAATCCAGCGCGGCCTAGTTGCCTTCGCCATTTGTCTACCCTTTCATGTCTTTCCCTCCTATCTGGTCCCTCATAGGCTACAATGTTGCGAATTTCCTCAGCAAAGTGTACACTCTCTATCTTCATCCTTTGTTGGCTATTTCTTGGCATACTTTCTTCAAGAGAATCAAAGATGGCAGAGTAATAGTGTAGTGATTCCAAAAATCTCCCAAGGAAGAAGGGTCCATTATGGTTTGTGTCTTGCTCTACCACTGTAAAAGCAGCTGGACCTAACTTCTTTATTGATTGCAGAATTTCCTTCAGATAGCCTCTACTTTCTTTGACATACTTGTGCAACTGCAGGATGCTATTAAAAAATAATGTTTCTCCTTCTCTCAATTGCAGCTTCTCCTTAGTAAGAAGAGATGGAGTTGCAGGCTCAGATATTAGGTGGAATTCAAGTGTTATCCCCAGTGATCTTGCTTCCTCCACAAGAACATTCATGCTAGCTCGAAGTCTTGTGTTGTCTTCATCGCTGATTAGCCCCGTGATCCGGAGCTTTGGAGGCCCCTCAGGCCTTGAAACAAGTGCCCTTAATAAGGAAGGCCACTGAAGGGTATGTTCCATTCCTAGATCAATTATGTGTATGGAGCTTTTCCCATGTGATGATTGGCATATAGCTTCATTTGCAGCCATGAAGCCTAAGGCAATGTAAGGAGTAGTTTGGCAAAGTACCTGAAAAGCTTCCAACTTTTCCTCCCTGGTGATAAAAGGCACATCCATGACACTACTTGTATGTGTACAATTTGCTGAAACATTATGAGGAAGAAGTGACAACCTACACTTCAATCCTGTGGCAAAGCAATGGGAGACTCTCTGCAAGGAATCACCCCAAGGATTAGCCAAAGCCCAAATTCTGCTAAGTAGCATGTCTGCTTGTTGGGTGTCTCTGCAGCCTACAGCCTCAGCACAAGCCAGAAGCATGTGAATTAAATCTAACCCTTGGTCCATTCCAAGGCTGGCCTCTTCCACACTAGGCGCAAGTTCAGGTATATTACCAAAAGTGCCACTCATTTCCAATTCTTCATTCTCCATATTGGTGATTGGCACACTTTCATAGACTTCCATTTCTTCATCCTCCATGGCTATTGGAACATATCCATAGGCATGATCATTCACCATGGAGCATGCATCAACCTCATCCTCATCATTTACCAAAGGGTCATCAAAACTTTGGTGCTTCTCTAGGGAGTCTTGGTCTTCATGTTCATCATACTCGTGCTGATCCATGTTGATGATGCTTTCAACAAAGTCATCAACCTCTGAGGAAGCCAAACAAGGGGTGCTGGCAGCATCAGATGAACACAACTCAGTTTCATGATCAAGTGCTGCATCTTGATCTTGCCACTCTCCTCTTTGCAATTGCTCCATTCTTTCAGGGCAAAACCTTCTAATGGCAAATTCATGGTTGACACTCTCACTCATGTAGAAGGATAGCCAACAACTTTTTACATCTTCCATGGCTACTTGTGGTTGTTGAAGCCTGTGAAAAGAAAGTGAATGGGAATGCTAAGTGATTCAAGCTCTTAATCAAAAGGTAGCTTCCCTTTTATTTTTAACTATATATGCACACAAGAGATAGAATAATCTTTTATTGTAGGGTGTCTAAAGAAAAGAGTGGTTTAACTCGTTCCAATATTTTTTATCAAGTACTTTATTTGCATTTTG
Source organism: Dalbergia oliveri (assembly GCA_030441495.1). Classification (NCBI taxonomy): domain Eukaryota; kingdom Viridiplantae; phylum Streptophyta; class Magnoliopsida; order Fabales; family Fabaceae; genus Dalbergia; species Dalbergia oliveri. Next base: position 21,882,765 of record JAMLFY010000006.1, read on the forward strand.
ATCTAAGAATTAAATTATACCAGGTTAATTCAACATCTAAACAATATACACAAATTTGGATATTAAGTATAATAAAATCATAAAATTTTAGAAATATAATCCAAGACATTCTAAAATATATATTTCAAAATAAATTGTTAATATAAAATAATATTTTGTTACATCAAATATATTAATTAAAGTATAAAAATCTTACTATTCATTATTATTTTTTAAAAAACTTATATTCTCACGAAAGAAGGAATCAACTGAAATATGACTCAAATATGACCGAAACATATAGCAAGTCAAAATTTCAAATTCTAAACTTAACCTTATAAACTTTAGGTGTGGAATGGGTTGTAAATACCCCATATCATATTTAAATTAAAAATATATATATCTAGATTCTCATAGCTGAAATATATATCTTATTTGTACTTAAGAAAACCTGTTATTGTATGTATACGCGTGAGTATTAATTTAATTCCACATATATTTCATTTTCCTAATAGATCAGTTTAAAAATACCAGTTCAGCAAGGTCATGATGCTTTTCTTCTTTCCCCGTTCAATTTTCTGGCTATAAGGTGATTCATCTGTCATTCTCGTTTTGTTGGCATCAAAATGAACATTCTTTCAAGCACCAGGCGTTGCCGCACTGGCACACACAATGTGAGAGTTTCTAATAACCTTACACTTCAGATATGGTCAATTCCCTTAAAACTATAAAATATATGCTGTAGCATTTGTCAATCGCTTTCCCTTATTTTCACATGAGAGGGCTTGGAAAAGGAGTTAAGGCTTAGGATATTCTGAAAGAATATTTACGGGTATGACTGCAGCATACAGCCTAGGTCTATTTATTGTTTACTCTAGTTTGGCTTCTTTGGTAAATAAGTATGGTTTATAGTTTTAAAATTACTTACTAAAATAAGAAATTAATATTTAACTCACAAGACTAGCTACTTTATTTTTTATTATTTTACTATTTAATAAAAAATAATATTTATTAATTATATATTTATATATTGTATTTATTAGTTTACTAATAATATAATGCATTTATTGGAAATCATACATTTTTTTTAAAAAAAATAAGCCAGAGTAAACCTTAAACAAAACTTTATAACAAGTAGCTCAAATTGATATTTTGCAGAATAAATTATCAATTTGGTTCCTCAAGGATACATTTAGTTTCTAAAAAATTAGTGATATCAATTTAATCTTTGAAAGATACAAGTGACATTGATTAGTTTAGTCTTTGAAAGATTTTTTTATATTAGTTTAATTGCTAAATAATACATACATGAGACATCACTTTAGTTTTTGAAAGAAACATGTAACATCAAATATTTTGATCAAATTATAGAAAAAGTAGGAATCAAATATATGCCACATGTATTTTTAAATACCAAACTAATGTCACATTTATTTTTTACAAACTAAACTGATGTTAAATTTTTTTAGAGACTAAACTATGTTGTTTGTACTTTTTCGTTTTACAATAACTGTCAAAAACTAAATAATACACATATTAAAAACAATTAAAAAAATATTTTGACAAATATAGAAAATTATATAAATTGACAAATCTATCCTTCAATAGTCATTATCATTCATTTTGGTAAATGTATTGATTACTTAACTAATACATTTATATTAAAAGTATAAATGGAATAAACAAATTAATATTACCTAGATATTATAAATGGACAGATATTCTAAAACATGAAATGTAAAAAATCAACGGTTGTCATGAAATGGATGGAGTATCTTTTAGAGATAAAACTGATATCATGTGTATATTTGAGGACCAAAATGATTAGTTAAGTTTATTTTATAAAATAGAATTAGATAAATCTAGGGTTGCATAAGTTTGGTGCTCAATAGTTATGGGTAGGCAGACTGTTTGTTTCTTAGTCTCGAGTGTAAGGGTATGGAAGGTTGTAAGTTTTGTACAAGACATTGTGCTGTGTTCATGATTCCTTTATGGCTTCCATGGGGGGATCAAGTTTAGTTTTAGAAAAAGAAAAAGTAGATAAATCTAAGCAAAGTTGTACCAAAAAAGAAAAAGGAAATTAAGACTATATCCTAAGTGTGCAACTTACACATTAGCGAGAAGAAAAATAGGTCACACATTTAAGACTTAAAAATATTATTTTAATATTTAAAAGTGGATGTTAATTAGGATATTATTATTATCGTTAAATATGGTAGTGGTTTTAATTTTTTTTACTTATCTCCATATTTAAAATGATGAAATAAATATTTTAATTAAATATTTAATTTTTAGTGTTAAAATAATAATATTGTTTTAAAGCTACATTCTCCCAGCAATGTGTTACACACGTCTCACTCCAATTATTATAGGTTGTGACTTCTCTGTGTTCACTTGATGCAGAAATCGTGCACGGGTCATGGCATGACACACACGAGCTCTGTCGGAAGAGATAGTTCACGCTTTCGTTCTTCACCATAAATAAGATAGGCTTTTGGTGTCTTTATGTGCATGTGGCTGTAACAAAGCGGTAAACTTCATTAGTTTTAAATGTTTATATAAATTAAGAAAATAATTAAAACAATCTTGATCTTAAAGAAAATTAGGTGTATTTTATTAAATTATCTTTACTATTAATCTCTCTTTTTGTGAAGGGTATGTTTGGATTGGTAAAGTATGGTAGTACATAGTAAAATAATTACTCTATTCTATTATTTAAGTATTTTTGTTACATCTCATTCCTCCAATGTGAAAAAATTGAAAAGAATAAATAAAATTAAATGGAACAGAGACTATTTATTTTCGTTCAATTCCATTGAAGTTTGACAAATTTAAACAATTAATCAAATTAAAATATCACTCATCGTTTCACCTAACTCACCAATCCAAATGTATAATTATCTCTCATTTTTTGTCCATTTATTCTCTCCCCTCTACCATCTAATTTTAGTTCTTAGGTTAACATTGAATTTTATACAATTTATGCTTCAATTTTATGGATAAAAATCTTCTGTTCTCAAATGGTATCTCCTGTCCCTCTAATAATTTATTGCCATGTGTAATGATAAAATTAAAAATTAATTTAAAAATTAATAAGTTACTAAATATACAATACATCACTTTCATGTGTCAATAAATAATTTGAGGAATAGAAAATGAGACTAGGGACAGAAGATTTTCAACCCAATTTTATTACCAAAGCATATGCAAAACATACATATTTAAGAATAATATGTATTTCCGAAAAAAAAAAGAGAATAATATGTATTGGATATCTTTTTGGAAGAATAATATAGCACGACGTAATTTATGTTATACGGTACTTTTTAGAGAGAATAGATAGTTGAGTTAACTACTTATTACACCATAATTAAGGCAAGGCAGGTTGAGTTATTTTTGAAATATGGGTTAACGAGTAACGACTGTAACTTATCTCATTTTATGATATGTTAACCGGCTAACTCACTTAAAATTTTAAGACTAAGTAGCCCACATAATTTCTCAAAGAAAATTTTGTAAGACAATTTAATTTCTCAAAAATTGAAATTAAATCTATGGTCTCTTAAGATTTTAATAATATGATATATTAGTCCTTCTGTATATATTTGATCATTTAAATATTAATGGAATTGGACATGATCCATTAATAGGATATTAAGTAATGCATATGTCACCTGAAGTATAATAGAGTTTAAAGTGATTCATTTTGATGGTTAAAATCTATAAAAATGAGTCATTTAAATCTCTATTATAAGTCATAAAATGACTCATTTTGTGCAATTTTAGAACATTAAAATAAGTGCAATATGTTTCAAAATGACATAATTTTGCTTGCATCCAACATTTTAATGGCACATTAGCGCCAGTGTAAATCCACTAACAAAAACTAACATATGAATTAATGTGTCTATCATTTTTAAATCTTGAGAGGCCATGCGAAATTAATTTCTTTTTTATGGGATAAAATACTTCAACATAAAAATCTTAAACAAATAAGGGGCTCACTCAAATTTTAAAAACAAAAGATAAGAATGAGTTATTAATCAGTGAGATACATATATTACAAATGTTCACTATTTATTAAAAAAAGTATTCACTTAATATAGAATGGATTTAATTTAAATACATTACATTGTCATCTAATTGAATTCTCTCATATATGTAACTTTTGAAGTGGTAGGGTAAGAGTCAACCATGATTAGATGCTATGTGAAAAAATTTTACATTGTCAATACATTAAAATTAAACTCATATATACTTTATCTTTTAATATATTCTGTTAAAAACCAAACAACACACAAAAAAAATTATCTTGGCAAATGTATGAAATCATATGACTTGATAAAATTATCCATGTATAAAAAAACAAATTTATATTAATATTGTACCTATTCTCTTTCTTAAAATTAAGTATAGTCATTATTATTCTCCTAAATTATTAAGGGTATAAATGAAAGAAATAAATTAATGTTTTGTAGATATTGTAAATACACAAATATTTTGAAATATTAAAAAGTGAAAAAAATGACTGATATAATAAAATTGAGGGAGTATCACTCCAAAATTAAAAGAGGAAAAAAAAATCTTATATGTAAATTTTGTTAGTTTTCCAAGCTAAGATATCTACGCAGACTAATAGCTAATCATTCGTATCCTTAACCTGATTAAGTGGGTAGACACATAAATAAGTTTAAACTTCATTCTCAATAGGAACAAACTCTGACACTGATTAAAAAAGAGAGAGCCCTTAATTACCATTTAACCCTGGTCCAATGGTTATCTTATGTGTCAATTTGTCACACAACATCACTACAATCTAGAATTTATACAAAGGTAAATTAAAATAACTCCAAAAAAATATAAAATGTAACATACAAGTTAATTAATGAATCAACCCATCTAACTAGTTTGACTTATTTTATTGTCTGTACCTTCTTTCATTTAGGTATCAGAGGAAATAGTGCAGGAAACGTAGAAGGTGAGATAAAATGTTAAAAACAACAATTGCATCCTTAATTACCAAATGATTGAGGTTTTGATATCATATTACGTAATAATTATATCCACAACTTGCTACTTAAATTAGTAGGTAAAAGTGTAAGTGAATAATCCTACTATTATCCCTTTTTTATAATAAACTATTATCCAATGTAGCTCTAACAATACTACGAATTTAATTTGCTGCGCGCCTATATACCTTAATCACGGGAATAAATCATTGGTATATTGTCCCACATATTTATTCTCTATATTGATTCTACAAGGTAAGGTTTGTAGATAGTGGACATACCCTTCTGTGCATTATCTGATATAATTTTTTATATTGGATTGCAAATGTTGTTAGGTTATGCAGATAATGGACATACCCTTCTCGTTATTTGACATAATCATTGGATGATAGAGAAAATAATTTGAATTAAATTGTTTAAGAATTTTATATTATTGTTATTAATTTTCTCTATCATGTTAGAGTATTGTATATTGTGATTAAATTGTTAAATGATACAAAAACTCTAGTTCAATTAATCGCTCAATCCAAATTAATTTTATACTCATTATAATATTCTGTTATATGATTTCTCTTTCCTTTGATATCTATATTGTGTAAGACCTATATAAAGGACATTGTTAGTCTCTTGGATTATCTCATGATGTTGCTCCCATTAATGTTAAAATTTTGTTATTATGGGAGTTAGAGACTTTATGTTTTGTTATGTCCTTATTGTTGGTTGTAGGTCTAAAATGCTTCTGACAACTTACTTTGTGCTCAATGAGCATCTAATTATTAGTTTGTGATGATATTTGTTGTACAATATCAATTGGACATTGATAATCTCAGATTATTTGGGAGTATGTTTAACAATTTGTAAGATTTTATTATAAACGAAATGCTCATCAATTAATCTCGCAATAAGCTTTGCTTTGTTAAGTAAACCAACAAACACTAGGAGAAGCTATGCTTCTTCCTCAACCTTTCAGGCTAATCCAATTTTATTATTATTACACATGTCATATTCAGGATTAAATCAATCATATGGAATATAGGATTTCATTTTGTTTATATCATCTGATATATATGAAATTCCTTCAAGGTTGGCATATGAGACACGTCAAAAAAAGTTTGGTTAGCATGTGAGTATTACTTCACCATGCAACACTTCCTTTAATAAAAAGAAGGAAGAATTGGATATACTCGTGTTTCTTTACGTCTTTTTTGTTTGAACGTTTATTTGTATAAATGGGGACTGCGAGTTTAATTTGCGCACCCACAAAATAAACGACAAAGAAATATTTATTTATATCATGAGCCATTTTATTTTTAACAATCACTTAATTATTGAGGCTCTAATACCATATTATGAATCATCTCTAAAAAAATTTTGAGTTGATGGATAGAGAAACAAAATAATTTTATATCTTATAATTTCGTTGCATTTAATTATCTAATGGGCATTTGTACGAAATGATGTTCCCATAAAAATAATTTCACAGCATGAAAAGTGCTCTCGCTCTCGCCATTATTATTAACATGCATGCTAGACCAATGCAACCGTTTTCTTATTTGAATATTTTTTTTTATGAGTGGACATTTTATCTTCAGGCATGTGTAACATTTTTGCCTTAAATTTCTGAACCACAATTATTTATTGCAGAGTGAAAAAATAATCAGGGACTGAGTAACCAAAGAGAGGTTGATAAAAATGAGGAAAAGTGACATAAAGGGTGGTGGTGACACATGCCAAGAAAAAAGTTGGTCATGACAGCCATTTTATTACAATTATTAACCCAAGCCTATTACTTTAAATTGCTAGACCAATGACTAGCCGGCCTCAAAAAATATACACATAGTGAGCATTCCTCCTCTCCGTCCCATTGGTTTCATGTGTTTGTCAAACAAGTCTATTTCTCTTTGGTCGGCCAAAACAAGCAATAAGACACAAAAGTTGGCTTGAGAATATCCCCATACCTTACCCTTGGAGCACTTTCACAATAATTTATACGTTTCTCATGGTTCGAGTAAGTAGTTGCCTTTTTTTTCGACAAATAATTTATATTTGAAATTTATTTAATTTTGACTAATTTGATTAATTCTTGTAAACTTTATTATGAGATTATCATGTCTTCTTTTAATAGAAGGTTTGTATTAGGGAGGACACAAAAACCTACAAATGCAAGTATCTAGGGATTATCTGCAATGGAGAGGGGGCAAGTTCCTGTTTATTAAATAAGAAGATAGTGAGGAATGAGATCTTTAATCCATAGAGACCTCAATTTTCCATTTATATGAATCATTTAAATATTCACCTATATATATAAAAGGAAAATATTAACACTCATTCATTTTTAAATTATATTTATTGGATTTATATTATGTATATATTTTTGCTTTTAATTTGAATTATGTTATATTAGTAGTATTTGTTAGAGTTTTTTTTTTCCAAAATAAACCATAAAAAAACACCAATAAACTACAGGTATTTTAATTACATGGAATGAACTATTTGCGATAACTTAGAGGTTTTCGTTGAAGCCTTATATAAAAATAGAACAAACATGATTTTGTGGAAGGCTCCTACAAATCAGTTTCATAGAATGCTTCTATGAAATCATGTTTGTTCTATTTTTGTATAAGGCTTCAACAAAAAGATAAAAGCTTTACGTTAAAAACCTGCAACTTTGCTACATCTAAAAGTGTAGTCTTTATTGAGTGTTCATTTAATAAGATCACCAAATAATTAAAAAAAATAGGTGAGAGAATTTCTTATGAGATTCTTATTCACCTTGATGGAAAAATTATCAAAACAAATGAGGGAGACACATTTGTCAATGACAATCCTACTTGTATTGTGGTTCATCCATTTATTAACTTCTTAGAGATAAAGAGCAAAATGCTTGAGCGGTTGCGTAAGGAACACATGGAAATTAAGATGTTCTACAAACTTTCGATAGCATGGGGGCTAGGTATGGTCAAATACAAGAAATTTTGAATTACCAATGATGTAGAGGTGAGCCTCATGTTCCAATTGAACACTAAGATTCCACAAGTTCGCATTATGGAGGTGTTGCTGGTCTTACAAAAGGGGCATTTTAGTTCTGGAGGTTCCACTCCTTAGCCATTGTTTGCAATTGGTTGATCCAAAAATTGAAATGCCTTAGTGTTCCCTGACATTTGAAATGCATCAATGTTCCCGACCTTTGAAATGCCTTAGCATTCCCCAGCCTTTGAAGACCCTTGATAATGAACATGTTAGTTTTTTAGAGCTTACAGTCGAAGTTGCAGCCATTGGCGCAAGTTGACTCGTTGCAAATGTTGATGCTTTTATTGATTACAATGGCATTGAGGATATAGAGGAGTTGATGCAAGCACCAGTTGGCGGCGACATGGAAGAGGACTTGATAGTGAGGGAGAGTGTGTAAGCCATAGCCAACCAAGGAGGTCTCAAGTCTTCTTTGACTATAGCGACCTAGCCATTATTCCTCATTAAATATGGCAGCAATGCATCCAAGAGATGAAGCAAGATTGAGTGGTATAGTAGATGCTACATTTGGTGTTTATGATGGACAAAATGAGTTCTATGTTGGGCAATTGTTTCGTGATAAGAGGCTATAAAATTTACTGTTAAAAATTATATCATCCAAAGATTTGTTTAATACAAAGTTCACGAGTCAAGCCACACAAAATACCAGGGTAAATGCATGAAGTTTGGCAATGGGTTTAATTGGAGTATACATGTGATATATCTCCAAAAAGGGAAGTTTGGGAGGTCCGAAAGTATAATGAACTGCACACCTCTATTTGCTATGCCTTCACAATAGCACCGTGTCAAATGGATAGTAATCTCATATGTCACTACATATTCCCATGGTTGAAGCGGATCCAACATTATCCATTAGAGCATTGCAAGGAGCCATAGAGTCCCAAATCAATTTCAAGACAACATACCAGAAGGTATGGATTGCTAAATAGAAAAAAATTGCCAAGATATATAATGACTAAGTAAAATGTTTATAAGAATTGACATCAAATATTTAAATTGCATTTACTGATTTAGATAAAAATAAACAATAAAAAAAGTGAAAGTGTATAATAACATATTGATATATTGAATTTATCTCATTTTTTCTTAAAAATAATAACATATCATCTTATAAATTCTTCTAGTTAACATATAAAAATTTGTAAGGAGGGCCAAATATATATTAATATATAAATCTATATGGAAAAATAAAATTTAAGAGGCGGCCATGGCCACCCCTTAACCTAATGACCCTTTGCCCCTAGGTGAGAGCTCCATTCCAACCATGCGGCAAATTGGAGATGAGGAAGGTGGAGATGTTAAGGATATTTAGGGGTAATTTAGGAATTTTTAAAAATGATTTTGATAAATATTAATATTATTTCTTTAAGGGGTAAGTGTAATTTTATAATTTAGAAAAGGGTAATTGTAATATTAACTAATTTTGAAGGACGTTGTTGTAATTTGCCAAAGCCCAAAGCGTAGAAGACTCCACCTTCTGAATGCTTCCAACGTCGTTGAGCGATAATTTTTTTTTTATGTGAATAGGTGATGCATTAAAATTAAATCATTATTAATTTTAATTTGTTACAATGATTAATATTACAATATCTTTAAATTTTAAAAACTGTGATAAATCATTATATATTAGTTAATTCTTACATCTCACATCTTTATACTTAGTTACACACACATAATGCTTATTTAAATGAGGAAAATGTAGGGTAAATTACCCAAACCCCAAATCTTACTCTGTTTTATTATTTATATATGTAAAGCTGTTAAAACAGGTTAGACCAGCCCCTATTGGGCTGAGTCATTTTTGGACAGGGTCACTTCTGGCTTAGTTAAATTTGGGCTAGAAAAATGATGGTCTATGCAGGCCATGGGCTAACTCATGATTCTTTTTTTTTTTGCTTCAAACTTTGTAGTTCATGTAAAAAGTCAACAAATAAAAATATAAACTATTAGTAAGTAGTGATTTCTATCCTTATCTTATATGAGAATGAGAAACGAAACTTTATTTTTTAAAAATTAAATTTTGATAACTTAACATGATGTAAACGAAGTGAATTAACAAAAAATTTTTCAATATGTTTTTATTGGGACAATGGCAAATGGGGCATCAAGCCCAAAAGAAAATAGACACGAGTTATCCCAGGACTCGAAAACCCGCACTAAATCTGCAAACCAACAATCCGAAAGAAAAATAATGGACACGATGGAAAGCATATGCCCTCTCTTGGCCAGCAAATCAGCGCAACAACACGTTCCAACTCCTATGTAAAGCCTCTTGGATAGCTTTGGTAATAAGGCCTTTGGCACAATATTTTTTTTTGGTCAATATTTGTATATGTTTCTGGTCGAGTGTCAATATTTGCTTTTATTTTAATAAAAACATTAATGTTTAGAGTATCGCGCTGGCCCAGCCCAAAGCAGGATAGGCCTATGGGTGTTGTCCCCAAATTCTGCAATGGGGATATGACACTTGGCGAAGTGGGCCCAGGTTGGTTGAATGAAGACGTTGGGCATAGCACGTTAATTAAGTGGGTAAGACGTATAATGATATCTTTCCCTGGTGCAATATTTTGTACAAAAATATTTAAAATATACTAAGTAAATTTAGAAAACTCATTTTCATCCGCAGAAATGCTGCTGCTGCTTGTATATTCTTCACTAATTGAATCATTCAATTCATCCACACCATAGCTCTCCATCTTCACGCTTGTTGGTTCGTTACACACAGTTCTGAAAAATATATAAAAAGGGAGTTATCAAATATTATCGTAACCAAAATGCTCCCCAACGTATTGTCTGGGCATGTTCTTCAAACCCTCACTGCAAATTCGCCTACATTGTTCATAAAAGAATAATGTTTGGTATGCAATAAAATTACAAACAAATATATATCATACACCTTATTAATATTAGATGTGATATGTGATTCACCATCCCACTCACTCTTTACATCCAATAATCACAATATTCACCACTCACAAGGCAAAACAGAAAAAAATTTTTATCCTCACCAACACAAATAACAACCCCATAGACCACCCTCCCCTTTTCCCGGGTTTTTAATCACCAAACCTGCACAAAAAGTTACGGCGACCTTGCTTCACAACTATTTGCACATATATGAAATTGAAAGATCACTTCATCGTCACCATGATTACCAATTTAAATTAATCACAACACACTGAAACTACAAATAGCACAGAGCATCAGCTGGTTTTGAAGAGTCATCACGATGTCGCTGTTGCTTTCGCCTCCTCCGATCGTCAATAAACACTACCAGCGTACATGAAAGAAGTGCGAAAATCACGATCTTGTGTTTTGCCCACCACACTTTTACCACAAGGGTAATGCTCTGCCGTCTAACCCATGGAGTTCCTCAACAAAGAAGATGGAAAACAAAGCTAGGTTAATCAGATCTATTGTGCTCAATCATGGAAAATGTTCATTTCCTTTTCTCTTTTTAAATTTAAACATATATGTCTGCTATTTATTAAAAAGTGAATAAATGTTTATTTATCTTTTTTAAATGCTTTATTTTTGAATTTCTATAGTATAGCTCTAGTTAGGATTAACAAAGCGTCGTTCAGCGTGTTGAAGATGGTCTCTACTTGTTAATTGGAGAGTTTTTCACATAGGTGACAACATCATAGGTATTGACCATCAACAAAAAAGCAGACACTTGGGCCTATTCTGATTGGACTAATTCAAGCGAGGTTGAGTCAGGCCAACTATTGTTTTTATTCCAATCTTTTCAGTCTTGTTTATGCATGTTTTCAAGCTATTTAGATTGATCCATTGGGCTTATCCCATTTCGCCCGCTCTCTATATATATGGATTCACCCATGGATCATGTGTTGTGACCTGAGGTGAGTTATGATTGCCAACCTTAATTTTTTATAAAGATGACAAAATGGGTGTTAATTTGCTTCAGCTCATCTCGCATCGCTTGAAAAACAAGGTAAACATAGGCAAATTTCTCTACCGAAAAAACACAAGTAAATTTTTTTGTAACTTGTTAATTCATAGATTAAATAACTTAAAATGTTATATATATATATATATATATATATATATATATATATATATATACACACACGTGTGTGTTTAGTGAGTTAATTAGTTAAAAATAAAAAATAATTAACTGCGAAAGTCAACTCGCTCAATCCAAATCTAAACTGTCACTGAAAAGAAGAAAAAAAAAAAAAAAAAAGGCTCCACAAGGCAACTCATTCTAATCCACCGCATGCCGTATATATGCATGTGCCGTGTTATATATACCCAACAACATCAACATACGATCCCAATCAATTTTCATTTTTAAAGCTTAACATGTGTTGTCATGTATAATCTTTGGTAGTGGATTAAGATTAACCAAAGAAAAAGCGGAGTCTTTAAAATTTATTTTACATGTCGAGGATTAACTGGGCATGTAGGTTAACGCGTATACAACTGTGCATTCACTTGACTTTGCGCTAGAAATAGAATATAATACTACTACTGTTAGTGTGTTTGATTTTGCGTATTTAAAATTAATTATATTTAAAATTAATTTTAAAATAAAGTGTTTTATATTTGATAGCTTTATTAAAAATTGATTTTGACAAAATGAATATTTTTTGAATAATATAAATTAAAATTAATTTTAAATGTTTAATTACTAAATATGATAGCAAGTGAGCACTCAATCTAGTGATAGAGTGTCACATGTCTCATTGAGTTATTAGAGATTGTGAGTTTGACTCATATTCCCATTCTTTATACCCTAATATTTTAGTTAAAAAAATTATATAAAAATAAATTATATAACTTTTAAGTCATTGCCACACTTTTGTTCTTTTCAATTTTTAAAATATATTTAAATAAAGGGTAGAAAAGGAATGGAAAAAGTTATCGCAGCAACTGAGATTATCGGCTGTGAAAGCAAGTTGATGTTGCTTCAGGGTAAAGTGAGGATTGGAAGCAATTTGATTTTGGTTGTGTTTATTTTAGATTTTTAAATTGTTATTATGAAACTCAAAATTTTATATATAAATAAAAAAACTTAAAATTATCTTTTTTGTAAGCTGCGTATTTTAACTTTTGAAAAAAGCTTGAAAACTAAGAACATATTTAGTTTGAGTTTTCATTTTTATTTTTAATTTCTTAATTTTTAGGATTTTGTGAAAGAAATATTGAAAATTAGAATTTATAGTTTTTAAAATTTTCAGGATTTCTTCATAAAATTAAAAAGTTAAAAAAATTAAAAATAAAACTGAAACAACACTAAACTGACATACTTTAAATATTTTTTTAATTATAACTTTCTTTTAAAATTATCCAATGTAAAAAAATGACAATTTTAAATAAAAAAAAAAGTGATAACATTTCGACTCACCAGAAAACAAAAAATAACATAACAAAATGACAAACAAAATCAATTGAAAGACTACAAAACCGCTTCTCCCTCCTCCAAACGCGCATTGTGACTCCATAATTGCTCGTTGGAAAATTTGCAACAGATGCTTCCAGTCAACCGGTTGGGTGCAGTTGTATGGCAGAAGCCATCAAAGTGAAAATGGGAACCAAATCAAGCTTTTATAAATGAATCATTGATCATTGATTACAATGAATGACGAAGAAACCTTTCATTAAAAAGGTTAAATGATAAAGGAAAATGTTAAAATGCTGGCAAATAAGCAAAGCAACCTAACAAAGTTTCCAATTATTTAAAGATAAAAAAAATTAAATGGGGGAAAAAAATTGCTTGGGAAGGAGAGGGGAATTGTTATGGCTGGGAAATGGTTTGCAGAGAGAAGGTGTCGCTGTCGATGCCTGAGCTGGATCCCCATTGTCTCCAACGGTTCAAGAAGCCCAAATAGCATAAATACACGACATTCAGCACAAATAATTAAGAAAGAAATATAAAAGCAAAAGTCCCAATCCACATTCACATGACATCATTGACTACAGGCTAGTAACTAGTTGTTCACATTCAGCAACAACAAGCACGCACCGTCACTAGCTTCCACCCGTATTCCGATATCAATAAATTAGTTCATAAGATTTAAAAAATTTTATATCAATCTCCTAAATTTTATAAACATAGAGAAGTTAGTTTATTTATCAAATTATTATCTGAATCATTAATAAAAATATTTATGTATTTTATTAAATTATTTATGTATATTATTAATTTTTACAATAAATTTTAATTTATCTTATTTTTCTGTTTTGTGTAAAATAAATGATAACTTAAAATTAAAATTTTTTTTTGAGAAACAGTATGAAATTTTTTAAATATATGAGAACTAAGTTAGGGTTTTAGTCTTTTATTATTATTATTATTATTATTCAGTTAAATAAATTAATCGAACCAAACAAACAAAGGGAAATCACTTAATTTAATTTTGCCGAAGAATGTGTTCTATAAATAAATCAATAAATATTAAATAATACAGAGGGTCAGAAACAGTTGTAAAAGAAAATAAATAAACGTGATCAGAGAGGGGAATGCAGTGGAATATTAGCTCATCAATATTCGAACGTAGTTAGCAAGCCCATTTACTTCACTTGTGCTTAGTCTTCTTCGATTGAGAGAGAAAGAGTAAGTCAATGAAGTGATTGGATTGGAGCACTGATTTGTTTATGGTTGAGCCTTCACCTCATCTCACCTCACCGTTTCAATAATAGACAGATAGATTCGTTAAGAGAGTCAGGGACGCAGTTTACTTGTGTTAGTTATTGTGCTTTTCACCCCATTCAATTCAATTCTCCATTTGATTTGATTGATCGCATTGGAGGATTGAAAGAGAGGAGAGAGAGAGAGTGAACAAGATGAGTATGTACGGAAGGGATCCGTGGGAGGAGCGCTGGAGATCCATGCGACGGACTCTGCGACGGACGACGAGCGGAGCCGCAACCTGCAGGAGCTGGACAGGGCGGCGCTGTCGCGGCAGCTGGACGAGACCCAGCAGAGCTGGCTTCTGGGCCCCACCGAGACCAAGAAGAAGAAGAAGTACGTCGATCTGGGCTGCATCATCGTCAGCCGCCAGATCTTCATCTGGACGGTTGGGACCATCGCCGCCTGCGCCTTCCTTGCGGGCATCATCACCCTCATCGTCAAGACCGTCCCCCGCCACCACCACAAGCCTCCCCCTCCCGACAACTACACCCTCGCCCTCCACAAGGCCCTCATGTTCTTCAACGCTCAACGCTGTATATTTCTCTCTTTTCTTTCCCATCTTAATTTTTTTATATAAAAATAAGAGCAAATTACACTGACCTTCCTGGCGAGTGTAATTTTGCTAAACCACAAAGGAGGTCAGTTAGACCCGATGGGGTAAACGGTACGATACTTCCTCAAGAGAGTTTCCAGGATTCGAACCCGTAATCTTGCTCGGGACCCAACTCACTTCTATTCATTGGGTCTTTCTTTTCTTAATTAGATCTCACTTTTCCCTGTTTATTTCCCACTTGACTTCACTTTCCATCTTCACCTTATTTTCTTATTATAGTAGCTTACTGTTTATCATTATTATTATTATTATTATTATTACTACATTTTAATTTATGAACATGGGTTTTTTTTTTTTTACTTCTTGGCGTGCGTGCAGCTGGAAAACTGCCGAAGCATAACAATGTTTCGTGGAGAGGAACTCTTGCCTACAAGATGGCAAGTCGGACGTGTCAACGGTGATTAAGGATCTGGTGGGGGCTACTATGACGCCGGAGATGCCATAAAGTTCCACTTCCCTAAATCATTTGCGATGACCATGCTCAGCTGGAGTGTCATTGAATACAGTGCCAAGTACGAGGCTGCCGGGGAGCTTGCCCATGTTAAGGACATCATTAAATGGGGCACCGATTACCTTCTCAAGACCTTCAACAACACTGCCGATACCATCACCACTCTTGCTGCACAGGTATATATATATGCATCATTTCCTTAAACAACACAAACAAACACAACCAAAGAAAGAAAACCTTGAAGAAGAGGAACTAGGCATCTTTAATAGTCATACATGGTTACATTTTTTTGACAGGTTGGATCAGGGGATACTTCCGGAGGGAGCACCACTCCTAATGACCATTACTGCTGGATGCGCCCGGAAGACATCGATTATGCGCGGCCTGTTACCGAATGCCACGGCTGCTCGGATCTTGCAGCAGAGATGGCTGCTGCCTTGGCTGCTGCCTCCATTGTGTTCAAGGACGACAAAGCCTATTCGCAGAAGCTTGTCCATGGCGCCACGACGCTCTTTAAGTTTTCGAGAGATGTGAGGGGCAGATACAGCCAAGGTAATGCAGAGGCTGCAGTGTTCTACAATTCCACTAGCTACTGGGATGAGTTTGTTTGGGGAGGGGCTTGGATGTATTATGCGACTGGAAATGCATCCTACCTTAAGCTCGCCACTACTCCTGGCATTGCCAAGCATGCCGGTGCCTTCTGGGCAAGCCCTGACTATGGTGTGCTCAGCTGGGATAACAAGCTTGCTGGTGCTCAGGTAATTTTGTAGTGCTCTGCTGTTGGTTGTATGTTGTAAGCTTGCTGAATCGTACTCAAGTTGTTTATAAATTGATTATTACCACATGAAATTAAACCATTTAGCGTTTACAGCTCAGTTCTTAGCTGAATTCTCTGATGAACTTTCGCCGTGCATTTGTTGCTCTGTTCTTAACTCCCATTTTTGGCAGAGGACATCTTCATTGTTAACTAGCTTCTGTATTCAGTTCTGATACCCTGCTTTTCTACTTAGGCTGCAACAAAATATGTAGGAATAGGATGTTCCCTTGCTGTTAAGATCTTAACTTTAATTTGATCATGATGTAGTTCATAGGCATGTTGTTTCCATATACTTTTGACTTATATGCTTAACTTCATTACTGAATTTATAATAAAGTCGTCTGAATTGAAGTTAGTAATGTAATCTTGTCATCTTGTATTCAGGTTCTTCTGAGCCGATTGAGGTTGTTCTTGAGTCCTGGTTATCCATATGAAGAAATTTTAAAGACATTTCACAATCAGACCAGCATAGTTATGTGCTCCTACCTACCACAGTTCACAAGCTTTAATCGGACAAGAGGTAAAAAGTGTCCCACTTCAAAACTTTTTGCTGGGCTACAGGCTTTATTTTTTTCCAATCCAATTTATTATTCTAATGTGAATATTGGGTTTTTTTTTTTTGGTTGCACCCAGGGGGCTTGATTCAATTAAACCACGGCAGGCCTCAGCCCCTCCAATATGTTGTCAATGCAGCATTTTTGGCTACTCTATTCAGTGACTATCTTGATGCTTCTGATACACCTGGATGGTATTGTGGACCCAATTTCTTTTCGACTGATTTTCTTCAAGACTTCGCCAAGACCCAGGTGTGTGATGTTCTGCTCCTAATTAAAGTGGTATGATTGAAATCAATATGTTCCAAGCTAATTTTTCTTTTCCCATCTGTGGGTAATTTTGTAGATTGATTACATCCTTGGGAAGAACCCTCGAAAAATGAGCTATGTTGTAGGTTTTGGTAACCATTATCCAAAACATGTCCATCATAGAGGTGCATCTATACCAAAGAACAACATTAAGTACAGCTGTAAAGGAGGATGGAAATGGCGAGACACAAAGAACCCAAACCCGAATACAATTGTTGGAGCTATGGTTGCTGGTCCTGACAAATTTGATGGTTTCCATGATGTCCGTACTAACTACAACTACACAGAGCCAACTCTTGCGGGAAATGCAGGTTTAGTAGCTGCACTTGTAGCGTTGTCAGGTGATAAAAGCACAGGGATTGACAGAAATACGATTTTCTCTGCTGTTCCCCCAATGTTTCCTACAGCACCACCACCTCCAGCACCATGGAAACCATAAATTGCTATGGCATTGGTTAACTTATATCTTTCCACCAAGTACCACAGTGACTTGAGTGCATTGGTAGGCATGGACAAAATGGAACTAATGGAACAGGGCCTAGTATAGTTAATCTAGTTGTCTCTGAACAATTTTCGGATTAGCATTAAGAATTTATGGTGGTACTTGCAAGTGTGTCTTTGTTTAAATATTTTTGTGATAATACATAGTACATATGTATCAAATCTTGTATTCTTTAAACGTGAAAATAAACAGCATGTGACACCTCAATCAATCTTAAAGTTACCTAACTCAAAACTTCTTTACCCTTTTACATGCCTGGGGTCTCCTTTATTTATTTTAGTTCTAAATTTTATGTGTTGTTCTATTCCTGAAACCAAGTTGGCTTTATTTATTCTAGTTCTAAATTTCATGCGTGGTCGCAGCAGCTAGAAACAATTTGCTGTGAATTTGAGAGTTCGAACTATACAATTTGCAGCATAGCTGATATGGCAGCCAATCCTTTACATGCTTTTTGTTCTATCTTGTTTTTATGCTTTCAGCTTGCGCGTTGTTCTCTAAAACTTGGATTGAAGTATCTAGTTCGTCTGCTAGAGATTTTACCAGGCAGCTGAAGGTACTGACTAACATTCGTATTGCAGATTGGTCTTTATTTACTTTCCACTGCCCCTATCAATAACACTCTTTGCAAGATATGGAGATTATTTTTCTCAAGATATATCTCATGCAAGTAAAGTTCGCTTCACTCTAATCCCTAAACCCAAAACATAGCTTGAGAAGCTGTGTGATCTCACTCGTTAGATACATAGCAGCCTTCACTCTCACAAGCCACCCACATCCCCTAACCAGTGTTCACAGCAGCCGCCACCACATCGCAACTTGCCACCATGCGCGTCACAACACGGTTGCCTAAATCAACCCGAGTTTCACCCCATCCCCATCTTAACCCACCCCTTCATGTATCCCATCAATGCTCCACGTCGCTGGTGCCAAAGCTTCATCCCTCCTCATGGCTGATATCCCAACCCCAAATCAACTTTGAGCAATTTGCTCATATAGAAGACAAATCAAAAGGAAAACCAATAGCAAGACATAATTACCCAGATTCATTGTTTGTGTTTATTTAGATGATTTTATTTTTTGCAAAGCGGTCGGCATAACCCTTGTGGGATTTAGCGATTTATCTTGTAGTAATGAAATGAAATGTCAATCCTTTCTTTATATGAAAAAAAATGTTCAATTTCAATGGGAAGATTTACTATCTAAGTGGATGAGGTGAATGAGAGAATAAGGATGCATTAATTTTAGGTTTTGAAAAAAAATAAAGTATTATGAAACTTAAATTTTATATATAATTGAAAAAATTAAACATTGATTTATTTTTATATTTTAATTAATTTTTTGAAAAAAGTTACTTTCACCTTAAATAATTCTATTTAAATGGCCCCCTAAATCACCGTGTTGGCTTATCTTTTCTTGAGAGATGAAGGAGTGGGCGGCAAGTGGCAAGGGGGAGCAGAAGTTCGAACGAGGAAGAGAAGAGTACGATGTTGGCAAGAAGGAAAGAATAACTAGATAAAATTTTATATTTAAATTTAATTATCAAAGTTATTTCATAAAAAATCAGATTTGACATCTAATCTAAGGAATAAGATCCAGTCATCTTACCCTTGCCCCTTTAAGAAGCCGGCCTCCAACAAAGTAGAGCTTATTAGGCTAGATTAACCCACTTTGATAACTCATTCCATATATTCAGGTAAATTTTAGGTTTAATTATTTTACGATTTCTATAATCTCACTTAATTTTTAATTAAATTCTTATAGTTTAAAAATTTATAATCAAACCCATCTAGCGTTCAAAAAATTTCAATCAAATCTACTATGTGAAACTTCAGGAACTCGAGCACAAAATTTTAAAATTATATGGATTTGATTAATTTTTTTTATATGGTATAAAAACTTGATCACAAATTATTAAACTACAAGATCTTAATAAAAAGTTTTGATAAAATATAAAAACTTAGTTATAAATTTCTAAATTATAAAAATTTAATTAAAAATTAAGTACAACTATAAAATAGAAAAAACCTCTATAGTAATAATTAAACCTAAATTCTACACATACGGTCTGCCAAAAAATTTGAACATTTCCATCCAACGCCGCGGCACACATCAATTAATATCATGTAAAATTAACTCCCATACTACTCAAGGAAATATATATATCCCAAAATATCGCACACAATTATGCATTCCGTGACTAGTCGACAAAATTTAAGATCCGGTTATAAGTTATAACCCATAGTGTGAGACTTGCATAAATTCAATGGCATAAATTCAATGAAAAAAAGGAGTATAAATTGGAAACCCAAGAATGTCTACAATAATATTACTTCGTAACTCCTCTTCCTCAGTTGGAAAAACATGATGACAACTACTCTACGTCCTCCTCTGCGATGATGTTAAACGACTTACAAGAACAGCTTCACCACATGAGCGTGCCGAAGGTTTCACTAATGTCACCAATAGTAACTGCTATGCAGAACTCAGAAACCAAAGAAACCAAGCTCACTGGCTCTCTCCTTCTCGAATGTCTCAAAGTACTGATAGATGATCGTTACGGCAAGCAATATTCCTGTCCCTGAACCGATTGCCCCCATGAAATCTGCCAACACTGTCAGCGCACCAATACACATGCCTCCAAACGCCGCAGCAGTGGGAATGTATCGGTTCAGCTCTTTCTGCAAGTTTGACTCACGGTGTCCAGGCATTACCATTTGTTGTTCCTGCAAATTCAAAAACATGTTATGACAGCTTAAATATAAAGATCCAGCATAATAAATATTACTCATTCATATGAATAATATAGTATGAAGATGGATTTCCATAAGATAAAATAGAGTTCATTGAAAGACTCATGTACAGAACCCCCACAATTACGAGGGTAGATTTTGCTTTCCAAATCATATAAAGTTTCTCAAA
This sequence comes from Dalbergia oliveri, assembly GCA_030441495.1. Taxonomy (NCBI): domain Eukaryota; kingdom Viridiplantae; phylum Streptophyta; class Magnoliopsida; order Fabales; family Fabaceae; genus Dalbergia; species Dalbergia oliveri. The sequence continues at coordinate 21,903,606 of JAMLFY010000006.1, forward strand.
CAATTAACCCAAGCTTGAAACCAATATCGTAAATTTTATGGGACAAGAAAGAAAGGAAACACAGACGTTGTTTCACAAACTAAGGGTAAACATACACATTGATCTCTTACTTTTTATCCAAATCACGCGTCAATTCATATGGTTTCCATATTTTACAATAGTCCTGACCAAAGCATATCATAACGATGTACCATTCATCCAAGATTTATGATTATGAACTGCTAAAACTTCAATCACAAGTTGTGCCACTAGTCATGCACCTCCTGCCATTGACCCCAAAAGTATAATAACGTTTAAGGCCATTAGAAATCTAAATGGGTCAAAACATACAAAAAGAAATAATAATAGATATGGTTGAAGCTTGAAATAACATTTAGTTTAGAAATTGCTTGCTTCTATGTAATGTATAGCTAGAACCCAACCAACCATATTTCCCATAAGAATTATACCATGTCATGACAATTATTAAATCACACAGCTAAGAATTACACCATGTCATGACAATTATTAATGACAACTTATCAAGCAGGCAAACTTGCAAAGATATATCTTGAGAAAATGATTTGCATATATTGCAAACGAAGTCATAGGCAGGAGCAGGAGATAAAAAATAAAGACGTATCTGCAGTAGGAATGTTAGTCAGTACCTTCAGCTGCTTGGCAACATCTCTAGCAGATGAACCAGAGACTTCAATCCAAGTTTTAGAGAACAAGGCGCAAGCTGACAGCATAAAAACAAGATAGAACAAAGCATGGAAAGGATTGGCTGCCATATCAGCTAAGCTGCAAATTGTACAGAGAGAACTCAGAAATTAAGAATTGCCAAATTAGAAATAAGATCAACGTCTGTATAGATTGGTCAAAATTTAAATCATAGTAGTATAACAGACATGGCATGGAACTTGGAACTTGGACAATCAACCATTTGATTGGAAGCACTTCTCTACCTGGATGGTGCAGTGATGTAGTATGCAATACCGCCAACAGGAATAGACTGACCACCTCCATATTCAGATTCCTTCCATTTTCCCAACAGATTTACAAAGAAGTTTCCACTGTACTTACGGTGGAGCAGCTGGACAATTACAGTAACACTAAATTATTAAAACAGTAAATCCAATCGAGTGAACTCCAAGTAGCAATTTGCCTCATAAAACTATTATTACCTGGGAGATGAAGTAGAGGTTGGAAACCAGGGCAGACTGAAGAATGATGGGCATGTTGGAGGTATAAAACAGTTTGATTGGGTATGAACCCTGCTGTCCACGGGCATTCTTTGACCTTACAGGCAATACCACACGGAAACCTTGGAAGTATATCACAATCAGGAAGATCAAGACAGTAGCAAGCAGATTGGTCACATTGGGAAGATTCTGCCGGTAAAATGCCTCCCAAAGAGCACGGACCTTGTCTGTTCTGGTTATCAACAAATGGAACAAAGCAATGACAGCACCCTCAAATTCAGCTCCACGTCCACTATTAATGGTGGTGGGACTAAATGCCTTCCATATAATGTTTTCACTGCAAAATAACAAGAGAACTCCTTTTAAGTTTTTGATAAAAGGTCAGGTACCCTGATCAATAGTTGCTATAAAATGGTAGAAATTTCATAGATCAACGGTAGAAGAAATATTTTGTTGGCAGAGCCTACAAACTTACCAGATGTTAGTTGCTATGAATAAAGAAATTCCAGACCCCAGACCATATCCTTTTTGAAGAAGCTCATCTAAACATATCACAATTATGCCTGCAAAACAGAGCTGGATGATGATGAGGATGGCATTTCCTACTCCAAGTTGCCCCACACTACCGTACATCCCAGAAAGCACATAGGCAACTGCCTCTCCAACAGCTATCAAGATACCAAGTAGCTTCTGTGCACCATTTCTGAGAAAGAAAAGGAGCATATCTCACATAACAATATAGGCCACCATAAAACCTCAATAGGATATGCTAGACACCATCAGACATAAACAGCACATACTAAATTTTATACAACATTAGATGATGGAACGCATGTCAAATTGACAGCCAGAAATGCAACCAGCTGAAATTACTGACATGGGTAAAAGGGAAAAATATAAGATGTTCAGTATATGTGATGAAAAAGAATGACTTACAAGAGGGCCCGGTCCTCTCTTACATTGTTGTCCACTTCAATGATCTTTGATCCAGCCAAAAGTTGCATCACCAGCCCAGAAGTCACAATGGGAGTGATTCCAAGCTCCATGACAGTTCCACGGTTCAGAGGCAAGGATAACACGCATCCAATAGAATGGATCTGCACCTGTTGTTGAGTGTATTCCATAGAGAGGGAGCTGACTACAAACCAGGAAAATGAAAAGAGAGATCACGGTATATATGACCTTCTCTCTAAACGGATTTTCCTGTCAGCAGTCTGAACTTCAGGAAGAAACGAGAGAAAAGGTCTAACTAAGTGAAGCACTCTAAAGCCACCTCCCATCTTGCCAAACTATACCTATTTAACCTGCTGCATATATTCAACATGCATATGTCAGAGGATTGCCAGAAAAATGGGTGAAACTCAAAACCAAAAATACTAGTACTTTAAAAGCACACCTCAACATCCAAGTTACAACCAATCAAATAAATGAAACTAAGGTTAGCAACAATTGACCCAATTATTGTTTATTACATTACTTCCTCGTTCTTTTTGCTTTATTGGATTTTCAGGGAGCAGGAGCATCAAGGGCTGCACATTAGTTTAGGGTGCATTTGTTTCAACTTTTATTTAACTAAAAAATAACTTTTATAAAAGCTATCCATCTTAGCTTTCACTTAAAAGCTAATGAAAATCTGCTTTTAGCTTTTGAGTATAAGAAGCTCATATGAATAGTTTACATGAAAAGTAACTTTTAGTTAAAAAAATCACTTTTTTTTGCAGTTAAAAGAAAAAGACAATTGAAACAAACGCACCTCTAATCACCATAACAGTATAACCATGATGCTTGGGACAGCTCCCATCTTGCTTGCAAGAGTAAAACCAACTAAAGCGTAAAGTATCGGCTTTTGAGATAATTTCAACGAGACATAGGAAACAATGACTGTCCTAAACAAACAAAATCACAAAACGATTTTCATCTATACTGCTAGCGATTCATGCAACAAAAGCTCAAACAATTGCACCAAATTTACTTGAATCAAAGCCTTATTTTTCACTGATTTCACCTAATGTTCCCAGAAGGTATAGCATATTGGTACACGCATTGAATTTAATACAATTACAATTTACAAATTATGCAATCTAACAAGCCTTTTATCCGGGGTTCAAAAATTATAAAAAAAAAATTGTAAATCTTAAATAAGAATAATGATAATTTAATTGCGTAACCATAAGGAAGCATACATCACCAACATTCACCGCTAAGGAAAAAAAAATCGAGCAAATCGTGCAAAGCAATACCAACGCATGCAATTATAAGCTAGATTTGTCTGATTCGTGCGAGCAAATGAATCGATAAACGTAAAACGGGGAACAAAATCAGGGAACGAGCAAAACGGAAATTAAAAACAAAAAAGAAAAAGAAAATCGGAACGAGCAAAGCAGATCTGCGATTCTGGGATTTCCGAAAGACGAATCAAAGCGATGAAGGAAGGAGAAATTCTTACCGTAGCTGAAAGCAGTTACAAATAGAAGAACTTTTGAGAATGTTTGAAGGGATCGTGTGAGATGCTTTGCGATGTATTGCACCTGTTATTTGGTAGAGTCTCCTTGCTAGCGAGGTTTTTCAATTATAGAGGGGAGAGGCGACAGAGGAAGAAGATCAAAATCTTATTTATTTATTTATTTTAATTTTTTCGGCTTAAATACTTTTTGATCGGAAAAAAAAAATTTTGATTAAATCCCTAATTTTTTTTTTTTGTCATTTAGTTTGATTTGTTATTATATTGGCTTTTTAAGAAATCTTTTTTACACTTCTGAAATTATATCGATCACAATTTTAAACCTAAAACCTCATGTATGTACCAAACTCCTTACTACTAAGAGCGAGAGAAATGTTTAGAGATTTTTAAATTTCAATTTTTATTTTTAGTTTTTCAAATTTTGTAAAGAAAATATTATGGCATATTTGATTTCAATTTAGTTTAATTTTCAGTTTTTTAGTTTTCAGATTTTGTAAAGGAAATAATAAAAATTCTGAAACTATAGATTAAGTTTTTAGTTTTCATTTTCAGATTTCAATTTTTTTTCACAAATTTCTGAAACTGAAAACTGAAAACGGAAACTAAAATCAAATGGGCCCTTAAAAACTGTGAACTATGAAATCAAGTTTTCATCTTTTATTTAGTTTTTAGTAAACTAAAAAAATAAAAATAAAAACTAAAAATGAAATTAATTAGACCCTTAGTGCACAATATTTTTTACAAAAATTTTACACCTCTAGTATATAGAGGCATATGAAAACAAAACAAGTGCAGAACCCATGTGTCTCTATACTAGAGGTGTCATGTGTCTCTATACATGTAAAATTGTTGTAAAGAAATTTCATACACTAAACATTTCTTCTAGAGCAATTCCAATGGCATAGCTTTTTGAGAGCTATTGAGCCCTTTAAGCTTTCAAAAACTTGCTCTAAAAAGATTATAAGTATTATTTGATAAAATAACATAGAAATTGCTCTTAATAAGCAGAGATTGCAATACCAGTATTTGATAGATATATTTTGAAATTTCAAAATGACAATAATGGATATAAATATATTTATTATCATTAATTAGAGTATGATCTTATTTGTCTTTTGAATCTTAAAGAGCATGAGCTACCTCTGAAAATTAAAGTATCCTATGAAGTGCTCTAAAAAACGCCTGACATTTTGGTTTACCAAAAAAAAAAAAAATTGACGTATGTTTATTACAAGTAAGAGAACCCATCTAGAAAGCATTACCAAATAGTGCCCAAATAAAGGCATTACCAAACCTAGCCTTGGCTTCGTTTGGTAGTGTTATGGCTTAATAGAACTACTAAACTCTTTGAACTCTTAAAACTGCTTTTAAAAAGTTGTATTAGTATTATTTTATCACGACCCGATTTGAAAACGTAACGATAAGTGGAAAATCACATCCCCACGTAAGTCTCATGGTCACTAAGTCGTGCTATATGCATAGCTTAAATATAATTTTTGTGTCCAAATATATTCAAACTTACAAATTCAAAACATGATCAACATATATAATTTCATGTATAAACCAAGTCTAGTATTCATAATCTTGAAATAAAATATAACTGAGTTGCTATATGCAAAACCATGAGATCTATCAAAATATGCATATAAGTATAAATCTCTAAGCATGTAAAACCAAAATATATGCATGGTCTGAGACTTCCCGCAACCACTAGAGCACTCTAAAAGAAACATAAACTAATGTCACTGCAAAGTGAAACTTACCCAAGCTAATATGCAGCTACTCTGAGAGGGGTTGAGAAGAATATGAAACAGGCCTGTCTATAAGAGGAAAAGAGAGGGATGAGTTTCATCTAAATCTCAATAAGCAAATTCTTACCTGTAACCCCACATGGGACAACCAACAAGAATACTTAATAATAATAATAATAATAATAAATGCAATAATTGTAAAACAATTTCATATTTAAATACATAATAATCCAAAAGAAATAATTTGTGTAAAGCATGTAAACCAATAAACTAATAGAGAAACAGAAATCTTTGAATATGTATATAGCACAATAATAATAATAATAATAATACATATATATACTTTGAACTCTAAAGGACACCTAACAATGTCCCGACATCTAAGGGGTTCATTCTCTGAATCTCTGATAGGGGCAAGATTGTCCTCTAGCGGACAACTTGGTACCAAGGCTAACAATCTTACAATCATTAACTCATTTTCCACTCTTTCACTTCCTTCCTCTTCAATGCTACCTCCTTCAAGCTTCAAGGTAAGGATCGGTCATAATTTATGTTGGATTCTTCTCCATTCCCTCTTGTTTATGAGTTTGCTTGCTTATGTTCTTAGTTGTTGTCAAGTATGGGTACTTTTCCAATATTTATAGAGTTGTTCTAGTATGGTTATAGTTTATTCATGGGTTTTTATTACTTCCATGGTAGATGTAGGTGTCTTCTCGCTCCTTGAAATTCCATTGGTGTTAACACCATAAGTGCCACCCCTCAAGATAAGTGGGTTGAACTCACGATCTTATTTTTTGTCATTATAGCTATGTTCTTAATGTTATGATTGCTACATATGAATTTAGAAATGGGAATATGCTATGAATATCATTTGACAAGTTACGGCAAATTTAGCAAAATTTTGGCTTTTAATTATAGCATGAAAATCATATTTTAGAAAGCCATGAGACTATGATCAATAGGTTGTATGCTGTGAAATGTTTCAACCATTCAAGAAAAGATTTATTGCAAAAGTATGAGATTTAGTCAGATTTCCAAAAATCATGACACATATTATGGATTGATGAAATTAGCACGTTTTCAAGACTTTGAATTTTCTTATAATGCTTTAGAATCTCAAGTTATATTTTATTGGAAAAAAAGAAAAGATTGAGTTGAGTATGATTTATCTCTACTGCAGATATGTTATTATGGTTTCAAAATTATCATGTTTATAAAACTTGTTATCTTGAAATACGATTTTAGAATTTCAGTTATGCATTATTAAAAGTATTGAATTAAGTATGATTTAGAACATTGACCAGACAATCTCGATGGCCACCTCATAAGGTCCCGAATTGAACACCTAACTGGGTTTCATATCTGACTTTCTGATAAGGGAGCTTACTTGGTACCAAAGTTAACGATATTTCACGCCGTTAACTCACTATTTGTTTCTCTATAGTTACCGTCTAGCCTTAAAATCATGAAAACAAGGTAATCTTACTCTAAGGAATCATAATTGTGCTTTAACTCTAAACTTTTAAGTAAAATAAATCTCATAAATGTATATCTTTTGGAAACAATGGGTAATCATGTCATCTATATATATATATAAATGTAAATGTTCATAATCTAACTATTCATAAAATCATTTTAGTAACAAAATGGTCCCACAACAGTTCATACTAGTCTTGAAATAATCTCTAAAACAATCCCATGACAGTCGTTTTTGCAACAAAATCATTTTAAAACATGCTCACTTGAAAGTCATAAGATCATAAATATTGTCAAAATCATCAACAGTTTATACTAGTCTTGAAATAATCTCTAAAACCATGAATTTGTGTCAAAAGCTAAGAAAATAACTCTAATGACCAAAATAAAAGTCACAAGACTAAACCCACTCACCTAGAAGAGGGGAACAAGTGTTTATTAGCTCCAAACCCTTCAAAAAGCATTATCACTTGAAGTTTTGAGTAACAACAAACCAATTTTGTTAAAATATTTAATAGAAGGACTAACCTTCTACTTGAGTTTGTTGAGCATGCAACAGGAACATTATCATTAGCATATAAGTCCCTTAAACAAGTTTTATTTTCACGATATCATGTGTAAACATATTTAATCTCATTCAAAGAGATTCAGAACTTAAATGACGTGAAAAATAATCCTTGAAATGTACGTTAGTATGTTTGACACATGAAGAAAAGTTTTCAAGAACAAGAAACTAAGTTTCAATCTTCAAAAAGTAACCTTCATCTTAGAAAGTGATACACAATGAGGAATTCAATTCTCCTCTGAAGTAAGTCATGGTTAAGTCTTCAATCATGATGATTTTATCACCAACAAGCTCTGATTGAAGCAATGAAGATTAAAGAAAAGTCCAAACTGAATCATCGCTTTAGAAAGCACGTTTACTCTTAAACAATGCACTCTTTACAAAATGGGAGGAAAAATTTAAATTCCAAATTAAAGTCAAACCCAAAATGTTGATGATAGTGACATCTCACTTTTTAACTTGGTCAACCGTCCTAGCTTCCAAAAGAAGAAGTTCAAAAACCTTATTCAGAAAATAAAAAGTAATTTCTAAAGATAGACTTAAAAACCTTTATTTGACAATAGTCTCTATAACTGTAAAAGTGGCTCTGACAAGCCGAGCTAGTATTTTAGACGCATTTTCAAGATATAAAAAAAAGATCAACACATATCACTAGGAAAACAGATCAAGGGCAACGGTCTGAATTTGAAGATCAAGTATAAAAAGAGGTCATGTGCTTACTACTCAAGACTTTTTGCTGAAACGCTTGCAAAATCTTCCAAGAACGCAAGACGACTCCTACTTCTTTTGTAAAGATATTAAGGCTTGTAATCAATTTATGCTTTTGTAAAAATCTTCCATCTAAGTCCTTATTGGATAACATTTTTTTCCTAAGAAGAATTGTTAGAATAAGTCATTCAAGTTTTCAAGTCATAAATTGTTTTATTCTAAGAAAATTTGAGTGTTCGTTAGTTGGAGTGAACCAACCTTCAAAAATATTGTACCTTGATCTAGTCCTGATCATTGTAAGTTTAGCTTGGAGAGGCTAGTCAAAGACTACTTGAAAGTGACAGTAAAGTGAACTACTAGTCACATGAGATAGCTTGAGAAGGCTATTGAAAGACTACATGACTTTCTCAGGGTTGAGAAAGTGTTGATTTAGTGGAACTCAATAACTAGTTAAGAACTGAATGTAAAGTTTGCTGAACCAATATAAAACTCTCTATGATCTCTCTTCTCCCTTAATCTTTTTTACATTCTGCTTTGAGTTTATCTTCAACGCATTTCTAAAAAATTATTTTTAATCAATTTTCTTATTCTCAACTTAGTATGGAATGTTACTTTTCGATACTTATGACATTCTTTCCACTGCACCTCAAGTAAACACCTGATAGTATTTATTTAAAAGTCTTTCTAAAATAGGGAAAAGAATTATAAAGTATGATTCAACCCCACTTCTCATGCATTTTCAACCTATAGTGATGTCAACACCAATAGAGTTCCATGGAGTGAGGTGACACCAATGTGTGCTATTACAACAACAACATCCATGAATAATCTATAATAACTCTAGAAGAACTCTAAATCAACTCTATGGTCATTAGGGAAAGTACCCCACTTGACAACAATAAAAAACACAACAACCGCAAACTCAAGAACATAGAGAAATAGAGAGAAAGAAGGCATAATGTAACATCAATCTCTTACCTTGAAGCTTGGAGGAGGTGAGGTTGAGTGGGATTGAGAGCAGAGGGGAGAAAAGGGTGTTTGGAGATGTTAGGTCTCAAATTTGGAGGAGGAAATCGAATGGAGGGGGTTTTAAAAGGGTTAGGGTCTCCTAAATCAAAACTGTGTTGTTTGGTGTCTATTAAATTTTAGGTCCTCATTGCAACGAGCCTAATTGGCACCTTCTCGCTCAACGAGCCTCTTCTACATAATATTGCGGACCCAGGGTTTTCAAGGCACCTAAAGGCTCTGGGTTTATGAAATCACCATATCTAAGGTGGTGATCCCTTGGGCATGAATTCGGAGTCCAGTTATGCTGCAGTCAACTTGGTAGAAGTATATAAATTTCGAACTTAGAGTTTTCAAAATCATTTAGTTCATGTGCAAATTAGTTTTGAATGATAACTATAGAGAAGGGGTGAGTTAACGGTTGTAAGATCGTTAGCCTTGGTACTAAGTTGTCTAGAGGATAATCTCACTCCTTCAGAGTATTCAAAGAATGGAACCTAGTTAGGTGTATGCCTTATGGGACCTTATTAGATCCCTTTTCAAAGTTCAGAGATCAAAGTAATTATAATTATGTTATACATATATTTATCATATTCAGAGATTCCTATTTCTCTAGCAATTTATGCACCATGAATTTATAAATGCTTTCCTATGTAATTATGCATGTAAATATCAAAATTATTTTTATTTGCTGCATGTAAATTATGTATATCTTATTGGTTATCCTATGTGGTTGGTGGGTGAGAATTCACTCATTGAATACGATAACTCACCCTCTCCCTTCCTCCTTCAGCATAGTTGCAAATCTAGTTAGTGCTCAGTCATCGATTCAATAGTCCATAGCTGTTCTAGTGGTGAGCTTTACCTTGCAATGATGCTCAATCTAGCATTATGTTAGATTAGAGTGCTCCAGTACTTATGCAAGCAAGATCCAAGTCATACATTTTAATTTTAGATTACAAAGAAATTTCAAATTTTATATGCATTTAGTTTTCAAGTATTGAGTCAATTTTCAAATTATGAATATGATTATAAAATGAAATAGTTTACATTTTCACGAATTGCAGGTAGCACGTATGAAATTTAATTAAAATGAATTCATGGTTATGTATGTGATAAAGGCATTTATGCCACTTATCTTGACAAATCTTAGCTTCTTGCATGAATTTTACTGATTTATTAATATAATTAATCAGGATTTTGATTTATTCCTCATTGTGTAATTTTGGAAGAATTATTGCTTTACTGATTTTGAAATAATTTGTAATTACACATTGTTGCATTTAACTTATCTCTTTGAGCATGACTTTATGCACAAAAACTTTGGATCAAGTGCAAAGTGTCAAAAACAAGGCTGGAAGCTCTCTGGAAGAAGCTTGGAGCAAAAAGGAATAAAAGTCATAGAAGCTCGCTCTCGGGTAGCGCTACAGTGCTTGTGTGATGATACTAGAACAATTCATTAATTTGTTTTAGGTCTCACTTTGACCTATTTTTAGAGAGTAGTATTTAAGAGATTGTAAGGTTTTGACTTAAGTTTTTGACTCAGAGTTTAAGTTGTTATTATTCTCTACACATCTCTCTCTCCATCTTCTCTCTACATCTTCTTCTTCTCTATTCTTCTTTCTCTTAGGAATTCCATTAGTAAAGGTGCTTTGCCTTGGAGATTGTGGCAAGAATTGTGAATATTATGTTGTAGGTTTTGATGATGCCAAAAAAAGAAAACGACAAAAAGGTGAAAGCACAAGAGCATGAAGTTTCTTGAAGATGAACAAGTCAAATGATCAAGTCAAATGGTTAGAATTATTAGGACTTAGATCAATTTGTTAAAAGGTTTCTATTTAATAAGTTTATTTGGCCCATGTTTTTAATCTAAGAAATGAGTTTGATTTTAAGGAAAATTTGATTTGAAAGGATTTAATTATTTTTAAATGAAGATTTTGATTTGATTTGTGAAAACATAAGTTTGATTTGAAAGGATATGTTTCAAAGATATTTAAAAATGTTTTTAGAATGAAAGTGACTTAAAGTGTGTTAAAATTTTAATTTTTCAATTTCTAGAGTTATTGTAATTGATTACTATGTTGTTCATGTGCATAGTTTGAAATTATCTGTAATCGATTACACATACCTTGCAATTGATTACTATGCCTTGACCATTGCTAGATTTGAAAATTTGAACAATGTAATTGATTACCAGCTCATGTAATCGATTACAAGATCCAGAAATATGCAAATGGGTGTGTTTTGAAGAGACATATCTTTTGGGATTAACCCCAACAGTCTACACGAATTATTTTCCATATATACCCATTCTTTAATGCCTTGCTGCAAAGATCAAACTAACAATCATTCTCATTCATCAATCATTTTGTTCAATACTTGGTCAAATATACTTATTCCTAAGAAACCTTGTAGTGCTTCAATTTGTAATATTTCCTATAGTTAGAGAGTGAATTCTTGTATTCTTTTATTAAGATTGTGTAAAGGGTGAGGCATCCCTTATTAGAATAAGAGTGAGCATCTCTTGGTTCTTGAGAGACTCAAACACAAAGGGTGAGGGATCCCAAGGTGTAAGAGTGCTCTTTGGTTGTAAAGAATTAAAAGTTAGTGGAATTTTCAAGCGTGTTGCTTGAGGATTGGATATAGGCTATAAGAGGTGACCAAACCAGTATAAATTGAGTTTACATTCTTTTTTCCTTTATCTCTTTAAGTTTAAAACAAGTCTACTACTCATTATCTTGTTTATCTATATATATTAGAACTCTATATCTCTTGCATTCTCATCCATTCTATTAGGTTTCCAATCCAATTTCTTTTATTTTATTGGAAAAGGAATTAGAGTGTGTAAATCAAAAAAAAAATTTGAGAACTCAATTCATCCTACTCTTGAATTCATTGAGGCCACTTGGATAATAAGTGGTACCAGGGCTAGATTCTTGTATAAGGCTTAAAGGCTTCAAGAATAGTAATAGCCTCATCAAACTATTTCTTTCCTGAAGGGAACCCTATTAATAGGCCTCCTATATTTAATGATGATGGTTACCATTATTGGAAAACTTGCATGCAAATCTTTATAAAAGCCATAGATTTAGATGTATGGGATGCAGTAGAAAATGGTCCTTTCATCTTCACAAAAATAGTAGGAGATAAGAAGATTGAAAAACTTACAAATTAGTGGAGTGATGAAGATAAAAAGAAAGTTCAACATAACTTGAAAGCCAAGAATATAATCACTACCACTTTAGGGATTGATGAGTACTTTAGAGTGTCAAATTGTGCAAAAGAAATATGAGACACTTTAGAAGTCACTTATGAAGGTACTAATGAAGTCAAGAGATCTAGAATAAACACTCACACACACAAATATGAACTCTTTAGAATGAATCATAATGAAAACATTCAAGACAGGTGAAATAGATTTACTCATGTTGTTAATCATCTTGCTTCATTGGGAAAAACTTTTCCAAATAAGGATCTTATAAACAAAGTGTTGAGATGTTTAACAGGCAATGGCAACCAAAAGTGACGGCTATTGCAGAATTAAAGGATTAGGCCACTATGTATCTTGCCACTCTCTTTAGAAAACTTCAAGAACATGAGTTAGAACTTACAAGACTCAATCAACATGAAAAGAATGACAAAAGGAAGAAAGAAATTGCACTCAAAATCTTATCTTCCACACATGAAGAAAGTGATGAAGAAGATAATGATGAACAAGAATGTATGGATGAAAATGATGAAAGTTTTAGTCTTTTTGTAAAAAAGTTTGCCACGTTTCTAAGGAAAAAAGGGAATAAAAGAAAATCAAATTTCATCCCAAAAAGAATTTCAAAAAGGGTGAAGAATCTTCTCCAATCCCAAGATGCTATGAATGTGATCAACCGGGACACATGAAAATGGAATGTCCTATCTACAAAAAGAAAATGGAACAACTTGGAAGAAATCTTTCAAAGATAAGAAAGGAAAGAAAGCATACATAACATAGGAGGAGAATGACATGGACTCATCAAGTGACTCTGAAAATGAAGTTGCAAATCTAAGTCTCATGGCTAAAGATTGTGAAAGTGATGAAGAGGTAATGTCCTCTAACCTTGAATTATCTCCTTCATTTGATGAACTTCAAGATGCATTTAATGATTTGTATAAAGAATCTATTAAACTTGTAAAGTTGGTTTCATCCTCTAAGAGAGTCATTTCAACCTTAGAAAAAGAAATTTCAAAATTGAACAAAGAGTTGGAGGAACTCAAACTTGAAAATGAAATTTTAGGATTAATTGATGCAAACTCATCATGTATTAAATGCTTAGTGTATGAGAATGCTATTAAATCTTACTCATGCTTATCATGCAACAATTTTGAGAAAGAGATAGATGATTTGAAAAATACTCTTGCAAAGTTTACCTTTGGGAAAAATAACTTAGATATTTTATTAGGTAAACAAATATGTGTTTTTGATAAGGCCGAATTATGATAGAATCCAAAGGGCCAACAAAAGTTTTATAGAAACTTCTTTGCATCATCTAGAATGACTAGGTCTCCATTCCTAATATGTTTCTACTATGATAAGAAAGGTCATAGTGCATTAACTTGTTACATTAGAAAGAATGGACATATAGTAGGGAAAATGATATGAGTTCCAAGGGACACATTACCCAACTCCAACATTCAAGGGCCCAGGAAAATTTGGGTACCTAAATCAAAATTATGAAATTGTGATGTAGGAACATTTGAAGCAAAGTTGGTACATTGATAGTTGTTGTTCCAAGCACATAACAAGAGATGCATAAAAGTTTACACACATTACTCCCAAGAAAAAGTGGACAAGTAACATATGAAGATAATAATAAAGGAAAAATTCTTGGAGTTGGTAAAGTCGGTAAAGATCCCTCTACTTCTATAGAAAATGCCTTACTTGTTGATGGTCTTAAACATAGTCTATTAAGTGTTAGTCAATTATGTGATAAAGGATATTGTGTATTATTTGATTCACTTTATTGATTTATTAAAAGTAAAAAGGATAGATAAGTAAAGTTTATAGGACATAGAATAAATAATGTATACATGATAAACCTTGAAAATATTCCCTCAAATCATGCACAATGTCTCATGAGTAAGGAAGATGATTCATGGTTATGGCATAGAAAATTGCACACATTCACATGGATCACTTAAATAAGTTGATTTCAAAAGATCTAGTAATTGGTCTATGAAAACTCAAATTTGAAAAATGTGATACATGTCAAAAGGGAAAGTAAGTAAGAGTCTCTTTTAAATTCAAAAATATCATCTCAACAACTAGACATTTACAACTTTTGCACATGGATCATGTTGGTCCATCTAGAACTATGAGTTTTGGAGGTAATTACTATGCTCTAGTGATCGTGGATGATTATTGTAGATATACATGGACCTTATTTCTTGCTCATAAGCGTGATGCATTCCATGCATTTAGAAAGCTTACAAAAGTTATTCAAAATGAGAAAAATCTTAACATTACATCTATAAGAAGTGATTATGATGGGAAATTTGAAAATGTATCTTTTGAAAATTTTTGTGATGATCATAGAATTGAGCATATCTTTCTGCCTAAGAAATCCACAACAAAATGTAGTTATTGAAAGGAAAAATTGGTCTTTAGAAGAAATGGTAAGAACTATGCTCAATGACTCAAATCTCTCTCAATATTTTCTAATCGGATGTAGTAAATACTGCTTGTTATGTTATGAATAGAGCCTTGATAAGGTCAATTTTAAAGAAAACCTTCTATGAAATATACAAAGGGAGAAAACCCAATATTTTTCACTTTCATATCTCTGGATGTAAATATTTTATTTTGAACAATGGTAAGGATAACTTAGGTAAATTTGATGCTAAATCTAATGGAGGAACTTTTTTTTGGTTATTCTCTACATAGTAAATCATCTAGAATTTATAATAAGAGAACTATGACTATAGAAGAGTCTATTAATGTTGCTTTTGATGAGACTAACCTCCTTAGGCCGAGAAAGGAAATTATTGATATTTTGTAGATGCTTTGGAAAACATTCATATTCAAGGAAAAGAGTTGGAGCCCAAGGAAGAGGAAATCAAGAAGGAAACTCCACTTCAAGAGGAACCAAAGGCAAGTGATCTTCCAAAGGAGTGAAAAGTTTTAAAGAATCATCTGCTGGACAACATTATATGTGATATACCAAAAGGGGTAACAACTCGAAACTCTTGAAAGATGCATGTAATCATATGGCATTTGTTTCTCAAATTGAACCTAAGACCATTGATGAAGCCATTATTGATGAACATTGGATTATTGCTATGCAAGATGAATTAAATCAATTTGAAAGAAATCAAGTTTGGGAATTGGTTCATAGACCAAATGATCATCCAATTATAGGCACTAAATGGGTTTTTTAGGAACAAATTAGATGAGAATGGTGTCATAGTAAGAAACAAAGCAAGATTAGTGGCTAAAGGATATAACCAAGAAGAACAAATTGATTATGAAGAAACATATGCTCCTATAGCTAGATTAAAAGCAATTAGAATGTTACTTGCTTTTACATCTATTATGGATTTTAAACTTTATCAAATGGATGTTAAAAGTGCATTTCTAAATGGTCTTATTCAAGAAGAAGTGTATGATGATCAACCTCCAGGTTTTAAAAGTTTTGATTTACCCAACCATGTTTTCAAATTGAAAAAGGCTTTATATGGATTAAAGTAAGCCCCTAGGGTTTGGTATAAAAGGTTGAGTAAATTTCTTTTAGAAAAATTTTTCAAGAGGAAAAGTTGACACTACACTCTTCATTAAAAGAAAGGAGCATGATATATACTCTTGGTACAAATATATGTAGATGATATTTTTTTGGTGCCACTAATGAATCTTTGTGCAAGGATTTTCCTAAAATCATGCAAAGTGAATTTGAGATGTCAACGATGGATGAATTAAATTTCTTTCTTGGATTCCAAATCAAACAAACCAAAGATGGCATATTTATCAATCAATCAAAATATTACAAGGAGTTGCTCAAAAGATTTGGAATGGACAATGCAAAGGAAATTGCTACTCCTATGAGCACTACTTGTTACTTGGACAAAGATGAAGGAGGCAAGTTAGTTGACATAAAAAATATAGAGGTATAATCAGATCCTTCCTTTATTTATCTGCTAGTAGGCCTGATATAATGTTTAGTGTTTGTCTATGTGCTAGATATCAGGCCAATCCTAAAGAATCACATCTTAGTGCTATAAAAAGGATTATGAGATTTTTAATTGGCACTATAAATATAGGTTTGTGGTATCCAAGAGCACCTCATGCTGTTTAATTAGATATTATGATTTTGATTTTGCTGGGTGCAAAATCGATAGGAAAAGTACTAGTGGAACATGTCACTTGATTGGATCTACATTAGTTTCTTGGCATAGTTAGAAACAAAATAGTGTGGCATTATCCACTGAAGCGGAATATGTTGCAGCTAGAAGTTGTTGTGCTCAAATCCTTTGGATGAAACAACAACTTTCAGACTATGGCTTAGTACTTGACCATATTCCTTTAAGATGTGATAACGCAAGTGCAATTAATTTATCTAAACATCCCATTTTGCACTCTAGAACTAAACATATTGAAATTAGACATCATTTCTTAAGAATCATGTGTAAAAAGGTGATTGTGTTTTCGAATTTGTGGAAACAAATAAGTAACTAGCAGATATTTTCACCAAACCTTTGTTTGAGGAAAGTTTCTTTTATATAAGAAGAGAACTAGGAATAATTGACTTCTCAAGTATATAATTAGTAATTGTTCCTATTTGTGTGCTTGTTTGACTATTTTTTTCATATGATATTTTTATTTTATATCAGGTGAATTTTTTTTTTAATAATTGCTATATATTACCTTTGTTCAAATTTAAGCTTTTATTGTTTAATTATTTTGTATCATGTATTGCATTTTAATCTTGGTTGATTTTATTTGTCTATTTGCTGTGTTGTTTGAATAAATTGTTTATTTGTTTGATTTTTTAAAGTTTTAAAAAAGGGGCATGTAATCGATTCCAGTGATTACAGTAATCGATTACCAAGAGGCTAAATTAAGACCCTTTCTAGGCTCAATGTAATCGATTACACATATATTTAATCGATTATCATGCGTGTTTAAGTGACAGAAGTGAGCTTTTCTCTCCTTTCATTTGTGAACGCCCTTCTCTCTCTCTCCTTTCAATGTCTCTCTCTAACTTCTCTCTTCGATTTCTCTCCCATTTCTCAATCAAATTCAACCAAACAACTTCCTAGTTTCTCATCTCTTCTTCCTTTACAAATCTAACCGAATAGTTTTCACAAAAAATTCCTCCAAATGGCTGAATCATCAAGTACCGCCTTAAAGAAAGAAACCCACCATTGGAAGCCGCATCACCAGGACCAGTGCATCGCCACTCATCTAACTACCTCTGCACCATGCCGCTCTACCTCAGGCCATCGTCGCACCACCACCTCCAACGCCCATGCTCAAGCTGTGGCCCCAAATCCTCTTTCTCCTCTTCAAGGATTTTAGAGTATTTATCTAATTTGGCTCAACAAGAGAGGTGTTTTGAATCCTTTTAGTCTAGAGATATCTTGGATCCTAAATATTTAGATGAAAGGTTCTTTGAGTTGAGACTTTTGACCTACCAAGTTTTCAAAAACTATGATCTGTTGGAGTTCATGACCATCAAAAAATGACATTTTTCGAATTTAGTTTGCTTATTCTCCTGTAATTTGGAAATTCGTGATGGGTGCATTTATTCTAGGTCAAGAAGGTTCCCATTGTTATTGATTAGGGTCTGTTTTATAATATGACTAAATTGAGTTCTGATGGGGAATCCTTTGAGGGCCGTATTGTTGATGATTAGAAACTGGATTACTCCAATTTTGATGCACGCAAGATGATTTGTGTTGAAGGGGCTGATATTTCTAGTCATTTACTTGCGGTTTATTAAATTTGATTGCCATGTGATACATTATATTATATCTCGCATTTTGCATCCTCGGCTCACCAATCTTGCATAGCCAACTGAGGAAGATATCATTTCAATGTGGGCTTTGTTAACTGGTCGCCAAATTAACCGAGCTCATCTTGTGCGCTATCATATGCAAAAAGCCCTCAAGGCAAATGCGCTCCCATATGCTCACCTGATTACTATGATATTGGAGTACTTTGATGTTCTGTTATTGATGAGCATTTTGTCAAAGTTCAACGATCTTATGCTATTGGTCCTGGTGCAATTTCTTCCTTTGGTTATAAAAGGAATCATCTTAATCAATGGGTTCGCAAGAACGACTTTAAGTCTAAGGATTAAGTGGAAAGCACTTCATCCCTTCCACATACTTTGGCCTCGGATCCATCCTCTTCCTCCATGTCCAAATGTAACACCTTACAAAATTCTAATTCTTCCATCTTAATTTTTAATATTATTATTTTTTGAAACAATAGTTAGCTAACCTAATATTATTAACCTGTAATATGAAATTTTGCTAGAATTTTTTTTTGAACTTATGATTATTTCGTTCATAGTCTTATCCTGGAATAATGTATACCAACTATAAATCATGCATCTGGTAGATTCCCAGGAAAGAGAGGTAGGTCACAATGGACACACTTAAATACCAAGTTTTTCCTAGCCAGAATCTTTCCAAATTACACTTTCATAGTAATACACTTTCTTCTAGTAACCCAAAGGTAATTTTTAAATGACAAATAATACTTCTTTTCTAACATAATTCTACTATTTGTTAATCAGTAATTCCTCCAGTTTAGACAATCATCATCTATAAAAATATATTTCACTACAAATATCAATTCATAAGGTATAGTACATATTCCACATTCAAGATACGTAAAGGAAAATTTTAATACAAAAATATAACATAACCAAAGTATGGTAACAGATAGTACAAATTCTATCTTGCACACATAATAGAATCTAATTATTCAGAAATTAAGTCCAAGGCTATATCCATTTCATTGCGATGATGATCCATGCTATTTGGAAACATCAAAGAAAATGGGTGAGAGAAGTCTCCCAATAGAGTGATGTTTCCAGGGAAGTCCACTTCATCCCAAAAATACTAAGAATAATGTAGGAGTGAGTAAGATGCAACCTTTTATATTAACTCAAATTATATTTTACTAATGTCAAGTAAGATGAAAGTGCATAATATCAATCATAATAAAAGTGCATTAAAAGAAGTGTAATAAATAATCATGAATATAGTGTAAACTCCCTTTTATAATATCATGTTCCCTTCTAATGGTTATAGTTTGCAAGTTTTGTTTCATATTGGATCTATGAGAGCTCTCATTGCTAGGGCGTCCCCAAGTAAATAGATGAATGCCAAGTCCTTGTCCGCTAGCATGGCGGGGCCTAAGGCATCACTACAACATTCACCAAGTCCTTTTTTGCTACAAGGCGGGGGCCTTAGGAGTTGTTTAGCAACTACAATACTAAGTGTTCACCAAGTCCTTCTTTGGAAGGCGAGGCGATGTGTCACTTATTTATGTATCCATTTCACATAGTATATACAGTACACATAAAGAATGAAAATTACATAAAGTTTCCATGATTTCTTTCATATTTACATATAGACCGCAAGATTTTCTATATTTGCACATAAAGCCCAAACAACATAGGATTTCTAAAATACTCATAAAACCCATATTTCTTGTAATTATCATTAAAGCACCAAATCAAACTATTATAATAAATTTATTTCCTTTATAATAAAATATGCTTAACTTAGTTTTTAATCATATAATAATTTAATTTTAAGTATTCGTATAATATGTTACTAATTCCATAAGCCTAAATACACCCAAAATTATTTCAAATCTATCTTTAAAAAATATGTAGGTAAATTACCTTTACATGTTCAATATAAGTAAAAAAATATTTTTATCTATATAAGAATATAATTGTAGGGTAAATAAAAGAGCAATGAAATCTTCAAGAAATATTTAAAAAATAATAATGAAAATTATACCCAAGTTTTAGGAAATCACTTCAAGCAAGAAACTTAGTTTACATGTCATGTTCCTAATTGGACCTTAACTTAAATATTTGTAAATAATATTTCTTAATGTTCATCAATGTATATATTCAAGTCAAATATTTATAGTTCAAGATTCATGTAGTCTAAGGTCCATAATTCAAGGTTCATAGTTTGAGTTCAAATATTATGATCATAAATTGTCTCAATAAAGTCCAAGTGAGTCTTAAAGACTCATTAGTCCAGATAATATCTATAAATTCATAAGTCCATAACAAAGGTCATGATTAATATAAATACATTTTAGTATTTTTTATATCTTATTAAGTCTTAATGGTACCAATAGAATCATAACACATAAACCAAACTAAATAGTACATGCTCAAAGGTTTAGAATCCATTCATTATAATGAATTAAATAAAGTACTTTTATGAACCAAAAATGTTTCATAATCAAATATATAATGAGGTCAAAACCAAGCTATATCACCTTAAAATTTCACAACTTGTGCACAAAGCTTTATTAAATGAAAATACATGGTTCAACTAATTTATACAATATTTAAATATTTGAAGAAAGCATAATCAAAATTTAAAATGATCTTTAATCATAATTTTCAACCATATAAGTAGACAAATAAATATGCATCATATACACATAGATTAAGTATTTTATGTCACCATCTTTAAATTGTTCAAAGATATTAAAAACAATAAACACAAACTTCGAGTATCATAACAACATTATATATGAAAATTATACATGAAGCTTATTAGTGAAAGAAAAATCCATACTTGTTCTTGAGCTTTAGAAACTTAGCAATATCAAGGCTAGACCAGCAACTTCTTCAACTTTTAAACCTTCTCCAAGGGATAAAATTCATGTATAAAGGCTGAGAAGTGTTGATGTTAGATAGTGATAAGAATAGGTGATAATTTGAAGGTGTTTTGCTAAAAATTTGTAGGTATTTTTGTGTAAAAATGAAGAGAGAAATGGTGGCTACAATTTTTTGATAGATTTTGAACAGAAGAATGAAGTGTGGAGTTGTGTTTAGAGGGGTGCTATTTATAGAAAAATGCTAGGATTAAAATATTACTAATTTCATAATTTATTTTTCATATTTAATTAGTTTAATTAGTTAAATATTAAAATTAACACTAGATAATTTAATAAATTCTTAATTATCATTTAAATACATACTAAAATATTAATAACATGATTTTAAAAACATTTAGTAAGTTTTCATATAATTTCATAGTTAATTATTCAAAATAAGGTAAATTTACTTAAACTAGTCAATCTTAATTAGGTTAATTAATTAGTAAATGACTTAATTTTTTTACTCAAATATCATAATAAGGTTATTAGAGATATAATACAAGTATTTACAAAATTTATATAATTTTTTATAATTATTTATATTTTATTTGGTATTTTACACTATTACTAGTTTTATTAGGAATTAATTATTCATTAACTAATGATTTATTTAACTATTTATAAATTATTATTTTTTCTTCTTTGGCAGCCTACAGGTCTGTATAACGTGTCTAATAGAGTTATAGAGGGTGGCAAGTTATCTTGAATGATTAATATATGAAAATGACAAATTTTGTATATTTATCTTAAAGTTATATATACTAGATAATTCATAAAATAATCATAAAAATTAATTTTCCTTAATCTATAGTCAAGAACATGTTTTTACCTTATTTATAAGTTATCTATAATTTTTATGAATTTTTTCTATAATTTTTAGTATTTTTTATATATTTTTGCCTTAATTTGATCTATTTTTAAATTAATTAAAACAATTAATTATCTATAAATAAAGTATATAAACTTTTTGCAGCCTTCTATGTGAATTTGAGCTGTCTTAATAAGATAAGAGACAAGCCCATCTTTGTTGAAACTTTAAGTCAAAAATGGTTGGCTTTGGATATTATGTCATATAAAATATATTTCACTTTATATATATATATATATATATATATATATAGACTGAATTCTAAACTATTCTAGGTGTCATTTAATTGATTTAAGAGTCCTAGTGAGATTAATCAAAATTTAGGAAAATTATCTTAAAGCTTAAGTAGTTAATTAGATATTTTAAGATTTATTTAAGTTAAAATTAATTAATTAAAGATCAATGTGATTTTTAACACTATCCATAGTCTAATGGAGTGACCCATTTCATGGTCCTCTTTGTCTAATATCATAACTTAGTTAAAAAAATTTTTATAAGATTTAGAGTTATTTTCTAGAATTTTTGGAGTTTATTTTACACCCCACGATAGGTTATTTTTGTGTAATTATGCTAATATTATAAAAATATAATAAATATTAATATTTATTAAAATTTTTTTAAAATGTATTTATAATTTTTTTAATCAATTTTTAATGACATTCTCTAAGTTTTTTGAAGGTTTTTGTTAACTTTTCTCCGGCTAATTATGTTATAAACTTATTTTCTAACATTTAATGGCATATTTGTAATTCTAATAAAATCTAAGGAAATTATTAAAATTTCACATTTTGGTGAAAAGTTCCAGGTTATACAGCTATTAGATTTTGTTATATTTCAAAATTTTGACCAAGGTACAAATATTATTTTACATTATTCTATAATTTACTTTTTAATGATTATTCTTAAATATTTCTTGCCTAAAAAAAATCCTTATATTTTCTAAATAAAAAGATATAATAAAGCAACAATATATTAAGGAAAATTAGGGATGTTACATTCGAACTCCTTTCTAGTTGCGCGTCCTTCATGTTTATGTTGGAGACGGTTCAAACTCTCTTGATTCTCGCATGGCTTGCCTTGAGGGTGATATGGGATCGATCCATCGTCACCTTGGTATTCATGACAATTCTCATGATAATATGCCATAACTTTAGATTATTTTGCTTATGGTATTTTATGTAGTTTATAGACTCTCATTCTCACTTTAGTTATTTTGTATGTGTCTTGTAGTTGAACTTATTTCATGACTCATGACTTCTATGATGCTTTGGTATATATCCTGGATTATGTTTTCTGGTTTTTATGTTTGATATGATAGTTGTTTTTGATATGCTTATGTCTTTTTTATAATGCCAAAGCGAGAGAAATATGGTGGTGAAGTTATATTCAATAATTAAGGCGGAGCATGTGGTTTGCATGTTGTTTGTCTTTGAAAGTCCATGCATATTCTTAGGGGAAATGAACACAATGCTTATGTTATCATATCTATTATTGCTCCTCACTCAAGATGGTTGTCATCATCAAAAAGAGGGAGAATGTGAATATTATGTTGTAGGTTTTGATGATGCCAAAACAAGCAAACGACAAAAAGGTGGAAGCACAAAGCATGGAGTTTCTTGAAGATAAACAAGTTAAATGATCAAGTCAAACGGTTAAAATTATTATGACTTAGATCAATTTGTTAAAATGTTTTTATTAATAAGTTTATTTGGCCGTTGTTTTTAATCTAAGGAATGAGTTTGATTCTAAAGAAAATTTGATTTGAAAGGATTTAATTGTTTTTAAATGAAGATTTTGATTTGATTTGTGAAAACATAAGTTTGATTTGAAAGGATATGTTTCAAAGATGTTTAAAAATATTTTTAGAATGAAAGAATGACTTAAAGTGTGTTAAAACTTTAATTTTTCAATGTCTGGAGTTATTGTAATCGATTACCATATCCTGTAATCAATTACCATGCTGTTCATGTGCCCAAAATTTAAAATTCGATCTATGTAATTGATTACACATACCTTGTAATCGATTACCATGTCTTGACCATTGCCAAATTTGAAAATTTGCACTATGTAATCGATTACCAGATCATGTAATCGATTACAAGACCCAGAAATGTGCAAATGGGTGTGTTTTGAAGAGACATATCTTTTGGGATTAATCCTCAACGGTCTACATGAATTATTCTCTATATATACCTATTCTTTAACACCTTTTAAGGCATGAAAAACATGCTGTAAAGATCAAATTAACAATCATTTTCATTCATTAATCATTTGTTCAATACTTGGTTAAATACACTTATTCTTGAGAAACCTTATAGTGCTTTAATTTGTAATATTTCCTCTAGTTAGAGAGTGAATTCTTGTATTCTTTTATTAAGATTGTGTAAAGGGTGAGACATCCCTTGTTAGAACAAGAGTATGGTAACTCTTGGTTTTTGAGAGACTTAAACACAAAGGGTGAGGGATCCCAAGGTGTAAAAGTGTAAAGAATTAAAAGTTAGTGGATCTCTCAGCGGGTTACTCAGGGAACTAGATGTAGGCCACAAGAGGTGGCCGAACTAGTATAAATTGAGTTTGCATTCTTTCTTCCTTTATCTCTTTAAGTTTATTGCAAGTTTACTACTCATTATCTTGTTTACCTATATATATATATTAAAACTCTATATCTCTTGCATTCTCATCCATTCTATTAGGTTTCCAATCCAATTTCTTATATTTTATTGGAAAAGGAATTATAATGTGTAAATCAAGAAAAAGTTTGAGAACTCAATTCACCCCTCTTGAGTTCATTGAGGCCACTTGGATAACAAGGATTATTGCTATTATTTTTATGTTCTCTTTTATCTTCATTGTTGTAATCCTCTAGAAATGGAGGAGTGAATTTCTTTACTAATGTACGGATTTTGGATGGATTGAGATGATGTTTGAGACCTCTTTTGATATTAAATGCATTAGTTTTTTTAGGGCTTGTTTGGTTTCGGTTTCCAGTTTTCAGAATTTTTAGTATTTCCTTCACAAAATCTATAAAACTGGAAAATTGAAAATGAAAACTAAAAACTAGAAACTAAAACCAAACACGCCCTTAATGTTCTGTTTCTATTCCTATAATTATTGTGGCGATTGCTATAATCTTTTTTGAGATAACTAAATTGGTGATCGTCATTTAGGGAAACCCTTTGGGCATAAATTGATAGATCTATTGGTTTATATTTGAGGGATAATATTAGAATTAACTTTCAAATTGGTGGTTAGGCTATAGCAATTGATTCTTTAAATCAATGTGATTTCTAAATAAATTGAGATCTCGTTTATTAGTTATTTACATTGGTCAAATTCTATAAATTGATCGATCAATAGTATAATTATCAGTAATTTATTACTAATAGCCACCAATAGGTTTAATATTTGATTAATGATAATTAATTTCTAATCCTAGGAATACCTTGCACTAGTATCTTCTTCACTATTGCTATTATCTTGTTATTATTAACTTTTAATTTTAATGCCTTTAAATCTTATTCTTCAAAAGCCCCAATTTTCTAACTAAGTGATAAAGCTTTCTTGAGAAATGACCTAGGTTGTGCCATTTACTATATTTTTTATGCAACTTAGCATTAAAATAAATTTCTAATTTGAAGAGGTAGGTGACAGCCTCCGTTCAAATTTTGGCGTATTGGGGAAGCATTGAAACTTAGTTGTTTATTTTTTCTATTTCATTTTATTTTTCCAGTTTTTACTTTATTTTATTTTATTTTTATTTATTTAGTTACTATTTTTCATTTTCTGCTATTTAGTTTATTATGCAAAAAAATGAAAAAAAAATTCTATTCCCTTGTATGAGGCTTTCCCTGCCTGTAAATTTGATACCTCTTGACTCTAGATTGAGAAAACTTTGAGAAAATTCAGGCAAAACATCAACAAGTGGAACCATCTGAGCATTCTGATCTTTTGTTTAGTGTTTTAGGTGATATAGCAAACATGGGAGATCGAAATATGACACTTAGGGAGCTCACTGCTCCTGATTTTATCCAACAGCCTTTGGCCATTACATACCCTAGGCTTGACAATGATTTTGAGCTTAAGGGGTATATGGTTCATGTTCTTCCTAAGTTTCATGGGCTGTTGGAGGACCCCCACCAACATTTAAAGAAGCTCATATGGTGTGCTCTGGCATGAGACCCAATGGGGTGGAGGTGAATGATGTTAAATTGAGAGCATTCCCCTTCTCCCTAAGGGTGTACAGAAAATTGATTATTCAATCTTCCTAATAGAGTTGTAAATAATTAGACTGGGATGAAGAGGTTTTTCTTGAGATATTTTTCGGCCTCTAGAATAGCTTTTATCAAGAAAGAGATCTTCAAATCTGCCAAATTGATGAGGCTCTACATGAATATTGGGAGCAACTCAAGCTCCTTTGTGCAAGCTGCCCAATCATTAAATCCAAGCAACTCTTCTTTTCAGTACTTTTATGAGGGGTTGGTATCTGATAGATGTATGATAGATGCTGCTAGTGAAGGGGCACTTTTGGATAAAACTCTAGCAGAGGCCATGCTTTGATTGAGAATATTGCTACAAATTTTCAGTAATTTAGTTCCAGATAACCATAACTAGAGGCCTTTATGAAGTGAGCCAGCCAGAGAATCCATTGTTGACCCAGACTTTATAGTAACTTTCTAGCCTTATGCAGCAATTAATGGTGAGCCAGGGCAGGAACTCAGTGGTTCTTAAGGTCTGTGGCATATGTACTTTAAATGGCCATCACACTGATATGTGCCCAGGATTGCAAGATGACTTAACCATTGGGGTGGCAGCAACAAACCCTTTCTAGAATGCACCTCAGAATTAGGCCAGTTCCATTCAGGAACACTTATAGCTTAAGCTGGAAGAATCACTCCAATTTGAAGTGGGGAAATAATTCTCAACAACAGACCAACCTTTAAGCAAAAGTATCTAGCACCTCATCAAAGGCAACCGGCCCTTATTGCACCTCCATTCACAGATCCAACTATGATGAAGATGATAATAGAGCAAATACAAGAAATAAGAAAGAGAATGCCCAATTGAGAAGGAAGTGACTCAAATGAAGCAAAACCAGAGTCAACTAGCCTTAGCCTCCAGTTACCATCTCAGATCATGCCCAATGCAAGGGGAAATGTCTGTGCAATCACCCTGAGGTTTGGGACAAAAATGCAAGAGGTGACAAGGCATGCAAGAGGGATTAGAAAGAGAAAACTGGGCATAGAGGTGATTATGTTGAGCGTCATAGCTCTGAAACAATGCTGCAACACTAAGCCTAGCATGCAAATAAAGAACTAGCACAAGAGCACCTCTCGGCTAGCACCGCACCTCAAACAATGCTGGCTTACCGAGATTGAAGAAGCAACCCAGAAAAATTCTAGAGAGTCGGTGCTCAACAGAGGGCACAGAGAATGAAAATTTTACTTCCCCACCCATTCTCACAGAGGATGCAACCCAGGAAGGCTATTATTAGATTTGGATCCAGACACACTGGAAATCTTCCATAAAGTGAAAGTAAACATACCTCTATTGGATGCAATAAAGCAAATTCCAAATATGCTAAATTCTTGAGAGATCTGTACACCAATAGGAGGAAGATCAAGGTGGGGAAAAGAAGGTGACCATGGGGGTAAATGGTTTCTCCATTATCAAGCTGCAATCTACCACCTAAGTGCAAGGATCCAGATACATTCACTTTCCCTTGCACAATGGGAAGCTACACATCATGAAGGCCTTGGCTGACCTTAGAGCTGGCATTAATGTTATGTCTAAATCTCTCTACCAGTCCTTGCATTTTGGAGAGCTCAAGCCTCCTGGGTTGGAAATTCAACTGGCCAATTGCAGCACCACGAGACAGAGGGATTATTGGAAGAAGTTCTGGTCCAGGTAAATGATTTAATATTCCCTACTGATTTCTATGTAGTTGAAATGGAAAATGACACTAATGCCAACCAGTATACATTAATCTTAGGTAGACCATTTTTGAAACCTAAAACCATGATTGATGTTTATGCTGGTACATTATCCATGGAGTATGGGGACATAAAGGTCCAATTTAACTTATCTGATGCTATGAAATATTCCCATGAGGAACACTCCATGTTTAATAATGATGTCATTGACTTTTTAGTTGATGATACTTGTGGTAATCTGCTTTGTAAGGATCCAAATCCCCTTTCTCTACTTTTTCTTTTTCTATGGAATATGATCCACCTGTTGTTTTAATGTCCCAAGTTTGCACATACAGGTACACCAGGCGGCAAGTCACCAGCTTGCCAAATGCTCCAAAACTAGCCTATGTTGGGAAAGATGCCTTGTGAAAGGCAGGAATTTTGCTACATGAGTCTCTAGCAACATTGATGACTGAAAAGTCAAGATTGAGATGGAAGGATCATTCTTGGTTACTTGTGTGCACCTTGGGGTGCAATTGAGTTGGAGAACCCTAGGACTAAGATCCAGTGACATTGATGGACAGGTTGATGCACCTTTATGAAGTTCCTAAGGATTTTGGGGCTCAGATGGCCTATTTTGGGTTGAAGATGCACACGCTCCATGAAGGTCCTGGCCATCCAACTTAGGGACGTTAAAGCAAAGTGTTGGGTGGGAAACAACCCACCATGAGGTTTTTCTTTACTTTTCCTTTTATTTTTTTGCATTTTATTTTTTATCATTTTTAGTTTTACTTATTGCATTATGTTTATTTTTGTTTGCATTTTACACCTTCCCTTTGATACCTTAGAGGTCAAATGCATCACACCACATGCACTATATTGACATACTTGGCATTGACTTTATTTTGTATTGCATGTTTGGTGGTTTCATTGTTGTTTAGATTGAGTATATGTACTTTTACCAGCAAGATTTTGAGCCTCATGATTAGACTATCATGTGCCATGCTTATTAGTTCATGTGTGTTTCCCTATTTGAATTTGTATTCTTAGAACTTGCTTAGGGTCTTGTTTGAAAATATGTTCCCATATGTATGGCTGAATATAATTGAGGCATTTTTCTTATTTTAGCCACTTGCCCATATAGCCACCATTTTCATGTTACCATTGTTTAGTCCCTTTGAGCTTTATTGCCTATTTTTTTTGTTTTAGCACATCCTTAGCCAAAAATGAAAAACCATAAAATATCCCAACCTTGTAGGCTTAGGAGAGCATTTGAAATTTCTTATATGTGCTTAAGCATAAGTGTGGGGAAGAGCATGAGGACATATCCCAATTTAAGTGTGGAGGAGGAAAGGAACAATGTGTACCCAAAATTCAGCAAATGACATACCAAGAAAAAAAAAAGCAAGGTTGATTGAAAAAAAAATTCTAAAAAATATTTGGTTGAAGGTGTGTCACAATGCAAAAAGCTAAAGTTTGGCAGGAAGATAAGTGGCATAAATGTCTCTTAACAATATGCTGACACATTTTAGTTTTACAAAAAATCATGCTTTAAATTTGGTTTTAAGAATGAAAATCATGTTAATTCATGTCTTCAATAAGTCACATTACCCATAAAGCTTACGTGGGAACCCAGCCCTCATGTGCTGATCATGCTCCTAGGTCAGGTCATGTCCCTATAATATTGAGCAGGTGTCTACAAGTATTATGACATTTATGTAAATGGAACTGTAGCCATTTGCATTGATGTGATTTTGTTTGAGGCCTTTAGGAAGAGTAAGTCATGTCTAGGTTCAATGTGAGTGATTGCCCTTCATTTGAACTTAGTCCGATCTTTATTTTCCCATCCTATTAAAGGAGCTATGCCATCTGTTAACTCATCGCCATCACTGCTATAGCAATATTATGTCAGTACAGTTACGTATGGCGCCTGAGCAAGCCATTATGAACTTGGCATAGATAGTCGTGAGAACATCAAAGCTGAAGTGCATCGACAAGGAGTGCGGTAGGCACGAATAGTTTAGGTAGAGGTCAGACGGGCACTGCAGTCAAGGCCACCCCCATAGTGCCCTCTCTGATACATCCTACCATTGCCAACCTTGGGGTCAAGGAAACGGTCAAAATGGAGAGTTAATGTAGAAAATGCCATTGAGGCCAATGCCTATAGGGTACATTCACATGTTTTGGAGTGATCAGAAAAGGTGCAAGAAGAAGGATTGCTCGTTACTCTAACAAATTATTTTTGTAATACATGTTAAATATAAATAATATCTAATATCTTCAAATAAGTATCATTGTAATTTAGTGATGCCTAGAAAATCTATTCCAAATCACAATGTTCATGATTTTGGTTAATGGTTAATCGTTTTGAAAATCTTCAAGTATTGATTTATCTATATTCAAATTTTCATGAAATTGATATGTATATATAGAAATATATTTTTCTAACATATTAATTTAATTCTATATATTTATATCTTTGAAAGCATTTGACACTTTTATAACTACTTAAAAAGAATATCTATTAGCAATACAAAATACTTTAGATGTTTGCCTTTGTCTCACCTTTTTGCCCATCGTAATGCAGATTTATGCATCTAATCTCCTTTTGGTTCAAAAGTGGGTGTTTTCGTATCCCATTTCATGTCTCTGCTATTTTTTCTGCCCCATTTTCAGCTATGAAATGATGGTGAAGAAGTTGTAATAAAAGAAAGAGACATGAATGAGGATGAAGATGACATAGCAAGAAAGCGAAGTTAAATTTTTCTCTCATTTATGAGACGGGCGCAAATGTGTGGTGTGTGGTTTAGTTGAATGGTGATAGTTACAAAAAGGGATAGAAGTGAAACCATCTCCAATGTAGGATAAGAGTTGGAATATTGACTCTTTTACCCTCAAACTTATAATTGTGAGGTGCAAAATTTAGATCAATATAAGGATAAAATAGGAAAAATAGTTTGGACACCAAATGGAGTTAAGGAGGGCAATTCCTTTTATATATTATTATATATTATAGATAACTAGAGTTGCAGCAACTAGTATAATCCAATCTATATTTACATTTATCTATACTTATAATAAAGTAGTATCCTATTTATAATTCATCACACTTTGTGAACACTACTTTATTATTATTATTATTATTATCATTATCATCATCATTTTACTTCTACTTATTAATGTACAGCCACGTATCATGATTCTTTTCTATTTTTTTTCTTTACAATATATATATACATAATATAATAATATTAACATATAAATTTATAAACATAAATAATTAATATATAAATAAATAATTATATTAAATAAATAAATAAAAATGAATTCTTATAATAAATA
Source organism: Dalbergia oliveri (assembly GCA_030441495.1). NCBI lineage: Eukaryota > Viridiplantae > Streptophyta > Magnoliopsida > Fabales > Fabaceae > Dalbergia > Dalbergia oliveri. Next base: position 21,934,768 of record JAMLFY010000006.1, read on the forward strand.
ATTTATGATAAATAATATTAACAATCAAACAATATTTATAAAATGCAATTATATGTAATAAAACAAAAAAAATTAAAAGTTAAATCTTATAGATAAATATTTTAATTGTTATACTTTAAAAAATTTATATGTAAATCATTATTAAAAAATATTACTTTATATACTTTATTTTAAATTTCACATATTATAATAAAAAGTATAAATAAAAACTATTAAAATGTATAAAAGAAAGAAATAGTTATATTCTATAATTCTAATATTTATAAAATGCAATTATATGAAATAAAATTAAAAATTTTAAAAGTTAAATGTTATAGATCATTATTTTTTTAAAATTTATATGTAATTTTTTAAAAAATATTAATTTATATGCTTTATTTTTTATTTCATATGCTATAATAAAAGGTAAAAATAAATGCTATTAAAATGTTTAATATAAAACAAAGAAAATGTAATATTCTATCAAATGAATTTTCATAAGTTTTCAAACATTATTTTTTACCACATCCATATATTGAAATTATTTTACCATATCTATATGTTGAAAATTTTATATCGATTTAATTTACTTATTTACGCAACTATGCAGATCAAATATTAGTAATCCTTAAAAATGCTCTATTCAAGTGGGATTTGGCTCATCTAAAATGAGAATATTGGTAAAATGTCTAAGTGAGAGGTATATATATATATATATATATATATATATATATATATATATATATATATATATATATATATATATCATAAAGATGAAGGATAATTTGGTCCCCATTACTTCTGACCATTACAAGATTTGTCTGTCTAAGTTGTTGGATGGAGTTTTAGTCAAATCTAATGGTTGATATGCAGCATGCTACTATTCTAAAATTGGCATCTAGTTCATAACATATTTCCTTTTGCTAAGAAAAGCAAAAGGAAACCCTCATTCTAAAATGAACTTACAACATGATGACTTGGAAAAGCAAACCCTCATTCTTTCATAATAGTGTGTGTGTGTGAGTGTGTTTTTTTTTATAGATTAAGCAAAACTCAACCTCACCAAAGAGGGAGTGTGAGCAACATGAAAATGAAAAACAAAAGTAGTAACACATCTCAGCAAAGTTGGGAAATATAATCAACCTACAAAATCCAAACCCCAAGATACTACACCTCTCATAAAATAATCCAATAGAATTTGCTAAAGTAGGTGCAACCAAACAAAGAAAATCCGACGCGTGTGATAGAAATTAGAAAGAACACTCACAAGAATACCTAGCCATCTTTTGAGAACGCCCATACCCCTACAATATTTATGTCTTCCACCAGGAAATATAGTGTCACAACATTCCCAAGACCGCAACGTGAATGACAACCAATTTAAAAAAAGGAGTCGCCACCAATTTTAATTTTGGCTAAAATTGGAAAATCTTTTGATTTGATAAAACTTGTCTTTTTTAAAGATTTGTGTCGGGGAGTTTAATTATGATTAAGGATGGGTGGAAACTCAATCCCACTACACCCTTAATACATTCATATAAATAGTTATCCTAGAACTCATTATACAAATTTATTTATAACTTTAAAATATTTATTTTTCCCCAAAAAATTATAACAATTACATATTTACAAAGGAGATAAAAAAAATTAAAACAAAAATTAAAGAACAAATTTTATGAAAAAAGGATTTTGGCTTGATAGTTGTTGATTACGTCGACGTATCATCTAGTGTAATAAGAAATTCAAAGCCACGTTATTCTTGTAGAAAATGATTCTGTGTTGATGGATTTTTAATTATGAAAAGAGAAAAAAAGTGTGTTAGTTGATTTTATTTACAAAAAGACTTTTAACTTGAAAAGATTTAAAAGAAACCGTTTTTGCACAAGATTCAAGGTAGCACTTGGTTACTCAGTAAACTCTTACAATTTTAAGTTATGAAGGAGGCATTGACCTCTAGTCATAACTATTAATTGTTGCACGGATAAAAGAAATGTTTTTTTTTTAATTTTTTGATAAGATCTTTTATTTCTAAAAAATAATATCCTAAGATTGTAACAAAAACCCAAAATGCAACCCAAACTAATAAAATAAAAAAGACAAAAGACTAAACTAAAAGAATTGGACCCCCATAAACAAACAACAACAGTCAAACCCACCAAAAAAAAGTAAACAAAGGCCCAAGTGGCAAAAAACAAAAGGCTCCTAAAAAAACAATAAAGGAAAGACTATCGAATAAAAGAGTAAACACTCAAATTGGTCCCTGATAATTTTTTTGATTAGATAAATTAATCCCTAACAATTGTAAACACCCAATTTGGTCCCCCACAATTGCAAAAATAGGACACTATAGGTCCTTGGCGACCTGTCAAGGCTTGGCCGAGGTAGAGATGAAAAAAGAGCTTGACTGAGAGAAGGTGGAGCTCGCGAAGAGGAAATAGAGCTCGGCTAGGAGGAGGCGGGATTGGCTGAGGAGGAGGAGCTAGGATGATACGGTGAACTCCGTCATATGCCTATCAGTCTCCCTGATCTGTTAGTTGACCTCGCGGAGTCCTAACCGAGCTATGCCTAGTCTTGTCCGAGCTTTATTTCCTCTCTACGAGCTCCACCTTCTCCCAGCGAGCTCTTTTTTCACCTTTGCATCTTGGCCGAGCATTGTCAAGCTTGCAGGACCTATAACGTCATATTCAACAATTTGTAAGGGACCAATTTGGGTGTTTACAATTATTAGGGATCAATTTATCCATCAAAGAAATTGTCAGGGATCAATTTGTATTTACTCGAATAAAAATTAAACTATCCTAACTCTAAACCTAACTTATTGTAGCACAAGAAATGGAAAGAAGGGAGACCAAGCATATGGGAGGCAATGCACAGGCACTAGAGGGCGACGGTGAACTAGTCTTCTCTGGTGAAAGGATGCGTGACGGGATGCTGGGCTCCAAAGCGCCACTCGATGGCGAAGATAGTCGGCTTTGTGAGTGGCCGCGACTTAGCAGGGCTTCCTGCGTGTGATCGACTTCGGAGCAAAGGGGACCATGGCTTCGCGACTTTGCAGAGGAGAAGGATGGTTGGGCTTCACGACGTGATGGGGACGGTGGCTTCCGTTATGGCGAGGTGCTCAGAGAGCTAGAGGCGCATGGAGGCTGCAGTGGCTATCAATGGTGGCTGCCTTCTTCCCTTTCATGATTTTGCCTTATGGTTTTAATTCTGGTTGGGTTTTGGTTTTGGGTTTGATGTGCTATTGGGTTTTATTTTATTTCTGGCTTGATTTTGGATGAGTTGTGAATGGTGGTGGTGGTTGTGGTTATGGTTAGGGGCTGTTAGTAGTGGAAAATGATGGTATTGGATGAATGATGTTGAGATTTGGCTATGGTGGGATAAGGGTGGGTGGTCGGAGGTGAGAGGTGAAAGGTGATGGGGTGGCTGTAGGCTGTGACGGGTGGTTGATGAGGTAGAAGGCTGTTGTGGTGGTGACTTGATGGGATGATAGTGTTGGGTGAGCCAAATTATGTGTTGCTTGTCTCTAGTGTCTGATTGTGCTTATGCTTATCCTCCTTGTCTATATATGCTCTTTGTTCATTTATACACACATGATAATTAATCCCATTGATCCTTGAATCTGATTTTTCCGAGATGATCTGGTAATACTTGTGATCTGATTGGAAGAGTTTGTCTCAATTTGTTGTGGATATGCTGAATAGAGGGATTTGATACTAGTTGACTGATCCCCACAATCTTTCCTGATTTTGTCCAAGGTTCTACGCTTCCTTCTTTTCTTGTGTGTCTTGTGTTAATAGGCCAACAAAGGTGTAGGCTTGAAAACAACTAAAATAGGCTAGCTTTGGACTTAGACTAAAAGACTACTTAGACTAAAAAAGAGTAGATGAGACTTTGTTTTATTTTATTATGTAAAAATAATTAAAAAAAACCCGGACAAAATATAATATTCACATATAAATAGTATATACAAAAGAAATCATAGGGCACAAGATGCTAAATATGAGGTTAACTTAAAATTGATAACTAAAGTGATAAAAATTGAATTAGATAAATGTTTTAGATCCACCCCAAATCCTTGAAATATCTAAATCCAAGAGCACTGGAGTGAAACATAGGTTCCAACATTTTTTTCACGAAAGAGCCGAAAAAAATCAACTCAACACTTTTTAGATAGAGAACATGAAACTGAATTAGAGAACTAAGAGAATGCAAATACCAAATCTTTGAACCCAACCTACATCATGGAAAGGTCATATCGAAGAATGGCAACATATGAAAAAGTTGTATGTCGCTTTGCATGAGCTACTTGAAAGGAAATGCTACCCAAAACAGTACCTCCAATCCCTCAATCAAAATGCAATCGAAATGTCAAATTTCAGAGTGGAAAGAGTTATAGGACCAAATAAAAAATTTATCAAATTAGAGTTAGTAAACGAGGGGTCATTTTGCAATTTTTTGCCAGGAACATTTAAATCGCTAAAAGCAGTGTGAGATCAAATTATTCATCACTTATGATGAAAATTATTGATTTAGGAGGTGTTTATTTCAAGGTTTTATCAGAAATTATATTTCTGAAAATGATATTCCTGAAATATTATTCCAAAATATCTTTAAATTTTTTTTATTTAGCGTTAGATATTTCTGGAATTATTTATTAGGATTACCATAAATAAATTTAAAACTTATTTGTTTTATAATCTATATTCCTGAAAATATATCATAATTTTTAAAATACCTTTAAATCAAATAATTGTGAAAAAAAAGTCAAATAATTGAGAGATTATTTAATAATTATACTTAATAATTATAATTTTCAAGTTATAAAAAAATTTTTGCCTCGTCTTTTAACTTAAAAATGAGATGTTATTAAATCATAAAAAAATACTTTTTTATGAAATAATTAATATCTAAAATTCTTTTTTATAAAATTTATAATAAATATAAAAATATATCATTTTTAACAATTTATTTTTAAAATAATTAAGGGTATCTCGAAACAAATACGCCGATAAGGGTAAATAATCTTCACATGTAAACTTTACCGACCTTGTTAGGACGTCCGAATCCATCCAAGCGCAGCCTAGTCCACTCGCCCGCATGCGCTGTCATCTGCGCGAGACGTCGCTGTCGTTTACACTAACGTTGCAGCTACCACTACCACTACGCCAAGTGGACTCGCGGACGCATCCTCGAATGTCAGAACTCTCAGTGACCGCCACGTGTCACCCAAGATGTTCCCAGAACCTGAAGTCTCTCTCTCTCTCTCTGTATTTCAATTTCAAACGCACTCTCTACTTCACTCCTCACTTCACTGTCTCCACCTCCTTCTCTTCCTTTCTTTCTCGTCTCTCTCTACCCTGATTTCCTCTCTCCTAGGGTTTCTCCGCCTTTTACGAACCTCCCTCCAACCAAAGTTCAATCTCAATTTCCATGGGTAAATTTCTCCAACGATACGTTTCTCTCTGTTTTCTCTCTCTCTTTCTTTTTTTTGAAAAAAGATTCCTCTGATAGCGTTTGGGTACTGGGAAAAGCTGAGAAAATGGAGGAAGAAGCAGTAGTGTCAAAAGTTGTTCCTTTTATGTTTTGTTCTTCTATCAATTAGGTGCTGCTTCGGTACTTCGAATACTTTTTTTCTTTTGTTACTTTGGAAAATGATAGTTGCTGATTGTTATGTAATTTTTTGGGGGGTCTCTTTGGAGCAGAGTTAGCCGTTGTTGTTGTTGTTTTTTTTTTCTCTTTGCTTTGGTTCAGTGGGTTTTCTGTTTTTTTTTTTTTCTTGGAAGTGAAAGAATTTGCAGTTTGCATGCCAATTTTGTTTGGAACATTCATGGTTTTATTGCTGATGTTGGCCATGCACCTATTCTCTTGCATGGAATTGTGTATTAAGTGATGAAGTAGTGAATATCTTGGGTAGAGGGATGAAGAATTTGTTGTACTTGTTGATAGGAAATTTGTTTTGATTTTTGAGTACTGTCAAGGAAAGGAGAGGAAACCCCTGGTCCTGGATACCTTTTTTTGTTTTAAAATTGCAGAAAAGATAAAGAAATTTGATATATTTAAGAAATTTTACATGATGCTTTTAGCTTCACTTGGGGGAATTGACATGCAGAATAAAATGACACAAGCAGAGTTTTTCAACACTGCATGCATAGTGATTTGTGATCTCTTAACCGCGATTAGGATTGTCTATGTATCGTTTTTTTTATGTCCTCAACATTAAAAATGTGTGGTGCGGTGAACTGAAAATACAATAAAGAGTAAATGACTTTCTTCTCTTCTATATTCTGTATTTTCAACTTCTGTACTTCCGTTATCGGGACTTGAGTTTTGTTAATTGCAATCTGAATGTTGCCTTTTTAGGGGGCATCAATGTTTAGCTTTGTTGAAGACAGCATTTAGTATAAACGTTGTTGTTACTATGTTTCTAGATTGTAAGTTTGGATCTCTGTGACTGTTACAGTGTTTTCCCCATTTTGTTAATTGCCTCATGTCGTGGGGTAAGAATGCCATTGTTTTTCTGTATATTTCAATATCTAGCTAAAGCCATAGATTGTGGTCTAAGATATAATGATCCATTGAGAAGTGGAAAAATGTAACCATGTAATTTGAAAATGTTTTATTGTGTTGTTTTCATTGATTATTATGTTATTAACAAGAACCTATTTCATTCTAGTACCTGTGGCTGATATGTAGTTTCACACATGATGATCAGGTAAACTTGTTCACTATTTAGCCTATAGGCTTTCATAAATTTATTTTGAAATCTGCATGGTAATCTCGTTTTTATTATTTTTCCTTTTTAGTTGGTTCCATACATGATGACATTGATGAGGCATGCTGATCTCCTTATTTGACTTTATATCTCATACTACAAACTAGTGGTTGAATGATTTGGCTTTCATTAGTTGCTGGTAATCGATTATCTCAATATAGCAATTCAACTTTTAATTAGATTGCTGTTGTCATCATATGTTATTGTGGTGTGTAAGTTGTTGAAAAGGGGGTATGAGATGGGTAAAAATTAGAAAATATTGGATCCTTAAAGATTTGGCATGATATGCTGGATGATTGCCTTGACTTTTCTACTTCTACATAATCCATTGTCTGATAAAAATTATTCGGCCTTTTCATAAATCCAGTATTTTGGAAGGTTGTGATATATATGATATGACGTCTTATGTCTTTTTTCTTCTTTTTTTTCTTTTTTTTTTCAAATAGAACTGTAAGGAGAAGATAGTTAGAAGATAAAATCTCATAGCTACAACCTGTCATGGACAAATCAGAGCAGGCTCAACAACAGCAGCAACAACAACAGCATGTGATGGGTGCTGGCCAAATGCCTTACACTTCTCACTACCAGCCTGCTCCCATGATAGCTTCAGGCACACCTGCTGTGCCTTCCCCGACACAGCCTGCAACTGCTTTCTCTAATTCCCCTCACCAACTTGCATACCAGCAAGCACAGCATTTCCATCATCAACAGCAGCAACAGCAACAACATCAGCTTCAGATGTTCTGGGCAAACCAAATGCAAGAAATTGAGCAAACAATTGACTTTAAAAACCACAGTCTCCCTCTTGCTCGGATAAAAAAGATAATGAAAGCTGATGAAGATGTCCGCATGATCTCAGCAGAAGCTCCTGTTATATTTGCAAAAGCATGTGAAATGTTCATCTTGGAGTTGACTTTGCGTTCTTGGATCCACACGGAAGAGAACAAGAGGAGAACACTTCAAAAGAACGATATAGCGGCTGCTATTTCAAGAAATGATGTTTTTGATTTCTTGGTGGATATTATTCCTAGAGATGAGTTGAAAGAGGAAGGACTTGGAATAACAAAGGCTACTATTCCACTAGGGGTTCTCCTGCTGATATGCCATATTATTACGTCCCTCCACAGCATCCCGTAGGACCAACAGGGATGATCATGGGAAAGCCAGTCGATCAAGCAACACTATATTCTACACAGCAGCCTCGACCTCCCATGGCTTTCATGCCATGGCCACATACACAACCCCAGCAACAGCAGCCACCCCAACAAGAACAAACAGACTCCTGATCATCATGGACGATTCAAATTAGGTTGGAAAGTAGAATGCATCTTTTGGTTATTACTATTTATCCTAATGCCTCTCAGTTAGCTGTAGTTTAGTGTGATGCATTGAAAAACTGCCAAAAATTGTTTAGGTTCTTGCCCTCATGGTTGTGTTTATTCTATGGTTGTGTTTACTTTTCAGGTATTGGGTTGGTAGTTAAATTAGTTTGCAGTTGTGCATAAAGCTTAGCTGCTTAGGAAGTTTGAAACGATAAAGTAGTTTGTATTCTAATGCTACAGAAGGCAGGTTGAATTGGGTACTCCATTCCATTATAATGGTTTGAGTTTCAAGCTCATCTGCTAAATGCTTATTTATTCATGTTTTTTCATGTGTAGCTCGTCTGCCTCCTTTGTTCTCTGCTTGTCATCTCTTGCACTGCTCTTCCATATTCTATTTCTGTTCATTTCAATTGATTTCCAGGGAAGTTGTGCTCAACGGTTGATGGTGCTGGGGGCGAGAAATATAAATAGTTGTTCCTCCGTTCAAAATTTTAATAACATTCCTTTGGTGATTTTATTGTTTTGTTATGGGGTAATGAATTTTTGGATTTGGATCATCTAAAGTGATAATTTCAATTTAGAGTGAAACGAGTAATTTCATCCTTGGATTAATAGAATAAAATAGGTCACATTTTTAACTTTATTGATCTAAAGGTAAAAATTTTCTTATTTTATTCTCTAAAATGAGATTTTCAGTTGCACTCAATTTTTAATATTAGGCTTAATTTACTCTATTAATTTTTAAAGTAGAAAATTTGCATTTAGCTACCCTCATATATAATTCCGAGCTCCTCGCCTGACAGCCCACTATTACATCTTTGGCATGCCTACTTCCTACTTGCAACAATGCAATTTAAGTTGACTCTTCATTATATACAATTGTCATGCTTCAAATTACATGCGCTTGGTTTTTTAATAACGAAAAACACTATTGAAGATTTTTTTTTTCGGTCAATAGTATTTAATGATGAACTACATCAACTTCGATTCATGTATAATCATATCATATCATATGAGAATACATTTAACATTATCGCGTATATCAAATACTTATTACCTTTACATGCGTGGCAAATGATGCCAAAACCCATTATCACATCATTCAGATTCCAGATGTTAACCGGCCCATCAACTGGCCTAACGAACAGAATGGGAGAATAACAAAACCAAAAGATATTTTACCACAAAATAAAGAGCAGATATTGGTCAGCTCATTGGTGGGCTTAGGTCAGCCCATTTAAAAGCAAGTGAAATGTGAAATTTTGTCAGTGGATTGACTCATTAGCCGACCCTAGTCCATTAGGGCTTTTGGCTGTGAGCTTTTTGGTCCTGGCCTATACACTTAGGCTTGGTTTAATAGTTTTCTTTGAAGGGAGGTTTCCGCCTATGAAAAAAGTAAGCCAATTATTTTTGTTTTTGTCAAAAAAGCTGACATGACTTAAAAAAAAAAGTTGGATGTACTTTCACTTCTAGTTTTCAAAAACTAGATCCCTCTTGAGAACCTTTGAGATATTTTCTAAATCTGGCTTACGCTCTCCATAATTAAAATGGCTAGTATAAATTAAGGGTCCCAATTTCTAGAAATTACTCTAAAATATTTATATTCTTTATGGTCATTTTAGAATTTAAGAGTAACTTTGATAGATTTACCAAATACTACTATTGTGATCTCTCTTCATTGAGGAGCAACTTTTACACTATTTTACCATACAATACCACTATGACTTTTTAAAATCGTCTTTTAGTAAGTCAAGAGAGCTAAGCATCTTTTGAAAAGATACATCACTACCAAACCAAGCCTTGATGGGATGGGCTAGCCTACTTTGTCACCTCTTTATCATTACGCTTTCGTAGTTGTCTGGAACTAATAACTACTATAGTCATGTCTAAGCTTTTGTTACTGAAACTGTAATTAACTTGATTAAAATTGTTGTATAACTGTTGTTGCTATGCCTAAGCTGTTATGAACTTAGCACAGAACGAGCCCAATGAGTTAGATGTTGAAGCAGCCTAATGAAGGCCCAAAAGAGAAACCCGAAGACCCAATAGCTGGGAAAGCTACGTGCATGAATTTGAGGGCTTTTAGGTGGAGAGTCTGCGCGAGCCTGTAGAGCAATTTAGATAATGATTGTTAGATTGTTAGGATATTTTCTTTGGTATTGTCCTGTATTTGCTGCAAGGCAGTTGTACATACTGCACCTATTTCATTTTCAAACGTTGGAATGAAAAAAAAAAAGAAAGGGGGGGGTGGTTTTGCATGAGATTTGGACGGTGATTCTTACATTTTGGGAAAAATCACACAATATATTTTTTTTTCTAGGATAGAATCCTCTTTTGACGGATTCAAAACAATCAAACAAATCAGATTCAAAATTAATACAAAATCCACCTTTGACGACTTCAGAATTTGACTACGCAAATTCAAATCTTTGGAAATTAATAACATAGAATCTGCCAGATACCCATTCTATAAATACTATATACAAGGAAATTTATCCATTATTTCATATAAGTGCCAACCAAAACACCATATACAAATTATTTTTCCCAAAGGGGATATGACCATTTTCAGAAATTTTGTCTTCAGCTTTCATAGTTCTGTAGCTTATTTCCATTTGTATAGTTCGCATACCTTTAACAACCCCAGTATATACATAACATTTGGTGCTCTCGTTCTCATCATCTCATTCCTCCTCCTCCCATGGCTGAACACCCTAAAACACCGCCCTCCACCAATGCTTCTTCCTCTCTAGGTTAGACGTTGCTATTGCGACCCTTATCGTCCCCTCATGACTTCCCACCACTACCACCGCCCCCACCATTCCCAAATGGCCCTCCCCTCACTCCATGTTCCTACAAGCCCAACCTTTACGCCTTGATGTTCCTCGGTTTGATAGCACAGATCCTGTGGATTGGATCTTTAAGATCTCCCAGTTCTTCGATTTTCACCATACACCCCTCAAACACATTGCTTCCTTTTATTTTGATGGTGACACCCTCTCCTCTCCTCTCCTAGTTTCAATGGATGCGCACCACTATCAACTTTCTTCTTGGCCCTGGTCATCATGCCATTACAAGCACGTTTTACTCCGTCGGCATATCATGATTTTGTTGGCGCTCTTTTGAAGTTGCATCAAACGAGCTCAGCAGGGCTACCAAATCTAGTTCGATTCCCTATGTAATCGAGTTGTGGCCTTCCTCCCCATTTTTTTTTTTTGGGTTGCTTAATTTCAGGCCTCAAACCCGAAATCCACCGAGAAGTCCAAGCAATCCTGCTCATATCCTTACCACCATCTCACCCTCCAAGTAACCCCAACTCTCTAGTGAAACCACCATCCACTCGACCCATAATGAGTTTTGCGTTATGCCGTTTGGCCTTTGCAATGACCGGCCAAATTCCAAGCAATTATGAACGGGTTGTTCTGTTCCTTTACGTCGTTTCGTTACTATTTTCTTTGATGACGTACTCATATACAGTGCTTCATTATCTCAACATCTACACCATTTGGAATGTGTTTTTAAAATCCTCTCTGACGCCAGGCTATTCCTCAAGAGGTTGAAATGCATTTTTGGCAATCAACCATTGAGTATTTGGGTCACCTCATTTCAGCTGCTAGTGTTTCTCCGGATCTACAAAAATCCAAGCAATCGTGGACTGCCCTTGCCCAAATCTGGCAAGGAATTGGGCAACCTTCTTGCCTTGACTGGTTTCGATTGGAAATTTATTAAGGGCCGGCTGGCCTATTCCGCTGCCCACATCGGTCCCACTTTTGGGCCCGGCCACATTAATTTTGGAAAGTGACCTGCCAACCTAATTTATTGTTGGACTTGCCCATGATCAAATTTTTTTCTTGTTCATTTTTTTAATTGTATAATTCATGTAAAATGTCAATGAAAAAAAAACTTTTTTATTTTATTATAATGAATTAAAAAATAAGCTATTAGTAAGTATTGGTATTATTCTTGTTTTATTTGTAAGAATTATAGATGAAACTTGATATTAATTTGATAATTAAATTTCAATAACTTAATTTATGCAATAGTGAAGTGAATATATATATATATATGTGTGTGTGTGTGTGTGTGTGTGTGTGTGTGTGAATATTTGTTATTAGTTTAGACATTTTAAGTAAAAAAACGTGGGTTAAAAAGTCCAAATTTAAGTATTTATAACTCATATATACAATTTATTATTTAATAAAAATTAATTTTTTAGCCATTGGGCCAGATGGGTCCTGCCAAATTGGGCCAGGCCGAGTTAGGCCAATTTTTATTTTTTCTCCTATTAGTTTTAGTTTAGCTTGCACATTTTTTTGGGTTATTCTGTTCAGTCCATTTCGATTTAGGAAGCACCACTAGCACCAAATATATTCATCGTCCACATTTTGTATTGGATCATATCAAATTACCATTAAGACATGGTTTATGTTAAAAAAAGGAAGTTGATAATATTTAACTTTTGAGTTTAATTTTGATACATTGAGAGTGTAAAACTTTTACATTATCTTTTATATTCATTTAATCAAATCTCTCATTTTGGATGAATTTTTAAATAATGGGATAAAAGTTAATTATCTTTATTAATATGATAGTATATGATTTAATGATTGTGTAAAATATTTTTACTCTGTTATTAAAATTAAATCCTAAATTTTTACTTTACCCACTTTCCACTAGGGATGAAATGAGGCAAGTTTTATATAATATCCTAAATATGAAATTTATTAGTATTTGAATTATTATTACTATTACTATTAATTTGGTAGACATTTTAACATAATACAAAATGCATGCATAGAACACTCTAATAATATTATAAGAAAAAATGTGTAGTATGTTAATATTATTATTACCGTTAGTTTTGTTATTATTGGTATTATTATTACTGCTACTTCAAAAGTAACTATATAAGTAAAATTATAATATATATGTGTGTGTAAGAAAAAGTTTATGCAGACAAAACGTATTCATGTTTTAAAAAAAAAAAGCAAAACGAGTTGCATGCGGTTTTCAATTATATATATATATATATATATATATATATATATATATATATATATATATATATATATATATATATATATATACACACACGTAATGAAGGCACCCTTTACAATTTCAATTTGCTTTGCAGTTTTATTTTCTTTTATTTTCTTCGTTTTATACTTCTAGTATATTTTATACACATTATAATATTCTCAAATATTTTTCTAAGATCCTTAGCCGCCGAAGGAACTTTCCTTGGAGAGATAAATGTGATTTAACTCAATTTTCTCAAATTAATGTCTTTCAGGAAGTGATCTTCATGGAATTTAGTCAGTTCCTTTCTCTTTTTATCTAGTCTGAATTGAGAACTGAGTTTTCTCTATTTTTCTTCCCTATTATCCCAAACCATTGATTGATAAAGTTAAATTTTTATATTTTCATTATATTATTTGGCACTTACCAATGTCATTCCAGTTCTAAGGTCAAATTGTCAGCTGGAAACACACTCCTAACTATCAACGGTGAGTGGGTTTAAGCTCATGGCCATACTTTTGATCATTATTATTATTTTTTCATATTATATAAATTATTTATAAAATTTTAGAATAATTTATGTCAAGAAATATGTCTTTATGGATTATAGAAATTTTAGAAAATTATTATTTTGTAATTATCATGACAAATTATTATTTTAGAAACTCATGGGACCATACTTGTTGTATGTATGATTTATATTTTTCTTATCAACCAAAAATTTCATGAATTAGTATTGTATGAACAGTGAATTTTGTTGTTATTGGTTTTTAGCCAATAAATAGTGAGAAACCTTGGTACCAATGTCTGCTATAGGATAGCTCACACATAGTAAAGAATCCAATGTGGTGTCCATTTATGAGACCTAGTTATGCCCATCAAATTAGCCTTTGACTCAAATTCAGCTATCAGTTAGTTACTATGTAGAGAACATCTTGTTCTCTACTAGTTATTGTCATGGATTAAGTTAAATTATTGTTTTCAGGACAACTATATGTAATTGTATATAAAATGTTTATATCAGTTGTATGTATATGTTATGTATTTTTGTTGTTGTGAATATCCTCCCAAATATAACATCATCCTTAAGTCATGACAATAGACTCAGGAGTTACGTATAATTAGCGGACCTTCTTAAATACTTATAGCAAAACACGTTCGGTTAATTGTAACTGTTAAATTCTACTAGAATATGTAGAAAGATAACAAAATATTTGTTCAATACAAATACAAATACAAGAAAAAAAAACTCTTCTATGAGCTTTCATATACATCCTGTTTATATAATTACAAACATATATACATAGCAAAATAAAATTGATAAGAAACTGCAACTATTGAGCTATTACATATCGGGTTCTTCTATGGACTTCATATTTTTCCTTATAAACACAAAACATAGGGTGAGAATCTTAAATTCTAGGAGGACATCCCAAAATATCTATTAAAATCCATGTCATCGTCATCGTCCAACATTTCTCGTTTATTAAGAAATGTGATCATGTAACATATATAAAGGTTCATTTTAAAGTTTTAAAATCATTCTTCCGGTTCTTTTTAGTACGCAACCACTTGATACAAATACATCATCATATAGAATATATATACTGTCAGTTTCAACTTAAACATATTGGCCATCAACATAGATGTTAGAATCATTCTCACTTTACGTGCCTCAGGACATTGAAGGGATCTCATATACATCGTTATCGTGCTCAGACATCAAGGGGATCTAATATCTTTACATGCCCTTGGTACATCGAAGGGATCTAATATTTTCTTATCTTTGTGCCTTGACATATCGAAGGGATCTTTCCATGCCCTTGACATACTGAAGGATCTTTCTTGCCCTTGACATATACAAGGGATCATCTTTACTTAGCACATACATCATCATCAAGCTCACATAAGTAGCACAACCATGTGTGCATTGGTATCAAATTATGAGTTTCTTAATGCATCAAGCACACATATCACTCATGATCTCAATCTTCTTTTTATATAAGAGCATTTATCATGAGCACTCACATTTACATATGTATAACATCATCATTAAATTCACATAGCATAAATGATATCAAGTCATTAATATTTCATCATGAATTCAACAATTCAGTATGCTGTCTAGAATTTTTGTTCTAAAGAAAATTATGAATCAGCTATCAAAACTCACCAAAATAGAGCAAACTAAATTTCCAGAGTTAGTTCAACAAGTCTATAATACCTGTAAAAATTTCAAGGCACAAAAAGTCTCTAGCTATATTTAAAAATTCTCACATTTTCGGAGGTCAGAAACTACTCAATTCAGCTAACAGCCAAAAATATCAATTTTTATACCCTATCAAATGAACCCAGAACTTCATACAAAAATTTATCATTGGACCTCAATATGTCCTTAACATCATGTAAAAATTTCAGCTAATAAACCGATCATTTGCTAGGGTAATAAAATTAGACAAATTCAGTACTTCAGAATGGACTGTGCTGGTAGTAACCTTAACTACTTCAGTTCTTGAATTTTTAAATATAGTAAAGGTGCCCAGAATGCCTCAAAAAGTTTACTGGAGATACCTCAACATGTTAGCTACATTCCATAAAAATTTCAGCTCAATCTAAAGTGTCTAACTTGGCCAGAAAATTGGACAAATTCACCTGCCTGCATAAAACCGGGATTTCCAGCAACATATTTCAAATATATTTTGACAAAAATGATTTTCTAACATTATCCAAACTCTTTATCAAAATTCATACATCAATATTCATATGTTATCAACCAATAAAACTAAAGATATCAAGCTCACAAACCAGAAATTTTCAAATAAATTTGAAAGAAAAATGGATGAACAAGGCCTACTTGTTATTAGAAGTTCCTTTGAGCTTGTCTTGGCTTTTGCTTATGCCTCTACACCAAATTCTCACCTTAAATCAGCCAAACCTTCCTCTAGAATGGTAATGTAACAGATGGTGTGGCGGAAAAAGAAGCCTTGGAAGAAGGTTGATTCAAAGATTTTCAAGTATTAATCTTGTGTTTGAGGAACAAAATGAAGATGAAGATGAAGATGAAGATTGAGGTTGAAGATGAAAATGGTGGTGGAGATGGAGATGAGGATGAAGGTTAAGATAAGATGGAGTTGGCTGGTTGATGAGTGTGTTGGCCGAGCTTTTAGGAGATAAATATAAGAATTATGATTTTTATTTTATTAATATATGAAGACATGTCATAAATCTTTACTATAAATATAGCTTGTAATAAAAATTAGAATTTTTTATGTGGTTATAATGAAGCCTTGATAAAGAAAATAATGTGGTCATTCTGGTTACATACTTGTCAGAGTAGTAGAAAATTTACACTGTAGTTTCATTGTAAGAACTTCGAAATTTTACTAAATAGGTGAAATATTAGCCCTTGGTGATTAGAACTTACTTGACAAAATTTAATCTATGTCATTTATTTGGTCAACATGATTGACTCACTTAAATTTAGTGAGCAAATTGCTCTTTCAATGGATATTTCACCAAACTTGTATGTTGGAACAAAATATTATTCAAATTAATAGGTCTAATACTCTATCATGACCTTTATCCTATCTTCCCTTGGCCCCAGAGTCTCCCAATTAGAGTTTTGGAATGTTACTATTCACTTCTCACTTTTTTTTTAAACACGTCTGATCTCTCATTGTTAAACCGTTTTTTTGAAATTATGCCTAATAAAGCTCAAATTAATTTTTAAATAATTTTTGGGTGTTACATTGTCCCATGTAGGTTGTGAGTGGAGGCTCACTCAATGAGTTTTGATGAACTCACCCTCTCTTTCTCCTTAAGACACAGCTATAATTCGACCGTAGGATCTCCCAGGAGTGCTAATTTCTTTGGTGAGCTTTGCTTTGAGTGGAGCTTATTATTGGTTATGACAGCTTAGTAGTGCTCCAATAATTGTGTCAACATACAATATATTTTTTCATCTTTTTATAATTTCAGTCATTTATTTAATTATGTTTGGCTTTGGCCCAATTATGGATTTACGAGTTTTATGTTCAGTATTTATTATTAGAAACATTTTCAGAATTATGAAACTTAGTTAAACTTGAGATATTTTAAATATATTCGATTTATTTATGCATATTAGACAATCACGTTATTAGGCTTTCTGGGGATTCAAATCCTCATGGTCACGCTTTCTGACGGGTTGTGACATTTTACCTCAAGACCTCATCCTGCACCTCACTCATTGTCTTAGTCTAAACCAACCCTACCTACCCCGAGTTTTAAAAATTAAAACTCACACCCATCCTAGGGTACCCACCTCGCCTTGCTACTTTTTTTTAAAAAAAGAAAATTATAAAATTATTGTAAAACCTATATATATATATATATATATATATATATATATATATAGGGTGGGGATCCATTTAATCAAGTTTGGTATACTTACATCTTTCAATAACATTTTATGGATATAAAATTTTATCAATCAAACCGTTGAATTTAAAGTTCTCTTTTAGTAGATCCAATATATCAAATTTCATACAATTTAAAAATAATTTGATATTTCATTATGTCACTTTATTTTGATTGATAATATATTTTTGAAAACACTAGTAAATATCAATAATTAGAATACATGCCTATTGCTATCTGATTTTTCTAAAATTTGGCATATTTAATCATCAATATAATATTATATAATTCAACAGTTAGATCAATTAAATTCAATTTCTATAAAGAGTTATTAAAAAGTGTACACTTACCTCTAGCATAAATAAATTTCCACTTAACTAGAGTTTCAAGATAATAATAAAAGAAACCAAATAAATTAAAAACAACCATCTTAAAAATGGCAAACAAGAAATCAAATAAGTCTAGATTTAGTGGATAAAGGTTACATTTTTAGGTTTAGTATAAATATAAATTATAAAATATATAGATAAATATAATTACAAATAAACATGGGTCTAATTATCATGCACTGATAATATAATCATTTTGACATTGTAAGTACATGACAATTAATTTCAATAAATATATATTTATAGGATTTAATTATAATGCACTGACATTGTAAATAAATTTTATAATATCATCTAATCATATATTACCACATAAGTCATGATAGTTAACTTTTACACCTACTATTTGAAAGTCATCCAAATGAAATATTTTGATAAGACAATCGTGCAAAACAATTTTACGTTGTTTGTGTATTAAAATTAAACTCATATTTATATAATATTATGTATATTATACTATAAAGCATAGATCCTAAATGAATATTAGATATTACACAATATGGATACAAGGGATACACCAAAGTTGAAAAATTAAATTACATATATATGTCATATATATATAACTAAAAATTTAAAGAAAATGATACATTATTTAAAATATAATTTATATAAGCTTCACTTATGTTTTATTCTCTTATAAATTCAAAAGGTTATGTATCATTTCTTTATAATTATATATATTGTGTTTTTCTATGTTAAAGTAAGAAAAAGTGAATTTTAAATTAAACAAATGACAAATCATCCATATGCCAATTAAACTCTAAAATATATTTACATTGTCCGTGCATGCTGTTGAACCCTAAAAAAAAAAATCATAATTCGGATTCTATCGTAATAATGAATTGATGAACAATAACAAGTCCAACATAAAAAGCAGGCATGCAGATTCAGATTGAAATTAATTCCTCTTCCATAATAACTATTTCATTCTCTTATACATCTCTAATGGATTCGTTTCTGGTTAAGACTAAATCACCTTCTTCGTTTTCAAAAGAAGAAATTCAACAACCATTATCCAATGCATACAACCACCAAAGGTGCCAATTATAATCGCAACAAAAATTAAATTAACCTTCCCTGCTATCATGAAGGAAAAACAAAAACAAAAACAAAAACAAAAATATCGAAATTGAAAGTTTGAAACTCCAACGGCATTCAAACCCTAATTATGCTCATACATATTTGATTACTTAAGGGTGTTTGCTTCAACGTTTGAAATTACATTTTCAGGAATCATATTTTTGGAAATAATATTTTTGGAAATGCTATTCTTAGATATTTTAAACAAATGATTTGTTTAACATTCAACATTTTCGGGATTGTTTGTTGAGATTTTCATAAATAAATTTAAAACTTATTTATTTTATAATATATATTCTTAGGAATTTATATATTATAATTTTTAAAATACCCTAACACGTCTATTATAATTATCATGCAAAATGAAAATTACACTTCCAAAAAATATATATATAATTAACAAATAATTTTTTAAATTTGTTCATTTGGATCAATATAGCAATTAACAAAAATTTTTAAATTGAGAACATAATGGATATATGAAGTGTATATGAGTGTGGGTAAATGAAAATTGTAAGGTAAACTCAAATAATTGAGGAGTATTTTCATATTTGTGCTTATAATTGTCATTATCAAGTCATGATAATTTTTAATTTGCATCTTTTATTATTGGAATGAGATCACTAAATTATGGAAAAATCTTTTTCAAGTAATAATTAATACTTGAAAATAATTTTATAAACCTTGTAACAAACATGGGAACATTTTATTTCCAAATAGTTATTTTCAGGAATAACTAGATATACCTCTAAACAAATACCTCATTATTTCAAATGATGATTCGATTAATCAATATGATTTGATGAATGATTACTCTTTTTTTTTTTTTCAAACGAATGTTACTTCAATACTATGCAAAAAGGTAAGGTTGCATTTGGTTTGCCTATTTTCTTTTTTTTTGACGAATGTTACTTCATGTTTGGTTTGCCTATTTCATTTTTTTTTTTTGTTGAACTTCAAAAAGATATATCTATGAAAACATTTTTTGAAAGTGGCATTCATCTGATAACATTGATTTCACGTTTTCGTATTTTCTTTTGTATTTAGTAGAAATATTTTCAACTAAAAATGTTGTGGCATATTGGTAAATATAAGCAACTTTCTATCTTTCTATCAGAAGAACCGTGTTTTTTTGGAATCTCCACAAACATAACTTCAATTGCTTTTTCCTATTCTTGGAAACACTGATTTCACTTTTTTGGTGTTTACTTTTGTACATTATGGAAATCCTGTCGGCTGAAAATGCGGTGGCATATTGATAAATGTAAGAAATTTACCATCTTTTCACATGAAAGACCCATGTTCGTATATCTACAAACATAACTCCATCTTTTTTTCTTTTTTTCATATTCCTAAAACCACTGATATCCCGTTTTCAATGTTTTCTTTTGTACTTGTTGGAAATATTTTCAACTGAAATGGGGTAGCATATACTTGACAGGACCATATGCTAACCTGCACACATCAACACTATGCCACTAGGTCATATTTTTGTCACTATTTAAAAAGTCATCTAAATGAAAGATTTTGATTGAATTAGTATATCTAAATTAAACTTTTATTTTTTTTTGTGATTGCAATTTATCTAAAAATTAGATATTATTTCAAACAAATTTTTCTATTAGAAGTATCCATTGTTCAAAACAAATTACCACTTTATTTTTTTAAAAAAATATACTTTTATTAAATAATTTTGGTGGATAAACCAATTGTGTAAACTATATTTGTATGAACACACAATTTTTACATTTTTTTAAACATAAAATTTAGGATAAGTGGATACATCCCGTCCAAGACAAGGAAAGCACTACAAGATTTTGATGGAACACAAACGGAATTATAGACGAATTTTATAAGCTTTAGATAGTTTTTCAATTACATATGGATTTACAGAATGAAAATATTTTGTCTATTATTTTTGAGTCTAGAAATGTTACAGATGGATTTTCTAATATGTCTATAAATTACAGACGGATTTGTCCGTCCCTAGATTTACCTTACCGCACTATCTATTGTTTCCAACAACCTCATTCCAACAAACTTATATCTTTCCAAACCGACTACCACCCCAAATAAACCCAAATATTTCCAATGACCTCAACGCCAGTGTGCCACCATCATCATGTCCTCCACCGCAATGCCAACTTGGTGGTACCTGCCACGCCAAACCAAATAAAACACTAATGTTCTAAATGTGCTCTTTTCAATCCTATACATTAAAAACTATTAACTCAATGAAACCCACAACAAAAGGTAGAAAATGAAAAAAGCTAAACCGATTAAAAGTTAGAGAACATTATCACGAACAAATGATGCAAACCATTAGCAAAATGAAGGCTCTAGTGACCAACGGCAGCTCAAAGAAGGGTGGTGGTGGTGGTTGATTTCTATTTTGAGAGAAAGAGAAGAGAGAGAAGTGAAGATGGGAATGGGGAAGAAGAAGAGGGTGCCATGTTTGTAGCCATAGTTTTAACATTATAGATGGATTTTTCATTTGTAATTCCATTAATAAAACACATCGTTTCATTAAAGGAATTACAAACAGAAATGCATTGTTTCATTGAAGGCTTTATAGATGGATTTTTATGTCTATAATGTGTACATTTTTTAGTTTTGTTCGTTATAGATGAATTTTTCCATCTGGAATGCCCGCGTTAAATTTGCACATTGAATTTCATATTCCAAATGGATTTACATGGGATAATTCATCTGGAATGTGCGTGTTAAATACACACTTTGAATTTCAAATTACAGACTTATTTTTCTGTCTTAATATATTGAATTTATTTTAAATCAATAATTTAAATAAAAATCTGGAAATTTGTCTATATGTTTTGTAAAAAAATTCTTTCATTGTCCATCTATAATAGTTATGCACCATGTGGCGCAACTGAATTTAGAGATTTTGCCAAAAACTTTTTTTTCCATGTTTTCATTTACCAATCTATAAATCCGTATGTATTAGAGAAAAAAATGCATCCATGTTCCACGAGTTCCTAGTAGTGAAGCCTCCAGCTCAAATAACACGTACAAATATAAGACCCTCATGTTCCATTCCTTAACCCATTGGGGTTACACAATTTTCAATTGCTTAGCATTACATCTAATCTTATTATTTAAATTTGATTTTGAAAATTTCTTTTGAAAATGGAGAAACCAAATATGTTTTCATTATTTCTCTAATTGAAAATAAAATCTACTTTTATAAACCAAACATATTTCTTAAAAATTTGAAAAATATGAAAATAAAAAGGATTTAATTTTGATACACTTTAAAAAAATTTTACACAACTTCCAATCTTGTATTGACATATTAGTAAATATGGTTAACTTCCATCTCATTACATGAAAAATCATAGATAATGAAGAGATTTGGATGACAATGTAAAAACTATTTTATATTATTAGTGCATCAAAATTTACTTTCAGAAAATGAATAGAAAACAAAAGTAAAATAGGAAAATGTTTTCATAAACCAAGCCCACGCTTATAATTCTTCTCTTTAAGCAACATCTTTTTACAATAAGACCCGTGTTCTTTTTTTAATCTCCACAAACATAACTTCATATGTTTTTACCTATTCCTCAAAACATTGATTTCGTGTTTTCTTTTGTACTTGATAGAAATCTTTTCAATAAAATGTGGTGCCATACTAATAAATGTATGAAATTTACCATCTTTTCACACAAAAGACACTTGTTCAAATCTCCACAAACATAACTCCAAGGAAGAGAAAATTGGACTAGACATTAAACCGGTAAGGGTACTGGTTTAAAGGTTCACAAGTCCAATTGGTCCAACCCTTCAATCCTAAATATAATAAAATATATATAAATATATACATATGATAAATTCATAAGCAAAAACCTATATTGAGTCATCAACATTAACATAACCAACACAAAATAACATTCTTCATAGGACTATAGTAAACATTAGTACATAACCTACACATAAATCAATTATCTCTAGTCTCATTGACTCAACTTTTAATGAAGTCCAAAACATTAACTCACATGATCACATCATCACAAAACAATATTCAGAAATAATATTGCATCAACATTAAACATATAGAAAATGGATCAAATAGGATCATCAAAATATGCATTAATTTGTTGGAGATTTTGATCAAAATCTTCATTCTGATGTCCTTCTCCTTCATCATCAAATTTGTTTTCCCACGAGTAGAGGTAGAAGGATTTAGGTATTGGTATTGGAGGATTAACATCAACAAAATTAGTATTGACGTTATTGTTATTATCTAGTGATGGATCATTAATATCCATATCTGAAAAAAAAGGTATAAAACAATTAAATAAAAACAACGCCAAAACTGAAAATTCATATTGGAAATTCCTAAAGGAAAAAACACATCTTAATAATACCTACAATTGACATACAGTGATACAGTTTATTAAATACCATTCTCATTCTAGGAACACTGATAGCGACAATACAAACCAAAACGCAAAAAAATTGGCAGCAACAATATAAACAACTTCAATTTTGAAGCTTGAATTGAGTCTCAAAAATGATTTACATGAAAGATATTTTATCTTAAAATTGGAAAGCAAGTAATGAAGAACAATGCCATTTTATTCAAGCTACTCTATGCATAACCAAGGACAAGCATCAGACTACACTTGTTCTCTTTCCCTTTGAAGCCAATACAAAGCAAGGTGCCCACTCACTAAAAATTATGACAACAGGAATGAAGATGTAACAGAAGAGAAGCGGCAGTGAACCACTCACCTGAGCTCGCGAGGCGAGGCGGGCTGGCGAGGTGGCTTGGAGTAGTGCGGATGAGAGGGCGGAGAAGCCAAGGCTGCCCATGGAGAAGCTAGCGACGGCGAAGCAGAGCGCGAGAGCGGAGGGGCGAGCGATGCGAGGAGCAAGGGCGGCGAAGCTAGCAAAGGGAGAAGCAGGACTCGGCACAACACGAGGACTACGGGCGGAGCACGCACGTGCAACACGAGAGGAGCAGGAGAGCGAGGGTGGAGCGACGTGGAGGCTTGGTGGAGGCGATGAGAGAGGCGACGAGCGTGCTATCTTCTTTAGGCTTTCACTTCAGCCTCCTAAGTGAGGCTTGAACCAAATAACCCTAATGTCCCAAGGTCCAAAACAACACTGTATTGGAGTTTCCTTTTTTTTTTTTTGGTAAATAACCAAACCAGGAAACGTTTAAAAACGGACCCTTCCAGTTTTGACCGGCTCTGAGTGGTTCTAAGCCCTTCTGGTTCTAGGCACTCAATCGGACCCAGGCGACCAGTTCCTCCTGATCCTTTAGCCCCTCAAGTCAAATCTTTTTTTCTAGTCCTGAAAACACTGACATCATGCGGAGAAGGTTGCCATGCTCCCTACAAAGTGGGAGCACTACACATCTAGATCACCTTATAAATGTTCCCTCTCAAGCCCACCTATGCACCGCCACTCTATTATGGTTTGTTCACTATTCTAATGCGACCAACTCCTTCAGCTTACCAACCCCTTCACACTTCTATGTGAACCCACCTTAGCGCAAGGCGGTTCAACTTTCCAACATTGCCGAGCATTAGCATCAACAACAAGTTATGTCTTCCTTCACTGTGGTACCATTCAGATGTAGGACGACTTCCCCAATGACCATGAGTTGCAGCTATTGTGTCACGTGCTTCCAGGGGAGATCAGCAAGAGAGTGGTGGCATATATGATATAATCTTTCGTGTGGTGTTTTTGGTGTGCACCACACATTGATAGAGTGTAGGTGTTCTACATATAATCTTCACCATTGATACTAAGATGAATGGTTGAGATTAAAGGTGTGTGATGATCCCTACTTGATAAGGAGTATTGTAGAATTTGCCTTTCCTTTTGTATTTACTGGAAATAATTTCAACTAAAAATGTCGTGGCATATTGGTAAATATAAGAAACTTTCCATCTTTTTAGCTAGAAGCAAGGACAATCTACTAACACCTATGCACATTAACATTATGCCACTAAATCATATTTTCACCTATCATTTAAAAAGTCATTTAAATAAAATATTTTGATTGGGTCACTGTATTTAAATTAAAATTTTTTCTAATTATGATTACAATTTATGTAAAACTTAAATATATTTCAAACAAAATTTTGTATTAGAAGTATCTTATTATTCAAAACTAATTACTACCTTATTAAAAAAATCTAATTTTATTTAATAAAATCTACTTTTATTAAATAATTTGGTGGATAAATCAATTGCATAAACTATACACACACACGCACAACTTTTATATTTTTTAACAGAAAATTTAGACTAAGCGATAATGCCCCGTTCAAGATAGGGAAAGTCTTTGGGTTAGAGAAAACTTACAGATATGAGACTCTGTCATATTTCACTCAAACAACTCTTTGAGGTTATACAATTTTTAATTGTTTAGTAGTACATATAATTTTGTTATTTTAAATTTGATTTTGAAAATTACTTTTGAAAATAGACAAACCAAATATGTTTTCATTATTTTCTCTAATTGAAAATAAGATCTACTTTTATAAAATGAACATATTCCCTAAAATTCAAAAAATATGAGAATAAAAATTTAATTTTGATGTACTATAAAAAGTTTTATACATCATCCAATCCTATATTGACACATAAGCAAATATGGTTATTTTCCAATCCCACCACTTGAAAAGTCATACAAATTAATGAAGAGATCTATTGACAATATAAAACTCTTTTACGTTGTTATTGCATCAAAATTCACTTTAGAAGATGAAAAAAGGAAATATTTTCATAAATCAAATGCACCCTTATAATTTTTCCCTTCTTTGTAATTTTCTTCCAAAAAATTTAAAATCATAATTCATATTCCATAATAATAATAATAATAATAATAATGAATTTAATTTTTTTAGGAAAAGTGTAATCCAATTATGTATTGTCGCATAACCATGATAGTTGATTTTGTTACCCATTACTTAAAAGTCATGTAAATAAAAGATTTTGATTGAGTGATTTTTACACTGCCACGCATCACAATTAAACTATAATAATAATAATTATGACTTTAATTTCTTTGCTTATCAGTGTAATCCAATTATATATTATCGCACAATCATTATAGTTGACTACTCTCTCACCTACTACTTAAAAAATAATACAAATGAAAGATTTTGATTTAGTGATTTGTTGTTAGTCCATCACAATTAAACAACAACAACAATAATAATAATATGAAATTAGTCCCTCTTAAATTTTGCTTCGGATAAATTGGTTCCTCAAAAAAAAAAAAAACCTGCAAATTTAAGTTAGTTCCTCTTGCCGGACAAATTGGTTCATCCTGTATGGAGCAATTAATTTGATCAATACTTTTAATTGGTATAAATTTCTTTTTTTTTTTTATAGAAATCAATTTGCACAATTTCTTTTTCCTAAAGGGGCCAATTTGAAGGTTTTTCCTAATAATAATAATAATAATAATAATATACAGCATAGCATGCAAGACCCAACAATGAATTGATGAACAATAACCAGTCCAACATAAAAACAGGCGCAAAAACGGGCGCACATATTGAAACTGAAATTAATTCCCCTTTCACATATAATTCTCTTCCATACCTCCAGTCCAATGGCCTCGTTTCTGGTTAAGAGTAAATCAACTTCTTCGTTTTCCACAGGAGAGACACATCCACAACAACTAAAAAGTGCGAATTGGGCTATAATAGCAACAAAATCAAATTAACTTCCATTACTATAACCCAAAAAAAAAAAGAAACACCGAAACTGAAAGTCTGAAACATTAACAGCATTCAAACCCCTATGCTAATAAATATTCGATTATTCAATTCGATCCATGAATCGATTTGATTGAACCATTCAATCTTCATCGACGCCTTCGAAGGCCCACGAATTCTCCTCGCGGAGCCTGGCCTCTTCCTCAGGAGTGTAATCGGAGACGATACCGAAGAAATTCCTCACGAACTCGACGCTCTTGTTCGCAGAAGATCGGCCGCGGATTGGTTCAGGAAATCGAGGAGCTTCTTCACGTTGAGGTAGTTCGTGGCGAGGATCAGCTCCTTGAGCTCGTCGGGGCTCAGAGCCTTCACAAACTCCTTGTCGAACTCCGCCGCCGCGGCTTTGTCTCCGGCGGCGCTGAAGCCGCGGTGGCTTTTGCAGTAGTCGAGGATCCTGCAGAGCTCACGGCTGAAGACGTTCGGGAGCGGGATGAGGACGGCGGCGGAGGAGGAGTCGGCGTCGATGAAGGATTGCACCGTCTCGATCTCCTTCGCGTCCTCGACTTCCACGTCGAAGACGGCGCCGTCGACGGTCTTCAGCGTTATCTTCTGCTGCATCGGTTCCGCTTGTTCCCCCACTGTTGCAGCACGGCGAGGAATACAGAGAGAAAGAGCTAGAGAGAGAAAGTGATGAGGCTAGAGAGAGAAGGCATGAAGCTAGAGAGAGAGAGAGAGAGAGAGAGAGAGAGAGTGTGTGTTTTTGGAGTGAGTGAGTTGTTTTGTCTTTGCTATTTGTGGGGAAAGAGAGCACGTGTTAGCGCCAAAACGACGATGCCGACGCTGTTTTTCAATTTGGGGGCGTTTAGGGAATTTTGCTTGTTTGGTAACGTATTGTTTTTTTTTTGGTTACTTTTTTATTTAAAGACGAGTTAATTTCTGGGGATTCGTCGTTGTTGATTTTTTTTCCCCTTGTGAGCACGAAAGGATGAAGGCTGAGAAAGGTCAAGAAGAGTTTACGTAGGAAAGTATTTTTTTTTTTTCAAATGTAGTAAGAAAAGTATTTAGTTTTAGATTGTAAACATGATCTTGAGATCTTTTAAGACAGGTAATACTTTATTATATGATTGTTAATTATCCTTAGTTATTGTATGACATTGAACCAAATTTTAAAAGTGGATAATTAAGAGAGGTTTACTTATTTCCAAAATAAAACAAAAACAAGGGCAGAAAAATATCTTGAAGATTTTTTTTTTTAGTTAAGAAGATAGTTTTTCCTTTTTTTAAGAAAGAAGAGTCTCATAGTTGTTAAGGCCAAGAAGATAAATTTCAATATAAGAAAAAAAAGCGTAGTTCTTACTTCTTATTAGTTATACTATGAGACTCTTCTTTTAAAAATGAAAAAAAAAAAAATCTTCAAGATGCTCTTCCATTGTTTTTGTTTTATTTTTGAAATATATAAATCTCCATTATTCACTTTTAAAATTATCATGCTCATATAATAACTAATAATAAATAATAATCATAATAAAGTATAAATTTAATTTGAATACACAGTGTTACATAATTTTACACAAATATTTAATTATATGTTAATAGTATAATTTTTTTTTACATTATTCATATGTTAAAATCAAACTGATAAAGTATTACCCATCTTTTACCCAAAAAAAAAAGTATTACCCATCTTAAAAGATCTCAGAAGATTATGTTCACAGTGCTAAAACTAAATACTTTTCCATAATACATTTCAAAATAAAAATAATACTTTTTCTAAATAAGAAACAAAATCCCCACCACAAAAATTCCGCATTAATGAATTCCTCTGTAAACTCTTTTTACCTTCTCAACCATCATCATTTAATAATTCCGGTCATATATACTGTTTTTAAATTTTAATATTATTTGAGATAAAAATTATGAGTTATGACTTTAAAGAGATATTATAGGAGATATTTATCAATTTAACGACATCAAAAAAGGCTTATCGTTGTAATTTGAATTAGAATATATCGAGATAATAATAAAATCTAAGGTTGTTATAACGAAAAGATAAGATTAACAAAAAAAAAAGATAATTATATGTCACTTGAATGAAATTATATTAATTATGACCACATCATCAGAATTTAAATTGGAATTTAAATTTTTCAACTCAAAATTATTAACACGTCATATTTATTATTATACTGAAACATTACGAATTTGGAAGGAAAAAACTGATGGGTAAATGACACGTAACATTAATGATACCTTTATTATTATTACTAATTATAATAATTAATTATCATTAATTAATTATAATTAATAATTCTCAATTGCTAATAATAATTAATAATTAATATTATTAATTACTATTTATTATGATTAATTAATATTTATTAATAATAATGATTAATAGTTATTAATAATAATCTGAATAATAATTCACTATTAACAACTAATATTATTTAAAATTATTAATTAATATTATCAATTAACATAATCTTAATAATAATTCATTATTAATAACTAATATTATTGACTATTATTAATTAATATTATTGATTATTATTATATAAGAATTATTATAAGTAATAATATTTGTATTATTCCTATTATTATTAATATATTAGTAAAAATAAATATTATCTAGTAATAGTGAGAGAGAGGACGTATTGGCGTCAAAACGACTATGTCGATCTGTTTTTTAATTTTAAGGAAGTGTGTTTTTTTTATCCCACATTTTGACGAAGTGTTACTTTTTGGGGATTTGTTGTTGATTTGTTTTTAATCTTGGGTTAGTCTTTAATTTTCTTTTTTTTCCTTGTGAGCACGAACGGATGAAGGTTGAGAAATAGGAATTCATTAATGTGGGATTTTTGTGGAGAGAATTTGGTTCTTATTTGGGAAAAGCATTTTCATTTTTTAAATGTATTAGGAAAAGTATTTAGTTTTAGATTGTGAACGTGATCTTGAGATCTTTTAAGATATGAAATACTTTATTATATGGTTATTAATTATTATTAGTTATTATTTGAGCATGACCCTAATTTTAAAAGTGGATAATTAATTGAGGTTTACATATTTAAAAAATAAAACAAAAACCAAGGGAGAAGTATCTTGAAGATTTTTTTTTCTTTTTTGGGTTAACAAGATTTTTTCAAAATAAAAAAGAAGAGTCTCGTAGTTGTTAAGGCCAAGAAGATAAATTTTAATTTAAGAAAAAAGTTGTAGTTCTTACTTCTTAGGTATGTTTGATTAAGGAGTAAAAATGAGGGATAAATTTTCTATGAATAATATTTATATGTAATTTTATATATGAAATTTATCCATAAAAATTTACACTATATTTTTACCCCTAATCAAACATATCATAAAGTGTACTATATGGGACTCTTTTTTTTTTTTTTTCCTTTTAAAAAAAATCTTGGATATGTTCTTCGCTTGTTTTTGTTTTATTTGTTAAATATGTAAATCTCTATTATCCTCTTTTTAAATTAGGTTCATGCTAATATAATAACTAATAATAAATAATGAGTTTATTTTGAATACATTATCTGTATTAAATAATTTTATATAAATATTCAATCATTTATTATTATATAAATAAAAGTGATTGACTCAATCATGCACTCATTATTACATAATTAATTAAAAGCATTTTTTAACTAAATTAATATATTAAAATTAAATTCAGCAAGTATTGCCTATCTAAAAGGATATCAGAAGATAATGTTCATAGTGCTAAAACTAATACTTTTCCCAATACATTTTTTAAAAAATATTTTTTCTGAATAAGAAACAAAATCCTCACCACAAAAATTCCGCATTAATGAATGCCTCTGTAAACTCTTTTTACCTTCTCAACCATCATTCTCTTTTTTTTTTTTTCCGCTGCTACTCAACCATCATCCTTTAACAATTCCGGTTGTATATGCCTTTAATTTTTTTTTTGATAAATTAAATTTTAATATTATAAGAGATAAATATTATGACTTTAAAGAGATATTATAGGAGAGAGTTATTTAACAACATCAAGTAAAAGCTTATCATTGTAATTTGAATTAGAATTTAATTATCGGCATAATAATAAAATCTAACGAGGTTATAAAGAAAAGAGGAGATTAATAAAAGAAAAATAGAAAACACAAGATATATATCACTTGAATGAAATTATATTAATTATGACCATAATTGGAATTTAAATTTTCTCTAATAACACGTCATATTTATTATTATAATATAAAATTAAAAATTTGGAAAGAAAAAACTGATGTATGAATGACATGTAACATTAATGATACCTTTATTATTATTACTAATTATAATTATTAATTATTATTAATTCATTACAATTAATTGTAATATCTGTGTACATGTGTCAGGAGTTAGGTTTTAATAGTAAAGGTTCTCTGGACCCACCGTTGGTTCTTGGATTTCACTAAGTCGATTTTACACCTCTTTAGGGCTATATGATAGAACCATATTCTTAGATCAAAAGTCCTGATAATTGTTCATAGAGGGCAAATAAGTTAAAGGGTGATTGTTAATGAATTTTATGAAACCTTCAAACATTTTATTCTTAAACCACAAATTTAAAAAATCTCTAAAATTTTTCGATTTAAACAAAAATCCAAAATTTGGATTTTGATTTGTTGGAATTTTGATTTTTATGATATTTTATTTGAATTCAAATAGGGGTATTTCCTTATTAATATTTATGTTTTAAAGCTAATGGAGAGTAAAATAAATAAAGACATTATGTTTTAAAGAAATATAAATAAGTGAGTATTGAGACAACCAGATGTCAGAATGATAGAAACTGTTGAAGTTGGGGGTTGTTGTCACGCATAGCGGTTTAGGACGCCATGGTCGTAAGTGATTGTTTTTAGGGCGCGATGACTCCTTACTCTTGACCGCTATAGCGATTCACTGAGCGTGAACAGTACCCAGAAACGATGCCGTTTCATTTTTTACCCCATTTGGGCTCCCTCCACACACAAGCAGAATCCTCTCCCAAATATTTTCATCTATTTCCTCTCAAATCCACTTCAATCCATCATCCCTAAGCTTCAAGGTGAGTATATGTTGTTAGATTATGTCTCCATTCTCTCCGTTCTTTCATGATTTTGAGTTGGATTTATTATTTCTCTCATTGTTGTCAAGTGAAGGTGTTCTTACAAAGTTGTTAATGTATGTTTGGCGTCAAAATGACAATGTCGATCTGTTTTTTCAATTTGGGGTGTTTAGGGAAGTGTTTTTTTTATCCCATATTTTGACGAAGTGTTACTTTTTGGGATTTGTTGTTGATTTGTTTTTAATCTTGGGTTAGTCTTTAATTTTGTTTTTTTCCCTGTCAGCACGAAAGGATGAAGGTTGAGAAATAGGAATTCATTAATGTGGGATTTTTGTGGTGAGAATTTGGTTCTTATTTGTGAAAATAATTTTCATTTTTTAAATGTATTAGGAAAAGTATTTAGTTTTAGATTGTGAACATGATCCTGAGATCTTTTAAGATAGGTAATACTTTATTATATGATTATTAATTATTATTAGTTATTATTTGAGCATGAACCTAATTTTAAAAGTGGATAATTAATGGAGGTTTACATATTTAAAAAATAAAACAAAAACCAAGGGAGAAGTATCTTGAAGATTTTTTTTCTTGTTTGGGTTAACAAGATTTTTTCAAAATAAAAAAGAAGAGTCTCGTAGTTGTTAAGGTTAAGAAGATAAATTTCAATTTAAGAAAAAAGTGTAGTTCATACTTCTTAGGATATGTTTGATTGGAAAGTAAAAATAAGGGATAAATTTTCTATGAATGAGATTTATATGTAATTTTATACATAAAACTCATCCATAAAAATTTATACCATATTTTTATCCCTAACCAAACATACCATAAAATGTACTATATGGGACTTTTTTTTAAAAAAAAAAAAAATCTTGGATATGTTTTTCGCTTGTTTTTGTTTTATTTGTTAAATATGTAAATCTCTATTATCCTCTTTTAAAATTAGATTCATGCTAATATAATAACTAATAATGAATAATGAATTTATTTTGAATGCACTATTTGTTTTAAATACAAGGGAGAAGTATCTTGAAATTTTTTTTTCTTGTTTGGGTTAACAAGATTTTTTCAAAATAAAAAAGAAGAGCCTAGTAGTTGTTAAGGCCAAGAAGATAAATTTCAATTTAAGAAAAATGTGTAGTTCTTACTTTTTAGGGTATGTTTGATTGGAGAATAAAAATTGAGGATAAATTTTCTATGAATAAGGTTTATATGTAATTTTACACATGAAACTCATCCATAAAAATATATATCATATTTTTATCCCTAACTAAACATACCATAAAGTATACTATATAGGACTCTTTTTTTTTTCTTTTAAAAAAATCTTGGATATGTTTTTCGCTTGTTTTTGTTTTATTTGTTAAATATGTAAATCTCTATTATCCTCTTTTAAAATTAGGTTCATCCTAATATAATAACTAATAATAAATAATGAATTTATTTTGAATACACTATCTGTATTAAATCATTTTATACAATATTTAATCATACTTTATTATATAAATAAAAGTAATTAACTCAATCACCCACTCATTATTACATAATTAATTAACATCATAGATTTTTTAACTAAATTAATATATTAAAATTAAACTCAGCAAGTATTGCCTATCTAAAAGGATCTCAGAAGATAATGTTCATAGTGCTAAAACTAAATACTTTTCCCAATACATTTTTTAAAATATTTTTTCTGAATAAGATACAAAATCCTCACCACAAAAATTCCACATTAATGAATGCCTCTGTAAACTCTTTTTACCTTCTCAACCATCATCTTTTTTTTTCCCCTGCTACTCAACCATCATCCTCCAACAATTCCAGTTATATATGCCTTTATTTTTTTTTGATAAATTAAATTTTAATATTATAAGAGATAAATATTATGACTTTAAAGAGATATTATAGGAGAGAGTTATTTAACAACATCAAGTAAAAGCTTATCATTGTAATTTGAATTAGAATTTAATTATCGGCATAATAATAAAATCTAACGAGGTTTTTAAGAAAAGAGGAGATTAATAAAAGAAAAATAGAAAACACAAGATATATATCACTTGAATGAAATTATATTAATTATGACCATAATTGGAATTTAAATTTTCTCTAATAACATGCCATATTTATTATTATACTATAAAATTAAGAATTTGAAAAGAAAAAACTGATATACAAATGACATGTAACATTAATGACACCTTTATTATTATTACTAATTATAATTATTAATTATTATTAATTTATTATAATTAATTGTAATACCTAGTGTACATATGTCATAGTCAGTTCCATACAACCTTAGAGTCCCCTGGGACCCATCGCTGGTCTTGGATTCACTAAGTCTGATCCTACACCTCTTTTGAGGGCTATATGATAGAACCATATTCTTGGGATCAAAAGTACTGGTAATTGTTCCTAGAGGGAAAATAAGTTAAAAAGTGATTTTTAATAAATTTTATGAAACCTTTAAACATTTTGTTTTTAGCCCACAAGTTTAGAAAATCTCAAAAATTTTCAGATTTGAACTAAAACCCAAAATTTGGATTTTGATTTGTTGGAGTTTTGATTTTTCTGATATTTTATTTAAATCCAAATAGAGATATTTCCTTATTTACATTTATGTTTTAAAGTTAATGGATATTAAAATAAATTAGGGCATTATGTTTAAGAAATGTAAGTAAGGGAGTATTGAGATAACCAATATACTAGATGACAGAAACCTTAAAGTTGGGGTTGCCTCACCACTATAGTGGTTCAGGAACGTTATAGCGGTCACATGGTTGGTTTTCATGGGTTTTGTGGTTGAGGACTGCTATAGTGATCCCCAGAGCGTGAACAGGACCCAGAAACGATGCCGTTTCATTTTTTACCCCATTTAAAACCCCATTTCGAGGCTCCCCCTCCACACACAAGTAGAACCCTCCCCCAAATATTTTCATCCCATTCCTTTCAAATCCACTTTAATCCATCATCCCTAAGCTTCAAGATGAGTATATGTTGTTAGATTATATCTCCATTCTCTCCATTCTTTCATGATCTTGCGTTGGGGTTTGTTATTTCTCTCATTATTGTCAAGTGAGGGTGCTCTCCCAAAGTTGTTAGTGTATGTTTAGAGTAATGTAGAGCTTCCTATAGGTTGTTTATGAGTTTTGTTATTTCAATGGAGACATTGGTGTCCTTCTTCTGAAGTCCCCATGGTGTTAATGCTTCACTATCCACCCTTCCAGGTGAGTGGGTTTAATCTCATGACCATAGTTTGTCATTATATTATTATTTTCTTGCTTTATGGAGTATTTAGAGATTTGAAAAATGGATTTCTTATATGATATAACTTTATATAAAAGTCTGCTTTAACTAGAAATACTCCATTTGAACTTATACATGGAATTATGATTTTAGAAAATGCATGGAACCATATTTGCTTTATAAAAGTGTTGTATGATTTAATTCATGATTTGAATTGATTATAAATATTGGGATTAGTTATGATTGATGAAATGAGACTTAAGACTCTACGTTTATTTTGGAAACTGAGACATATTGAACTTAGAAAATATAGAACTCCCCTTTTATAACTTTAGTGAATTTAGATTAGAGAATTACTGAAAGAAACAGAACTTGAGTTAACGGTTGTTATTCCGTTAACCTTGGTATACCAAGGCTAGGGCAAGTTATCCTTATTTTAGATTAGTTCGCCAGGGACGCAATTTGCCAAGGACCGTTAAGATCTCAGCTATAGGCCATATTCGCCATGGACAGCACCACTTCATTGTTATGGGAATTTTTTTATCTTTTGTAATTCTTAAGATAATATGTATTTTTACTAGTAAATAGAAATGTTTTATGAATGTTGCATTATTATTATTTATACATTTTTCCTTCATGTCCCATGTATGGTTATAAGTGAAGATTCACTCATCAAGTTTTGTTGCAAAACTCACCCCTCTTCTCTTCCTTTTTTCCCATAGATACATGTGTAGCACATGATCCTTCTTTCCTCCTCCTCAGCATTAGTATCTTCACTTTGGCGTGAAGCCATAGTCTTTTGTTCATGATAGAGTGCTCTAGTGGCGTGAGGAGCAAGGTTTCTGAACCATATATAGCTTTATGTTGCATTTTGATATTACCATGATTCTTTTGTATTTAACAATATATCATCCATGGTTTCTTCTCATATGAGCAACTCAGTTAAAATGTATATCAGCTACAGCTTTCAGATTACATTTATGAGAAAAAGGTTTATTCATGCTCATTCATGGTTAATATGGGATTAGATTTATGATTTAAATTATATTTTATGAATAAAGAATGCATATAGTACAGCATAGCAATCACGAGGCTTACGTGGGACGAGATTCCTCATTGTCCTTACGATCAAATTGGTTCGTGACACTAATAATTATGAATTACTAATAATAATAATAATAATAATAATAATTAATATTATTAAGTACTAATTATTATGATTAATAATATTTACTAATAATAATTATTAATAATAATCTAATAATAATTCACTATTCATAACTAATATTATCTAAAATTATTAATTAATACTATCAATTAATAATAATATTACTAACAAATAATTATTAATAACTAATATTATTTACAATTGATTATTATTATAGTTAATAATATTGAAAAGTGTCATTAATTTATTAGTAATTACCTAGTAATTCTTATGATATACCAATAAAGATAATATGAATTGGGAGTTAGATTACCAATAATCTTCATAGGCAAAGCGTCAAACGCGCCTATGGGTTTTATTAAGAAGTGGACACTTAGGGTTCACTTGTTACATTGCATATATAAGAAATGTTGAGATAGATTAATATAAGATATAATGATTTTATTAATTGTTTGATGTGAGAAATATATTGTAAAAATTTATGCTTATCATATTTTTTAAATATTCAAATAATAGATGATCTAATCAAGTCTGAAGAAGTAAGGTAAAGGACGGTTAAAAATCGATTGCCAACCTTTTGTTCCTTCAATGAGCACAGATCCCAATAGAGTTGGCACCTCAAAAGAGGAAGCTGACCTACTCCATAGGAGTAAGAAAAAGGTCCGAAACCATACCTAGTTTTAAATAAAAATGTTAGAAAATTTTTTCGAACCAAGAAGGGTGTCAGTACCTTCCCTGTCGTTTTGGGTCTGAATTTCACTAAGTCTGGACCTACACGCCCTTGGAGGGCTATATATTAGAGCTATTTTCTTGGGACCAAAAGTCCCGGTAATTGTTCCCTAGAGAAAAATGAGTTGAAAATGGATTTTTAACGAATTTTATGAAACTCTCAAGTACTTCATTTTTAACCTACAAGTTTATAAAATCATAAGATTTTTGAATTTGAACTAAATCCCAAAAATGAGATTTTGATTTGTTGGGATTTTGATTTTTCTAATATTTTATTTGAATCCAAATGGGTATTTTCCTATTTACATTTATGTTTTAAATTTAATGGAAAGATTAACTTAAAATTAAAAAATGTAAATAAGTGAGTAGTGAGATAGTACAATCCAATACATACTAGTATTGGAGCATTTGGAGCTTCTGAGACCGCCAGGCGGTTAACAAAGAGTGAAGTCGGTGTCTGAAGCCTTGGAGACCGCCCAGGGCCCATGTGACCTTCCAGGCAGGAACAGAGAGTAAGTCGGTGCGCCAAAGTGGCTGGGACGCCCAGGCGGTTATATGACCGCCCAGGCTTGAACAACGAATATAAAAACCTCATTTCGGGTGAGACCATTCAGACTCACCTTACCTCCCTCAACTTCTCTCAACCTCGAACAAACACCCCTTCCAACCCATTTTTCACTCATAAAACTCCATTTTCTTCCAACTCTTTCAAGTTTAACTTAGAATCTTCAATCCTTCAAGCTTAATGGTATGTTATTTTGTTAGTTTTTCTTCATTTCCTTCAAGATTTCTTAGTTCAAGGGGGTCTCCATGCTTTCTGAAAGAGGTTCTCTACCTTGTTAGAGATTGAATTTGAGTATTTAGAAGTTTTAGAGGTTGATTTTAGTGTTCTGTTGCTTCTATGAGAGAGAGGTGCCATCCCTACCTCCCAGAATCCAATTGGTATTGTTCTACGTCTTCCACCACTCCAGGTGAGTGGGTTCTAGCCTATGACCTCTATGTTGGTCATTATAGTTACTTTCAACAAACCATAAAGAAGAACTATGATTCTATAGTTTATTTTGTAACAGTTGAGATTTCTTTATCAAGAAATGTTGATTTTCAAAAACAACATAAAAGGTGTTCTTGAAAAATGCATGAGACCATATTTGTTGAGATGGTTTTATATAAAATTGTTGATAACTAACTGTTGAGATATATGGTTTGTTAGCATGACTTTTATGCTTAACCAATTATGAAATTGGTGACTATTGGAAATGCTGTTGAGGTTTTGGAATTCCCAAGTCTATGAAGGTTTGATATTTGGAATGGATTTAAGAGCTTAGACATAAAAGAGTTTTAGCATATGAGTCTGTGTATGACTTGAAACATTACGGCTACATATTCTGGATTGAAACCATAATGTCTTCAATGGGTGATCCCTTGGGCATGATTTCACAACCATTGGTATGCTAAGGTCAAGCTGTTAGGGTTACATGGATTCAGAGCTCTCAAAGTAATTAATGATTTTATAATTTTCAGAATTGTTTATTTCATGAGATTAGGATTTGAACCCTAGGATAGAGGACTTCATGAAACATTGTGAAAAGACTTGGTTAAGAATAAGGAATTTCTGAAGGAAGAGCTTGAGTTAACAATAGCTAAATCGTTAACCTTGGTACCAAGGCCCACGAGGGCAATTTATCCAGAGATAAATCAGTCCACGAGGGACACGTTCACGAGGAACCATTAAGATCTCAGTTAGGGCTCTTGTTCACGAGGAATGAGCACCCATTTTTCAGTTACTGATAGTCTATTCCTTTTTGGTAATTCTTTGAGAATATTATGCTTCTATGGTTTTAGTAAACTTATGATTTTATTGCTATTATGTGAAATAAATATAAATATTTTGTGAAGGCTGCATTAATGGTGCATTAATGGTATTTATGTATTTTCCTTCCCTGTCCATGTATGGTTGTGGGTGAGGATCCACTCATGAGTTTTGGTTACAAAAATCACCCTATCTTATTTCTCCTATTTTACAGATAGAGTAACTGTTAGATTTACCCAGACTCCTTCCTCCTAGGAGGAATAGAGTATCAGTGGTAAGCTTCACACGGGTGAAGCCCTCTATATATAGAATAGGGTGCTCTAGTGTAGATGCAAGGATCCCGACCATAATGCATGATATATGTTATGTATATGTGATTATGTTGGACTGTAATATATGATTTTACTACTTATAAAGTTTTTGTATATGATAGACTTTCTTTATACTTGTTGACCCCATGAATTCAGACTTTAGAAAATAGGATATGAGACTAGATTTTGGAAAATTATGACTATATGTTTTAAAGACAGGTGATTTGTATGTAGAAAATGTTTTATGATTTAAACAATTTTATAATTTACTATGCATATAGAGGAATCCAGGTCATTAGGCTTACGTGGGAACTAGATTCTCACGTGCCTTATTAACGGAGGTTCGTGAGAGAAAACAATGACACTAGTTTTAGTGGAGCATCCTCAAGGGTGCTTCGTATCAAAGAATGGATGAATGATAATGGAACTGTTCATGGTGCAAATAAGTCATATGTTGAGCTTCTAAAGCAAGGCACTGTGATGACAGTTGGATGTCTAAAGCCATCTTGGAGGACAACTCCGATGAGGATGCTGAGGTGAAGCTGATGAAGATGCTAACAAAAACTCATAAGTAGAAAATAGCATTGAAGAGGAGGAGGCAGGGGAAGTGATGAACAAGAACGTGAGGAAGGGAAAAAGGTGACTGCCTTTGAGATAAAGGAATTGCCAGGGGGTCCTTCACTATCAGTGTATCTAAAGAGGAAAAGAAGCGTATGGACAAACCATGGAAGGAAACTCTCATAGTCAAGCTATTAGGCAAGAAAATTGGCTATGCTGCTCTAAGGAAGAAGATTAGGGTGCTATGGGCTAGGAAAGCCAATTTTGATCTTATAGATATTGGCAATGACTATTTTTTGGTGAGGCTATACGCGAAAGATGACTATGAACATGCCCTTACAGGGACCATGGCTCATCTTTGATCATTATCTTGCAATTAGGAAATGGGAACCAAGGTTTGACCCTTCCAATGCACTGATTGACAAAATAGAAGCTTGGGTTCAAATATCGGGTCTTCCTATAGAATATTATGATAAGAAGTTTCTAGAAGAGATGGGAAACAGGATTGGAAGAACTCTAAAGGTTGATATCAACACGCTAGCATTTTAAGAGGTAAATTTTCTAGATTGTGCATAAAACTAGACTTGGATAAACTTCTAACTTCTCAGTTTGGGGTTGATGGAAAAACACACTTTGTTGAAAATGAAGGTATTCACATGATCTAGCATGCCAAGGAAAGATGGCTGCGAAGACCACCAATTGCAATAGCTCAGCCACACGCCGACGGGAGAAAACAATGTAGGGGAAACAATGGGTCAAGCACCACATGAAAATGGGGGCAACACGGTGAATTTAGTGAACCAAGGACAATTTGGTCCTTGGATAATAGTCCAAAGACAAAGAAAGCACGCAAGCCGACAAAAGGGAGAGGGCAACAACCATGATACGCACAATCATGGGAGACAAAATTATTGGGAGTATATGGCTGACAAATCCAAATTTGATGATATCACTGACATACAGGAAGAAGGAGTGAGAGGAGGGGATAATGGTTCTCTCTATCTAGAACCAACAAGTAGTCCCTAACAGGAGTGGAAAAAAAGATTTCCTGAATGGTATCCAAATGAGAAAACAAAAGGCCCAACAAGCTTTAAACTTGGAGGATTGGGAGGCCCATATAAAGCAACCCAAGAGAGATCCAAAAAAATATGGCTAATGGGACGATATTGGGCTATCCTATGAGCACAAAAATGGCAACCCATTTTATGTTGAGGATACTGTGGTGCCTAACACCTACCTAAGTCAACGAAGCTTCATGATGGAAGGTCCCATGCATTATAACACTAGCAAGGCCATGAATCCTATTCTGGAGGAAGATATGAATCTGAAACCTCCTAACATATAGTAGCAGTCTATCAAAAATAGTAATACCAGGAAGCAAGATATAATGGAAGATGACCCATTGGGGTGGAAAAGTTAGCCCATCTCTGATTCAAGGAGATGTGGAGATGCAAAATGCATAGTGTGTTAGCCATGATCGTTGAGGTAACCCTCATTTTCTTTTTTGGTGTATTATGAATATTATCTCTTGGAATTGTAAAGGTGCTTTTAGTAAAGGTTTTGCTCGAACCTTGAGGGAATTTGTTCAGATCCATAACCCAACAATCGTGGCTTTGCAAGAGCCAAGATGTAGTAGTGATATGGTAACTAGAGTTATTAAAAATCTTGGTTTCAAGAAGTACCTGTTAGTAGAGGCCAGAGGTTATGTTGGTGGAATATGGCTATTATGGAATAAGCAGGAACTCAAAGTGACTATGCTTGGAGCTGAATGACTAATTCATGCATGTGAATATTGATGATGCGTGACACAATTGGTTCCTCACTTTAGTTTATATCAATCCCCAGGTGAACATGAGGGGATATCTAGGCTAGGCTTGTGAGTAAAGCTCTATCCAATAGCGGTGCCT
This sequence comes from Dalbergia oliveri, assembly GCA_030441495.1. Taxonomy (NCBI): domain Eukaryota; kingdom Viridiplantae; phylum Streptophyta; class Magnoliopsida; order Fabales; family Fabaceae; genus Dalbergia; species Dalbergia oliveri. Next base: position 21,976,212 of record JAMLFY010000006.1, read on the forward strand.
GGCTCATTGTGGGAGATTTTAATGAAATAAATAGTCCTGAAGAGAGGAAAGGTGGAGGAAACACTGATATTCAGAGGTGCAACAAGTTCAGCGGATGGATTTTCAACCCTAATCTTATTGACCTAGGGTTCTATGGGTCTAAGTTCACATGGAAAGGGCTGAAATGGGAAGGCAAAAATAGAGTGTTCAAAAGATTAGATTGGGCACTATGTAATAATGACTGGAGACTCATGTGGCCAAATGCTAGTATGTGTACTCTCCCCTCACCCGTTGCTGGTGGAACTTTCTATGGATGTTAACAAAAATGCTCTCCATCCTTTTCGCTTTGAAGCTTGTACGGCTTAATCATCCCAAGTTTAGGGAGTTTATTAGAGGAGCTTGGAATGACGAATTAAGTATCCCTGAGGCTATCAAGTCTCTCATCCTAATGCTCAAGGAATGGAATGATCGAGTTTTGGGAATGTCTTCAAATGGAAAAGGAGCCTTATTGCACGTATTAATAGAATTCAAAATTCCATTAATTATGAGAGAGCCGTTTCTTAGCGAAGTTGGAGGGTGACTGAGGAGTTAGAATAAACTCTTTGGAATGAAGAGATGATGTGGAAATATAAATGAAAAGAAAACTGGATTATTGATGGGGATCGCAACACGCGTTATTATCATACTAAAACCATCATAGAAGGAGGAAAAATAAGATACATGCTATTCTAGATAATAATGGGAATTGGATTGAGGAATAGGAGAGAATGCAAGCCCATGTGCTGAATTATTTCAGAAACATCTTTCAAGGTGAGACAAACCATTACTCCCCTTTTACCACTAACCATATTTACCCTCCACTAGATGACAAATAGTTAAGCATGTTCCAAAGGCTGATTTCGCCTGATGATGTGATTAAAGCTCTGTTTAGCATTGGTTCTCTAAAAGCCCAGGGAATATGGATTCCAAGGTTTTCTTTAAGGAGAATTGGGATCTAATAGGTCATAAAATAGAGTATATCATGGAGGTACGAGGACTTACTCATATAAAGGACATGAATAATTCTCTACTTGTCCTGATCCCGAAAGTTAACAATCTTGAATTTGTTAACCAATTCCACCCCATTTCTTTTTACAATGTGTGTTACAAAATCATTTCAAAAATTATAGTTCAAAAGATCAAGCCCCTCCTTCATAGTAGAATTGCCCCAAATCAAGCTCGCTTTATTCCGAGGAGGAACATTCAAGAAAACATCATCATAGCAAAAGAAATGGTCCACTCCATGAAGAAAATTAGAGGAATAAGAGGGTTCATGATAGAAAAGATTGACCTTGAGAAAGCCTATGACAACCTCAGCTGGAATTTCATCAATAATTGCCTTCAACAGTTCAATATTCCTGATGATCTTTGCAACATAATTATGTAGTGTGTAACGTCCACTAGCTTTAAAGTCCTCTAGAATGGGAAGAAGACAGAGGGTTTTGAGCCCACTAAAGGTATCAGAGGAGACCCAATATCTCCTTATCCGTTTGTAATCTGCCTTGTCCAATTGTCCCACCTCATTAATGATTGTGTAGATAAGGGGAATTGGAAACCAATGAAAGTTGGAAGAAATGGTCCTCACATCTCCCATCTGGCATTTGCGAATGATCTCTTGTTATTTGGTGGGCTTCTTGTGACCAAATGGCTAGGATTATGGAGGTGTTAAATGTTTTCTATGCAGTTCCTGGCCAAAAGATTAATCCTAAAAAAATAACTGTCCTTCTCAGAAATGTGGACCAAAACTCCAGGAGAGAAATCCAAAACATCTATGGCTTCAAGGAAACGCAAGAAATTGGGCGATGCTTAGGAGCTCAAATCCTTAATTGTCGTAACTCGTGTATAACCTATGGACAAATGTTGGAAAAAATCAAAGGCAAACTCCAAGGCTAGAAAGCCCAATATCTTTCCCTCATAGGTTGTGTTACTCCGGCCAACGATGATCGGTAGCACCTTTCTTCTTAATGCAACATGAGAAAATCCCAAAGGGAGTGCGTAGAGAGATAGAAAAAATACAAAGGAGCTTTGCGTTGGATGGATCTGGAGAAATAGGAAAGCCCATTTGTTAAGCTGGAGACCCTTTGCCATCTTAAATATCATGGTGGGCTGGGCTTTAAAGAATTGAGACCATGAATGAGGCTTTTATAATCAAAGTGACTTAGAAACTTATGACTGAAACTAACTCCATGTGGGCCCAAACTCTGCTAGCCAAGTATGCTAGAGGGTGGATCTCCCCAGCATGCTTATTGCTAAGTCTATTGACTAGCCATTTGGAAGCTAGTCGTTGAAGTTTGGTCGAGGTTGCAAGACAACATGAGAAGGACAATCGAGAATGGAGGTAATGTCCTTTCTGGACTGATTCTTAGCTTGGCAACCATAAACCACTAATTAAGTTCAGTGAAGCTTAAGTGAACCCTACAGAGAAAAAGAAAGTGTGTGACTTTGTTAAAGTAGGTGGAGAATGAGACTTAGATTTCCTGAAGACATACCTCCCAGATGAGATCATAGAAGACATCAACAGTATACCCCCGCCAATGCTAATGGATAACCTTGTCGCTTTAGTTGGGGACCGAGTAGGGATGGCATTTTCATAATCAAAGAAACCTATGCCATGCTCAGGTAACAACAATCCCATCCTAAGCATTGAAAGAATATGGAGGCAAATTTGGGATGGAAAGGGCCCAAGAATCAGAACATTCCTTTAATTGATGAACCATGAATGCATTGTAATAGTAATCAAAAGAGCTAAATGGTATGGAACGAGCCCTTGTTGTCAGGTGTATCAATATTTGAAGACACTCTGCATGTGCTAAGAGATTGTTTGTTTGCTGCTAGAATATGGATTAATCTTATCCAATTACAAGACTTCAACCTTCTTTACTCTCAATCTGCAAGATTGGATTGTTGCTAATCTTAATGATCAATGGGGTTTTGACCTGAATCCTGGAGTCGCAAATTGTTTTTAGGGTGACAGTGTGGAGAATTTGGAATTGGAGAAATAAGGAAATCTTCGAGAAAGGCTTCATTCGCCTACGATAGCCCACGCCTTACGATAACCCACCAATTCATTGCTGCCAAAGTAGTTGAGATTATGAAGGTGATGAACAAGTACAAACCTGAAGGGGTAAACAAACAAATTTCAATTGTAGAGGTTTGATGGCACCCACCTGCAAATGGTTGGTTTAAGCTTAACATCGATGGAGCAGCGAAAGGCAACCTAGTGCCAGGCTAGTTATGGGGGTCTTCTGCGTGACAAAAATGGCATATGGATGTTTAAAAGAATAGGTAGATGCAGAGGTTTTATAGTAGAACTATGGAGCATCTACTCTGAACCGTGCATAGCGTGGGAGAGAGGATTCAGGATTGTTTGTGTGGAGTCCATTCATCCTCTGATCCAACTTATCAGAACTATCTAAATTACGTGGGAAGCACACCCTTGTCACTAGGATTCCTGATCTTGTTAATCGCAATTGGAAGATTGAATTCAGAACCACTTATAGAGAAGGAAACACATGTGCAGATTGGCTTGCAAACCACATCTCTTTATTGGTGTGGATGTTAACATCTGGATTCTCCCCTTGATGGTTGCATAGTGTATTTTCATAATGATGTTTGTGGAGCCTTTTTGCCTCGTGCTACGCTGTTTGATTGTTTCTCTTTTTGGGCTTAGGCCCTCATTTATACCAAAAAAGGACGGTTAACTTTTAACATAGAAGGTATCTACTTTGTTGTGTTAAAAAATAATAATAACTAATATAAATATTAGATAATAAATAAATTTAAAATAACAAATATATAAAATAAAATAATAAAAATATTTTAAATAAATATCATTTAATATAAGAATATATGCTTATTAGTAATTTAAAAGGTTAAATGTTATTAATTATTAAAATATATGAATAAATAATAAATATAATATAATATACATTTAATTATATAAAAATATATATAATTATAAAAATACATAACTTAAGCTTAGAAATAGCCACAAAACACCCAGAACAATTTTTAAACATCTAAGTATAATTTACAAGCAAGACTTACAATAATTAGTTTAAAAATAGACATTTATTTGGTTGTTCCTTACCATTTTACTTGAATTAATCCAGTGTTGTGACTAAATGGATTTAGTGATGGTTTTGGGCCATAGTGGACCCTATCCTGAGCCCATGGGTTGGGGGCTGTGGGATGAAGCCGTCAATGAGAATATTCTATGGGTTGAGGTTAGGGTCCAAAGGAACTATCCTTCATGTGCCTTGGTGGGTTTGGGTAATGTGACCCTGCCCAAGAGCATTGAGCTTACAGAGGCGGCCCCATGGGAAAGTGGAGAGACCCTTTTTGAGCCCTGAAAGAAGATGCCGCGGGAAAATAGAAAGGAGAAGTTGTTGTAAGGGAACAATTGCTTTAGTAACAAAGCAAACCACACACATACACTTTGTTATGAAATAATCCTAATATAGCATGCACTTTGGCCATCTGACACAAGCAATGGGAAAAATCACTTTAACTCACCTCACTTAAGCATGGAGCACCTTTACTAATATATGTCACCTCCACGTCTTGTTCTACATGTCTAGAGACATGTGTTGACTGAGCCTAGCACGTTATCTTGATTGAAAGGAGAGATGATGAGCGAGCTTGGAAAGGGGAGGTAGTGTAGGCAAGAAGAGTAAAAAACCTAGTGTCTAAGAGAGGAAGAAGGGGGGTCTCACAAGACATCCAGCACGTTCCCATGGAGGCTGGCATTCCTGCTCATAACTCAAGTCACACAAGGGAGGTTCTTGCTACATGGCTTACACCACATATCCTCACAAGCTTTACGAAATTCAAATCTAAAGAAAAGGAATTCAGATCTCTGTTGGAACACAGCCCATACTTCGAGTGTGTTTTGTTTGAAGATAAAAGTGAGGTGAAATTTTTCATAGATGAGCTTTATGTGTTTACACGTAGAGTTCATTCATAAAAAATTTCACCCATTTTTACCCATAACCAAACATAGCCTCAAAGTTAACAATTTGGGTCCTATATCCTTTTTAAATTAAAATAATAATTTGAAGTACATGAATAACAGACAAAAAATCTGTAATATCCTAAGTGGATGCCTTTAGGAAGGTTATACCTAAGCTTAGGAAGGATTAGATAAAGTTTAAGAGATATTTAAATGCCCTAAAAAAAAAAAGAAAGAGGTTGGATATCGAAAATAAATAAATCGAAAGAATGAACAAATATAAATCTATACTTCAAATTTATGTGAAATAGTAAATCATATAAAATCTAAATTATAAAAGCAAATATCAATCCCAAAAGGATAAAATAAAATGTGAAATTTATAATAATTTTGTGCATCAATTTTTTTCTATGCCAATGTTTAGTTTTTATTTGAATTTGATATTTAATCCTTTTATGGTATTCAGTTGTGTTATGATGGTTGATTTTAAATTTTGAAAATATTATCCTATTGAAATAGATTCAATATTGTTTATAATTATTGTTGATATTAATATTTGTATTAGTATTATAGATGTTGTTAGAATTAGAAAAGATATAGCATAGTAAATTTTCCTTTTTATCACATATGCTCTTTATAAATTAATTTTTATATCCTTTCTACGATTACAATTTATTTAGATATCTATCATTTATATTTATGGTGTAAATGTCAATTAGGATTTGAGAATGTAGATATCTGCATGTGTGTGTGCCTGTGTATAATGTGTAAAATATTAACTTGAGATTGATTTCTTTCTTTCATTAGAGATTGTAATTTATTCTATAAAAATTTTATTATTAACATATATATATATAGTATTCATAGATACTATTTTTGTAATAATGATGTTAGCATTAAGTATTTTATACTGATAATAGATATAATTTTTAAGCAGTTAAAGAATAGTCAAATACTTTCAAAAATATAAATATATAGAATTAAATAAATATGTTAGAAAAATATGTTTCAACGTATACATATTAGCTTCATGAAAATTTGAATACAAATAAATCAATAGTTGAAGATTTTCAAAATGATTTATAGTTAACCAATATCATAACCATTGTGATTTGAAAATGATTTTTTAGGCATTACTGAATTATAATAATACTTACTTGAAAATATTAGATATTATTTATATTTAACATGTATTAAAAATAATTTGTTACATATTATTTTTATAGAGAATTATTAGATATTTTTAAGAAGTTATTAATTATTAGAATTGAGTATAAAATTTGTTCATCATGTAAATTATTATTATTATTAGCAATGTATGTGTTGTTCAAATTGCAACGTATTAGCGTTACTGTAGGTAGCGTCATCATTATATTATTATTATTATTTCAAAATTAACAAAGTATGTAGCGTTAATGTGTATATATATGTTATTTTAAACAAAATATTTATATATATTATTTCAGGTTGGTAGTTCAAAAGAATATATATAATTTCAAACATTGAATTTGTTTTTCTGTTTGGAACAGCAAAGGCAATGCAATAGCCTTTAAATATTCAAATTTAGAACCACGCATTGTGCGTCATGTGCGGGCACGAAATGCGTTTCTGTTGGGGTTTTTTTTTTATTTTTTTCTACTAATAGTATATATTTGACACATTATAACACTTTTAAATAATCTTCTAAGAATCCTAGCCAAACAAATACTTTTTTCTAGAGAGAAATATACAATTCTCAACCCTCTTCAATTAATCTCTTCTAAGTGCCTCTCATCCATGTTCTTATATAGATTGTGTGTTTGGCTAATCTTTAGGCTATTGTGGTATAGTTTTCTCCTCTCATTCAATTCCAAATCATTCCAAATTCTTGTTTATAATTACATGGCAGTTGAGAGTGTCATTCCAATTCCCTAGTATCATGTAGGCAGTAAGACACTCCTGCAACGATCGGTGAGTGTTTTAAGCTTATGGCCATACTTTTGGTCATTATTGGTATTTTTCAGCATTATATAAATTGTTTATGAAATTCTAGAATAATTTATGCCAAAAATATACTTTCAAAGATTATGCCAATTTTTAGAAAATTATTATTTTTCACACTTATCATGAAAACCTTATTTTAGAAAGGTCATGGGACCATATTTGATTGATATCTTGCATGTTATAAAATATCTTTTTTCAGTTTATGAAATTATGAGACCTCAATTTAATGTTTACAAGAAATATTGATTACCATATTTTCAGACTATGTATTTCCTACTAAGATTTTAGAACACGAGCTATGATTTATTGAAAGTGTTGAATAAAATATAATTCATAGCAATTGTCAGATACATACTCTAGGCTTTTGAAATCACTATGTCTACGAGCTGTAATCCCTTGGACATGATTTTAGAACCTCTGTTATGCTAAAGTCAAATTGTTAGAATATAACAATTGTCAAATACATATTCTGTTAGCTTCTAAAATCACTATGTCTATAAGCTGGTGATCCTTTGAGCATGATTTTATAACCTCAATTATGCTAAAGTCAGATTGTTAGAATATAATAATTGTCAAATACATATTTTGTTAGCTTCTGAAATCACTATGTCTACAAGCTTGATCCCTGGGCATGATTTTACAATCTCAGTTATACTAAAGTCAGATTGTTAGAATTATATGAATTAGAGCTTTCAAATTTATTCAATTTAATTGCAAGTTATTATTATTTTTAATAATTAGTGAGAAACAAAACAACGAGTTAACGCTTGAGGATTGATCGTTAACTTTGGTACCAAGTGGTCCGCTAGAGGGCTAGCTCACCCAGGAAGGAACCTAGTGGGGTGTCCATTTATAGGACCTAGTTAGGTGCCTATCAGATTAGTCATTGGCTCAGATTCAGCTATTCAGCTAGATATTTAAGTACAGAATAATTCTTGTTTCTCTACTAATTATTGCCATGATTTCGTATAAATTGTTATTTCAATATAGTTATATGTATCTAAATATATAAAATATTTTTATCAGTTGCATTTATATGTTATGCATGTTATTGTTGTTTCATGTGGGTTGTGAGTGGAGGCTCGCTCATTAGTTTTGATGAACTCACCCCTCTCTTTTCCTCCCCCTTACAATTACAGTTCAGCAGGTTCAGTTATTATTCAGAACAGACTCAGGACCTTTGCAGCTACTCTAGTGGTGAGCTTCACTTTGTAGTGAAGTTTAAATTAGGATCATGTTAGAATAGAGTGCTCTAGTAGTGTGCGCAGGTCCTGGACATCATTTACTATGCATGGTTATTTTAAGGTTATGTTATTTTATTATAATAATACTTTATGTAATTTCTCTAGGAACATGATTTAAGATTGTCTATTATAGTTATGGGTTTTGAAACTATTTGGAAGAATTAAACATTTTATGAATATTATTAATCATGTTTTCAGGAAATTTTAAGGAATTTATTTATTTAATCATTTATGTATTTATTTTTTTAATTTATTATGAGCATTAATTTAATAATTTACTACTCATGATTGTATGAAATTTATTTTAGAAGACTTCCATAAGGGACAATATCCCTTATATGCCAGTCACGATTTTTGGGTCGTGACCAAATCATTAATAAAAAGTTTTGTCATGTGAAAAATCACGACTATACTATATCTATCAATTAAGAATATGGAGTACCTTAAATTTTAAAATATTAAACAATCAATAAACGTGTTTCAATTAGCTTATTTTATGTTAATGTATCATAATGCATTGATGAATAATGCATTGAGAGCCAGCAGACATAACTTACCACTGAAGATGCATCGTGTGGTCAGTGTCTTTACCTTGTAAAAGATGTTCTATATGGTGTTCATGATCTGCCCTGAAGCTCGACGTATCTGGGACTATTTTGATTTCTCCGTGGAAGACCAATTCTGTTAGCTCGGTTCTATGGAGTGGTTCAAAGACACTTGGAGAGCTAGAAATAAAATGTTAAGGCCAATGATAATTATTATTATATTAGAAGGACTTTGCAGCTAGCAAATGAAATTAATGATGCGTTTGTTTTTTTTTTCAGAAAAGTAATTGTTTAATTAAAAAAGTATCGTTTGTAAAATCTATTCACATCAACTTTTATCTAAAAGGTTAAAAGCTGTTTAAAATATTTTGTTTTTAAATGAAAAGCTTTCATGAAAAATAATTTGTTTACTTGAAAACATCACTTTTCCGTTAAAAAAATCGGAAACAAACTCACCCTAAATGGTTGAAAACACTTACAAGGTAGAAGGGTCAACAACTCCAAAGACATCAAGTTGAATGTTGATGATGCTTTGGGCAATCCTGGCTTGGATGATGATGGAGAATGGATCATTGGTTTTCTAGGGCACCTTGTAGTCTCCATGAATTTTTTTTTTTTAATGTTCTAAGGAGCTCTTAGTCTCCATGAATTTGGATCTTTTTGAAGAGTCTAAGATTAGAGATGTTAAAACGAGTCCAACCCATCGGCTTGATCCACTTAACTCGCTATTTTTGACAGGTTACTACACTTTAAAGCCCATCAAAAATTTGACCTACCTAACCCGTAGGTTTTGCGGGTTGGCAGGCTTGGCCGAAGAGGCTAATGTGCTTTTTTTCTTTAAAAAAAAAAATACTACTGTTACTTTGAGATTAAGTATTAATTTATTGTTATTGAGCACAGGATACTAGTATTGACTTCTAATGCTGAGTTATTGTTTTATTGTTGTAATTGTTTATGTTAGAATTTTTTTTTTACCTTATACTAGTATCATTGTTAATTTTTTTTAAAATTTTCTTTAAAAAAATTCATTAATCCATTGAAATATAGATATTTATTATTTTATAATTTTTAGGCATTCCAACCCACCAGAAAATAGGTTGGGCTCACATCTAGCCCATTTTATTTTGTTGAGCTGGCCACCTCACTGGCTAGCTTTTGGAAGGGCTCTACCCACTTTAACACCTCTATCGAGATAGGACAACCTGCATCAAGATGTTGGCAATTGCATTGATTCATTAATGGACATGATAAGGCGTTGGTATAGGAACTTCCTAGTACCACAAGTTTGCTTGCATCATTGAAACCAATTTACCTCAATGATATGTTTGTGAGTTTAGATTTTAGAGTAAAAGAGAGGAAATGAAGGACTCATAGTGCAGGTAAGGGCTTATAGTGTAAAATCTTAAAATTTAACACTACGAGCCCTTCTTTCCCCTTCTTTTTCCTTCAAAATCTAAATTCACAAATATACCCTACAAGTAGGTATACATTTGAAAGGATAAAATGGTGTTAATCGTGGATGATAAATTATACTTGTTGATGTGCCAAAAACAATTATACGTGTATGATAATATAAACAATTGATTTTTTCATCAACAATTATATTGAGATCGCATGGTTTACCTATAATAATGTGTCTTGCACTTTACAGAGTCAAAATTTGTTTGAGACCCTATTAGTACAAGATTGGGTTGTGAACCTTCATCATACATAAGGAAGGGAGCTTGATCAGTCTAGATTTTCCTGGCTAAGCTTGGAGCCTCCGTCTGACATATGTATTACATGATCAGTTGTCCTTTAATGATGTTGAATAGCTATCTTTGAATAACATACCTCTTCAACTTCAGTTGATGTCTATTCCACACTCAAAATTAACGATTAGGGTCATATATCTTTCTTCTGCCATTATTGAGGCTTTGTTTGGATTGGCAGAAGGGATGGAATGGGGTGGAAGGGAAAAGAATCATTTAAAATGCCATTGTTTAGGTACAAATTACTTGAATGTAATGGGATGGGATGGAAGGCAATTGAACTAATTCCATATTCCAACCAATCTCGCAAATTCCCTCATCTAGCTTCCCCTCCAAGTTGGGATGTATGGGATGGAACCTTTTCCTTCATCTATTTTTTTTTATACAATTACCACTCTATCCCAAGACCCTCTTACTATTGCTGATTTGTGATTCTAGCCATTCTTCTTCATTAGCTTCACTCCCTCTTCACAAAACCTCCACTTAGCTACTCCCCTCGTTTGTAAGAGTTACATAAAAAAAAAAACTATTTATCTCTTTAAACAATAACTTTAATTTACCCAAAATACCTAATAAGAAACAAGAAAAAATATTCCACCTTCGTGACCGCAATATGCAACCAAAAACACTATGAGGAATCTCTGATGATCCCGAAGATAAGTTAAGGGAAAGGGGAAAGGTGAGGGCTTGACTGGCTCGCTATTGCCGGTCACACCTCATTTGCTCCGCATCACAGTCCTCTTCTCCTCCACCACCGCGCCACTTCTTTTTCTTCGCGCTACGCTACTCTATCAGCTACACCGCTGCGACACTTCTTCTGCTCCGTGTCGTGACGCTTCTCTGCTCTGCCATTGTGGCACTTCATTCTGCTCTCCTCGCGGTGCTTCATCCGCTCCGTCGCCACACTTCCTCTGCTCTGTCATCTCTGTCGTCTATTCTTCTTAATTTTTCCTCTTCTGTATTTTTATTATTTCTGTTTCAATTTGGCTAAACCACCATATTCCATAACCACAGGACTATACTCTAACTTACAATGGAGACAGGTAAAGGGCAAGTGAGGGCACACCAACCTTTTACTCAATTAAGTTCAACCTTTTTCCCGTATGCAATTTTCCAAATGGATTCTATTGCCCATATTTTTTGCGATTAGTTACTATCCAAATCACAAAGACACAACTTTTGCTAGCTAACTGTATTAATGAACTATCTGAATCCAAATGAATTCAAAAAATAAAATCTTCTTCTCATAAGAATCGAACAGAATTTCTAATTTATTATTAGCATCATCTTCTATAAAAAATGACTCTTTCCATCAGTTGGTACAAAAGAAGAAGTTCTGAAGCGAGATAAAGGAAAGGGAGACCATTGTATTTGCTAAGGTTCTGGGAGAACACTAACTGGTAGGCCTTTGCTTTCTACTAGAAGGATTTTCCACGGGTTGCCTGGCATTGCCTAGGTTCTTCTTCCTTTCATTCTTCTTTTCCCCTACCTATGTTTAGTATAGTAGATTATATGGCAATTTAAAGAATTTATGAGTTGGACACAATAGTTCTTGATCGCCTCTTGGTTGGAAACTAGGTAGCATGAACATGAGGCAGGACATAAATATGACATGATGACACTGATACAAGAAAATGGCAATTTCTAAAAATCATAATTCAATTTAGTTAGGATACAACATGTAAATAGTACCTGTAATCCTGGATTTACTCTTCAAGGAAGAAACATATTACACGGTTTGCACTTTTCAAGGTCTCAATGCAAAAGCATATCAATTATATTTTTATTGGTTTTTGTCCTTTTTATAACTCCACTTAGTTTTGTATGTTCAGTGGTCTTTCTTTTCTTTTTAAGCTTTGGCCTAATTTGCTTTTTTAGCTTTTCATGTTTTGTATGTTATGTGGTTATTGTGTTCAGTTTGTGTTATTATTTTTTTAGTTTTTTATTTGTGTCATTTCTTATATTGAAGTAAATGGATAATAAAGAATTTAGATCAAAATATATGATATTACTGCACATTTTGAAAATCATGACTGCTCAAATATTGTTCCTCATAACTGTACTATTTGCACTGAGAAACAATTCTAAAAGACCACAAATACCTCATATAATAAAAGAAGATAGAGAAAGAGCTCGAGATGAACTAATGAAAAAAATTGTGGGCACTGATCAATGTCGAGATGTAATTTGTATGGGTCCTCAAGCTTTTTTAAACTTGTGCACTATAGTAAGAGATCGAGGTGGACTTTGACATATACGACGGGCAATAATTAAAGAACAAGTTGCAAAATTTCTTTATATAGTAGGGCACAATGTTAGGAATTGTGTAATATCTTTCTTCTTTAGACATTTTGGAGAGAAGTTAGTCATCATTTTCATAGTGTATTGCAAGCCTTGATAGAGTTGGAAGATATATTTATGAAACAACTTGATGGAACACATGTTCATCTGGAGATACTTAACAACTCTAGGTTCTACCCATATTTTAAGGTGAACTCTTTTACCCTTCTATTTTAGCAATAATAAATTGGTGTCAACCACATTTGATAAGATAATTGAATGTCAGGATTGTATCAGAGCAATTGATTGTACACATGTGCGTGTCAAAGTTCAGAAAAATATGCCTCTAGGTATCAAGGTAGGAAACATTACCCCACACAAAATGTGTTAGCTATGTGCACTTTTGACTTGAAATTCACATATGTCTTACCTGGATGGGAAGGAACAGCATCAAACTCAAGAATTGTCAAAAGTGCTTTGACACGTAGCAATTCTCTCAAAGCACCAGAAGGTAATGAAAACTCAAACTAATTGGTGTAAGTTATTTTTTAAAACTATTTATTAAACTCATGAAAATATTTTTTTAGGAAAATTCTACCTTGCCGATCCTGGATTCCCTTTAAAGGTTTGTCTTATCATACCTTATAGGGGAGAGCGATATCACTTGCAAGAATATTCTAGAAATTCACTATGCAATCCTCGTGAATTATTTAACAATCATCACTCGTCATTATGATTTCTATTGAATGTGCATTTGGTGTGCTGAAGAAGAGATTTCCAATTATACAAACTACAATGGATCCCACATTTGATATTACCACTCAAAAAGAAATCATAATTGCTTGCTGCTTATTGGACAACTACTTGATAGGGCAGATCCTTATCAAAATCTCATAGATGAAGCAGATCATGAACTTGCAAATGGAAGGAATTTTCATGAGAGCCATCAAGTTCATAGAGAAGACAGTGATGATATGGCTAGAGCAGAGAAAATTAGAGATAACATTGTAGCCAATAAGTGGCTAAATTACTAAGCATCTCTTATTTGTTATGTTCTAAGGTTGTTTATGTTTTGATATATTTTTATTGACTTTAGCTCCTTACATGAACTGTCATTAATGTGCTCTAGTTGAGATTTATTTTTGCACTTTAAAATTCTTCGTTCTTTGATGGGGTTTTTATAAATTTTTATTGATGGTTAGTTAGTTAATTGATGGATACTTGTGTTGATCAAGTTGTATATATGTCATTGGTTTTTAAGCTTAGCAATGGATGAAAATTCAAAAAGGGCAAAGAAGACAAAAAGTGGTGATACATGTTTCTGGACACTATCGATGGATGAGGTTTTGAGTTATGCATATCTCCATCAGCAAACTTTGGGTAACAAAAATGGCAATTTTATGACATAAAGTGCAATGGATAGCATTTTAAAAGAGTTAAAAGATCACTTCCAGACAAGCCAATCACTAAAGATAAAATAAAAGATCACATGAAAAACATAAAAACAAAGTTCAATGGTTGTTATGACATTTTCAAAAATGGTCTGAGTGGTTTTGCTTGTGATACAATAACAAGCATGTGGATTACTAAACCAGGAAGTCTGGGATAAGCTTATTGAGGTATATTCTATATACAAATATTAAATTTTTGTGATTTCAATTTAAGAATTGGCATGATTAATTTTTTATTTAATGTTTACTTGTATTTTATTTGATTCCAGGCTAGGCCAAAGCTTAGTAGAGAAACAAACTTATTCCACATTACGATAAACTAACTCAACTTTTTGGAAAAGATCAAGCAACAGGAGAGCATGCAGAAACATTTGCTAAAATAAGAGCAAGACAAGCTGCAAATGATAGGAATGGATATGGTGACAACATAGATGAAATAGACTATTTGGTATCTACTAATGAAGTTACTTTAGATGGATTTGATATTGTTGGAGCAGCATCCCTTCACTTCCCTTGGAGAGCCTTCTGATAATCTATCTCGTAGGGTAACTTCGTGTACAACTAAGAAAAAGGGAAAAAATCAACGGAAGGTGATGTAAACATGCATATTGCTAAATTTGTTGACAAGATGATTGATGTGTTTGACAGCTTGGGTAAAAGCAAAGCAAGACAATCTAAATAAGAGCGTTGCTCATGAGGATATGTAGGAACAATTGGTTGACACTGGTGTTAAACTGGCTTTATTTTCCAACCATATACATGTACTTTGCTCGAGATCACGATGCTATGAAAGCTTTTACAGGAATTTTGGTTGATGTAAGGAAATGTTACCTCATATTGTGCTAGGATACCCACCTAATACTTAGTCTCTCTATTCATGGTAATTAGTGTATGTTGTCCTTATTTTCTTTTTTACTCTTTTTCATTTTTTTTTGTTTTAAATCATATTTGTTTAATGAAATAATATATTAGTTATATTCTATTCTATGAATTTGCAAATCATGTGGTGGTCTTAGAGGACATGGAGTATGATATCTTCATTTGGAGGCTACACGCATGAAATTCTCATTTTGGTTATTTTGTTTATTTTGGTTGACGTAGGATTAGAACTTTGACACATTGGCCTCACTTAATAAGTTTTTCATGTTTTTCCCTTCAGTTGTTTATTTTGTTTATTTTCCTTTACATAGGATTAGAACTTTGACACATTGACCTCATTTAATAAGTTTTTCATGTTTTTTTTTCCCTCAGTTGTTTTATGTTAAGTGCTAATAATTTTATTAGGTTGTTCATGTATACTTGTTAATGTTTATTATCTTTTTATTTATTTTGATTTATTTCAACCATGAGCAAGTCAAATTATTTAGTATTGTCTAGTATCAAGATTTATTTGACACTAGCCTATTTGAGCAACCCATGTCACCACCACAAATTGCAAAGCCTTCGTCTTACTATTAAAATCACAAAATTAAATATGTCTGTCATTTATAATATCAATTATTCCTTAATCCTTTGGTGGGTTCCTTTTCTCTCCCTATTAACTTTGTTAAACCAAAACATTGTGAGTGTAAAGCATGCACGACTTGTGATCCTAACTGTATGGTGTCTTTCAACTTAGTAATGGCTTAGCTCAGATGCCTCAAATGGGCTTTGTTTCCTCTCTTATGCTTTTACTTGAAAAGATTCATGGATTATTTATCTCATTAACGAGATTTTATGTTTTTTTAATACCTTTTTTCAATGATTGCAACAATTGCAAACACAACAATTTAATTATGAGAGTGCGATGTTGACTATTGAATTAGATATGAGTGAATTAGGAGTGTACAAAATGGTTGGAGTGGGTAGAATGTAAGAGAATACAAAGCGGTGCACATGGCTGACGAAAGTAATAGTGCAAGGGGTAGACGTCTAAGAGACAAAGCGAACACCTTTTTCTTCTTCAACGAAGAAGATGTGGCCAGATATATAAAGGCATTTGAGAGAAGTATAGTGGCAAAGATCATTACCTAGAAACCAATATATTAAGGAAGTTTCTAAAATGCCATGATTACAACGTGGGGTGTACCAAATACCCTAAGGTTTGGGGGAGAGAGATCCCAAGTTTTATTTGATGACAACGAAACCTTAAAACATGTCTTGAAGGGTAGGATATGGTTGTTTCACAACTCTTAGTCATGGTGCAATGATGGAGAAAAGATTACGTACCCAGAGCTATCGTTTGATATTGTGGATAGACGAACACAAATACAAGGACTCTCGGCACTTTCCAAATGGGAAGGAAAGTGGAGGTATGCATGGGTCAAGTGATAGACATCAAAGAACAATTGTTAGTAGCTCAATAATAGAAATCCTATGTTGACAACCAGTGCCAAGAGTTAGGGTTCACTGGGTGATCATGTATTTCTGAGGGTGTCTCCCATAAAGGGTGTAGTGAGGTTCGATAAGTGGGAGAAGCTAAGTCCTTGCTATATTCGGCCATTTGAGATTCTAGAGAGAGTTGGAGTAGTGACCAACAGATTGGCATTGCCTCCTAGCTTATTAGCCATACACCCAGTTTCCATGTTAGTATGCTCAGGAAATATATGTGAGATCAATCTCATGTTCTCACACCATAAGTAGTTCGAGTTGATGAGAGTTTATCTTATGAAGAGGAATTGGTAGCCATTGTAGATAGGAAGATCAAGAAGCTCTGCTCAAAGGACAGCGAGAAAGCCACTTGGGAAGTCGAAGAGGCCATGAGGACCAAGTATCCACATATTTTCCCTCCTCAAGATATATTTTAGATTTGGGGATCAAATCTCTTTCAAGGGGAGTATGTAATATCTTAGGTACACGTGTCCTAGACGAGTCTAGTACGGCCTTAAGGTCCCCTAAGACCCACTCATGTTGCTGGAAAGGCCCCGAATATGTGAAGGGCCAAGGGATGCAAGATTGGTGTTACTGCTGGAAAACTATGCAGAAGAGGCCTACAACTATTCTAGTTCGCTGAGGAAGCAAGCGAGCCATTATGTATATTCTATACTAGATAGGCTCGCTGAGGAAGTTATGGTCACTGCATCAAGTGAGTGTAGAATAGGCTTGCTGCAACAAGCAAGCCCGATGATAGACAGGAAAAAACAACACAGTTTGAGTTATGACACCCCTTACCCCTTATAAACCATTCCCGTTTGGTTTCACAACCAGAAATTGAAGCCCTTGCTCCTTTACACCCTTCCTCCCTCATTTTCTCAATCTAGCTTCAATCTTCTTCCTCCAAAGCTAAAGGTAAGGGATTTTGTTCGTTTTTGCTTCATCTTTCTTCAATCCTTCATATTCTTGGGTAGATCTTATGTTCTCTCATTGTTATCATGTAATGGTGCTCCCCATTGTTGGTAGGAATATATTTGTGTTATCTAGAGATTAATATAGAGTTTTGTTGCTTCAACAACAGACATTGGTGCAAGTCATGCTCCAAAGAGCTCAACTGTGTTGATCCTTCATATTCCACCCCTCTAGATAAGTGGATTCAATCATGTGATCTCTATATTGGTCATTAGTGTTATTTTCATTAAATGTGGCATAATATATGGTTTTAGAGACTATTGCAAAGAGATTAGAGATTTCTGTTGATTTGTGAAAATGTGGTTTTTCATAATAGCATGAACTATATGTTTTTATGTAAAACTATGGGACCATTATTGTTAAAATGATTTACAAAGAGTTTGGTTATGAATATGACTACCTAGAGATGTTATGAATAGTATATGATTCCCAGTATGTTTTTACATGATAGAGCTTTCAAACTCAGATTAGAACCCCATTACAGAGTTTTATAGAAAAGAACCAGTTTTATAGGTTGAACTAGATAGTAGCTATAGAGAAATAAATAGTGAGTTAATGGCTAGAAAAATGATCATTAACCTTAGTATTAAGTTGTCCTTAAGGGACAATCTCATAGAGTAGAGATGGAATCTAGTTAGGTGTCTAATTCGGGTCCTTCAGGAACTATAGAGATTAGAGAATATGTTATGCCATGATTGATATGCATAACTCGAGATTTTGTTATGTCACATAATTTGTGCATAACCAGAGATCTCTTTTCTCTATTAGAGTACTGTTGCTTTGATTTATGGAAAACAATGATTTTGATTATGTATATGTAAATATGAAATGTTTTGAAGTTTTATTGTTATCATATATTATTATGATATTTTTCATCTTTCCTTGGTGTCCCATGAAGGGGGTTACATTTGAGAATTCACTTACTGAGTTTTTGGTAAAACTCACTCTTCTCCCTTTTCCCATTACAGATACAACAGCTTCTGTGAGTCTTCTCAGCCACCTTCTTCCCGCAAAGGAGAGAGTTTCAGCGGTGAGCTTCACTCGGGTGAAGCATCTTTGTTTAGATTAGAGTACTCTAGTGTCGTTGGCAGGAGTGTTGAACCATAAAGCATATTTTGCATTTTGCATACCATGATAGCATACTTTTGATTTGTATTTCATGATTTGATATCCATGGTTTTTTTTTGTATCAAAGTGACTCTATATATATGTTTTGTATCATGATTTATAGACTTTAGAGTTGATTTATGAAATATTAATTATAGTTATATTAATGTGATACCCTAGGTACACGGTAGGAGGTTTTGCATTGTCCCAAAGTTCCCATAGGACCAGCGGCGGTCTTAATTTTTTAATAAGTCTGGATCCTACACCTCCTTAGAGGGCTATATGATAGAACCATATTCTTGGAATTAAAAGTCCCGATAATGGTTCCTAGAGGGAAAATAAGTTGAAGAGTGATTTTTAATGAATTTTATCAAACCTTTAAGCGTTTCATTCTTAACCCACAAGTTTAGAAAATAAAAAAATTCTGATTTGAACTAAAACCCAAATTTTGGATTCTGAAGTTGTTGGGATTTTAATTTTTTAGATATTTTATTTGAATCCAAATGGGGTATTTCCTTATTTACATTTATGTTTTAAAGTTAATGGGAAGTAAAATAAAAAATAAGTGAACCTCCTGGAACCGCCATCATTTCACCGCCCAGGCGGTCAGGAAAAGGCCGTCGGAGAGAAAGACCTCCTAGAGACGCCCAGACGATCAACAGAGAAGTGCCGTCTAGCTGGAAAGAAGGGACGCCCAGGCGGTAAAAGTTTATAAAAGCTGTGTTTCGGGCTCCAGAACGCGCAGAACGCATTCCTTCTTCTTCTTCATCAATTTTCTTCTCTCTCTCAAATCCATCATTTCCAAGCTTCAAGGTAAGTATATGCTGTTAGATTATGTCTTTATTTCTTCATAATCTTGGATTTGGACCGATCATTGCTTTCATTGTTATCAAGTGGGAGTCCTCTCCCAATTTTGTTAGGATAGAGCCCTCTAGAGATTATTAGAATTTAATCTAGAGTTATAATTGCTCTATGGCAGTTGTTGGTGTCATTCCAAGTTCTCCAGTTGGTGGGGCCCACATACTTCCAGCTTCAAACGGTGAGTAGGTTCAGATCCTATGATCCTTATGTTGATCATTAGAGTTAATTTCAGTAAATTATGACATGGCCATATGATATTAGAAATGAAAGCATGAAATATATGTTTTTCTGAAACTCATGGGACCATTATTGTTAAAAGTGATTTTTATTAAAGAGCAAGAGTATGAATATGATTATATTTAGAGATTTATGAAATATTATGATGATTTCCAAGTAGAGCATAAGTATATGATAGGGTTTTTACAAAATAAGTATTTTTATGATACTAGAAGTATGGAATTCAATATGATTCATAACAATTTCCAGATACATATTCTGTGGCTTGAAATTGGAATGCCTGCAAAGAGGTGATCCCTTGGGCATGATTTCATAGTCACAGTTATGCTAAAGTCAGATTGTTACAGTTATATGAGACCAAAGCTTTCAGAGTTTCAAGAGTTTTCATGTTTAAATAATTTTATATATATTAGAGATTTTATGATTTCAAGAATAGAGTTTTAAGAGAAATGATTAGAGATGTTGTAATAATTATATGAATTTCAGAATTATTGATTTTATATACTAGAGCATGTGAACTCTAGGATAGAAGACTTTGAGAAAAGATTTAGATTTCTGATTGAGTTAGACAGTGGCTATAGAGAAACAGGCTGTGTGTAACGGTTAATCCGTTAACCTTGGTATACCAGTCGCCCAGGGCCAAGAAATTAGAAATGGGACCTAGTTAGGTGCCCCAGAGTTAGAGATATTGTTATGTCACATGAATTGTGCATAACCAGGGATTTTGTTTCTCTAGTAGAGTCCTGTTATTTATGTTTTTAAGAGAATATTGATGCTTTTAAGAGAATATTTGATTTAAAAGCTGTTATGCATATTTATAGAAAATGATTTCTTGATAGAGTAAGAATTTAGAGATGTTTTCTATGAATATGATTTTAGAGATATTATATTAACCAGTTTGATGATAATTTATTTTCTTGATTGTCCCATGAGCGGGTTATGGGTGAGGGCCTACTCACTGAATTTTAGATGAAACTCACCCATCTCCTTATTCCATTACAAATACGTTAGCTTTAGGCCTTCTCCTCCACCTTCTCCCCAACAGGAGAGATTCTCAATTGGTGAGCTTCACTTCAGTGAAGTTGCATGTGGTTTTTTTGTAAGAGATAGAGTGCTCCAGTGTACATTGCGGGTAGGGTCCGAACCATTAAAATAATGCATGTTTTGTATTTTCAAGATTATGATTTTTATGGTTTATTTGGTATTGAGAGCAACTCAGATGTTTGTATTAGAGAGATATATATATGGATATATCTAGAGCTTGATTATGAAAGTATTTAAAATTATTTAATTTCCAAGGAGCTAGAGATTTATATCAGAGACGAAATTATGTTTTGGAACTGGATTTTATTAAATTAGGCATATAGAGAGACTCAGAGGTCACGAGGCTTACGTGGAGATGGGATTCCCACGTGCTTCATGTTCCCAAGTCGGGTCATGACAATTAATTTTAAAGAACAAGTGATTTGTATGTAGAAAATGAATTTATGTTTTAAATGGTTTTATGATTAAAGAAATATGCATATAGAGTGACTCAGCTATCACGAGGCTTATGTAAGGATGAGATTCCTCACGTGCCACGTTCCCAAGATTTGGTCATGACACTAACATAAAAACCAATAATACAGTGGACAGAAAGCAACCACCCTAAAGTAGGATGAATGCAGATAGTAAGGTTGATGAGATTTTTTGGGTGGACTTTGAATATGAGAAGGTCCCACAAAGCATATTATATTGGTCTCCATAGTACTGCTCATTATATTAATTTGATATTGCAAGATATTGGGAAGTAAGAGGAAGTAAGTGAGAATTCTTTAAAAATTACAAAATACATATATAATCATTGTCATCCATTGTATTTGATGAGAAAACATATAGATGAAAAGAAATATTTTGTCCAACTCCAAGTTGTTTTGCCACTAACCTCATTACATTGCAAAGTATTTGAGCTCAAAAGGATGCATTAAGAGCCATGGTAACTTCTACACAATGGACATTCCAAAGAGGTCAAGGCTAAAAAATTTGTGGATCAACTCTTAATTTCTAATTCTTGGAAACAGTGTGCTAATATTGTTAAAATTGCTATACCACTTGTTCATTTGTTGTTACGTATTGTTGACAATGAAGATAAGCTTGTCATCAGTTCTTTATGAAGTCATATATAAAACTAAAGAAGAGATGGTGAACAATCAATAATTCAAGATGACAAATGAAATGAGAATCTTTAAAAATGCTAAACAAGATTTTGGGGCAGGCTGCTATACATGAAAGAAGTGCAATGATATACTAATAAATTTAGAAGCTGTTCTCTTATCTTTCATTTTTTATTTGGAGTCCTTCTTGTAGCTAAATAATATGCACACTACTTTAGTACATTGCATGTCATATTCTAGATCAACAATGAGAATCTTATAGAAGTAATGCACCAAATTTGCAACAATCGGTGATTCATGTTTTAGTCCAAATTTGTAGTGTTTTGAGTTGTGAGCAAATGTGTTTGAACACATTCAGTCAAACAGTGGCATAACTTAGTTAGGACCAAGGGGCCACAAAAAAAATTGTTTATATATATATATATATAAGTTGTCCCTAAAAAATATTTACTATAGTTATTAGAGATAAATTATTTCAAGGGTTAAATATCTTTTTGATGAGTTAATACTCACTTTAATCCCTTATATTTCACCTCAAGTCATTTTAGTCTCTAACTTTCAAAATGAGTCATTTTGGTCCCTGATATTTACAAACGTGAATCACTTTAGTCCCTATGTTAACATCCGTTAATCCATGGTTAGTTAAGTAATGACGTGTAAGTGACACCTTGTTATATGACATTTTAAATGGTTCATTTTAGTCCATCATGTTACATCAAATGAGTCATTTTAGTCATCTTCCATATGTGGACATCATCTCTTCATTCTCCAAACACATTCTTCTCTCTTTCACTCTCTACACATTCAAGCCTCTCTTTCCTATGCTCCTCATTCTTCTTCTTCTTCTTCTTCTTCTTCATCATAGATAACCTGTTCGAATTTGCACTCACTAAATATTCAGGAAATGTTAAGTAATATATACTCAAAAATTACAAATTTATTTTGTTTTCCATGAGAATTCTTGATTGCCACTCCCAATAGTGTTGTAACCATAGAAAAGGACAACTGCCAAGGCTCCAACCAATAATCTGAGTTTAGTGAATATAATGTTTGGAATTGTTAATGAGTTCACCAAGCATGAAAGTTTCATGTAGTTTTATCTTTCATATCTACATACCTTCTGTAACTTTTCTTAATTTCTAATTGCATACAAAATTCGATGATTAACAAGAAAAGTGATGAGTAGAGAAAAGAGAGGTTTGAATGAAAAAAATTGATCTTATTTGCACTGTGAGGCCAGCATAAATTATAGGCCTAAGCCTTTGCAATAAGTGCACTTAGGTAACGTTTGTTTTCTGGAAATACAAAGACATTAGAAACACAAACTTATTTGGTGGAGAGAATAAGGACAGAAAAATTGTCTCCAAAACAGAAAATACAATTTTTGTACCTTCAAAAGTGAAAGTGGAAACAAAATACAGAGACAGAAATTAAATATTTTTTTCTTCCAATAATACTCCTATATATATTTATTATTTATGTCTTTATCTCTACTGTTTTTATTGCTCTTATTTCCCTCTTGTCCTCCTATCAAACACAGGGACAGTGATATGGGGTCGTGTGTTCGACCTTGGGAGAGACTCCAGTTCGTCCGCCCCACCCCCACCCAAAATGAATAAAAGAGGTGCACTAAATTGTTGCCAACCAAAAGATTAGAAAATACCCACCCATCCCAAATTAGTCTCCAATCTCGACTCACAAAAAAAATTAGTCCCTCACCCCCATCCCATCTCCTTCACCTCCCACACTCACCCCCACCATCTTCTTCGGCATCACACACAACAAAACCACCATATGCATGGCAACAAACACAAAAATCATCTACAACTTTCTTATATCATACAATTCTCCCTCTCCCCTCCCCTCCCGCCCCCCCCCCCCTCTCTCTCTCTCTCTCTCTCTCTCTCTCAAGAAGACTCGAAATAGTGCAATGCAGTGCCATTCAATATTGACTGCTTATACTTCAGATAGTGACAGTTTCAATCGAGAAGCAACAGACGAAAGAAAATGAAAAAGGAAAAGGAAATGCCTCGCTCGCAAGAACACCATGTTTTTTATTTTGCTGAAGAAACTACAACTGCGTAAGAACAACCTCAATTGTCTTCTTCTCTGGTTGCGATTGTTTCATCTAACTCCTAAGCAAGACTAGAATTGGAAGCGAAGAAGCAAAGACTCCTGGAGTGGGAGGAACTCGAATCGGTTTTGCCTCCTCCCCCTATTGCTATTGTTGAAACCTGAAACGTGATACATGAGTGCAAATTTGCATTGACTTTTGTGTTTCTAGTTACGTATATTTTGTGTGTGTGCGTCAGAGAGAGAGAATAGGTGCATGGTGTGAAGCTGAAGAAAGAAATAGAGAAAGGGTAGGACTGGGAGATGAAAGAGATGGCCAAATAGGCGTGGTGGAGGTGATGGAGTAATTTGGGGTGGCTGGTTCCCAGCAACAATGAACCTCCTTATCATTCTAGTCTAGTCACTGCCTCGTAAGCAGGTTCATTAAGCTTAATATCAGAGATTAAAAAAAATGCCCAACATTTAATCACGTATTAAATTTTGCTAGGACCCCTTTGTCCGACAAGTGATTTCTCACGGACACCTTATAAACTTGGTATTCGAGGAATGAAATTATTCACAAAGAGAAAAATACTCAGACCAATCTTGTATTGAAACAAGGTCCACTTCTTCGTAGCTAATCCCTTGGCTAATCTAATTGCTTGCAAATTTTGATGATCGTTCCCAGCCTCTTCAACAGATGTCAGATGGAATGCTCCCAGACGTTATTTTTCAGGTAAAGCAGCGGCGTAGCGGATTTTCTCCTTGCTCTGTTATTCTCCTCCTGTTTGGACTTCAATATCAAATGAACCCCAAAAATGAGAAGCCAACGTATAATTCAATACCACCAAAATAAGATGAAAAGAAGTCCATATAAGATTACAAGTGAAGAGAATGCCAAGATTTTCCTCTGAATCAAAATCTGAACCACTTGTCTCCATTTGATAACTACCACATATTAGAGAAATCTAATATCATTATCTTGTATTGGCCAAAATCGCACACCATTCACATGTGTGAAGTGCAATCTTGTTATAGGTTATGCTGATGTTGCTAAGACAAAACAAAAATTACCACCCTAGAAAGAGGTGATTCAGGTTAGTACAACTTCAAATTGTTGCAACCGTCATTACTTACCAGAACACTACTATGCTTTAGTTCCTCTCCGTCCACTTTCTTCAATGGTACCTCTCCTCTTCTTTTGGCTTTGATTTTTGCTTCTTCTAAGTACTTTTCTTCAATAGTTCTTTCTGTGCAGGAGAATTTGTCCGTTTAGTAAGTACTAATTCCTCGAATAGACTAACTTACTCTCTCTTCTTTCTCCGTTTCTTTAGTGATGCTTTATCTGCTAATGCTTTCGCCTCCTCTTTTTTCTGTTTTTTAACTTCCCCTGCAAACTCTTTGTTTCTTTTTCTCTTTTTACTTCTTTTCTTTAACAACCCTTTCTCTGCTAGCATCTTCAGTTTCTGTTTTTTCCTCTCTTTTGCTCTCTCCTCAAAGCCATCATCCATCATCTTCATTTCCGCCACATTTTTAGCACTGAAAACCTACAATGCATCAAAGAAAATAAGCCAATTGGAATTCTATGGTTTACATAGCTCATATTTGAAACAAGCCACAAATATGAAAGATTCATTCACTGGAGTCTAGACCAACCAGTTAACACAAACCTTTTTCATCAGAGAAAGCACCTCATTTTCCTTGTATTCAATCATTTCAAGTTGCCGTTCAATTAGAGCTTCTATTTCTTGAATGAGATCAACATCATTCTGCACGTGCCAAATTTAAATGGTGGCTTAATAACAAAATGCAAGGCAAGTATAAGAATCCTAAAATGCTGTCATTAATTATATGAAACACAATTGAAATAACTCTGGGCACAGCCTCTGCATAGCCGGTAAGTTACATCACATGTAGGAGTGAATAAAATAGGACAGATCAGAGCAACTTCGAATGGGTTAGTGGTAAAAAGTTTGGGTAAAAGAGGCCATAAGTTTAACATTCACTATTCTTGCTCAAAAATTGTTTCAAATAATACAGTTACCAGAAAATAGGACTAGAAATAATGTAAACGAGGAGAAAATAATATATTTACCAAAAATTGTTTCAAATACAAAGCAGAAAACAAGGACTTGAAACACAGATATCTGTAATTTCTAATTTATTTCTAAAATGTTTTTACCTGGGTGACAAGGCTCAAAGCCAGTCCTCCTCTACCTGCTCTTGCAGTACGACCTACACGATGAACATAATCTCGTGGAAACCTGCAGATGAGATGTTGAAATCCTTTTCATCAAATGCTACCAAAGTCAACTACGAAATTACAAAATTGGTCAAGAAAAGTAACCTCGGAACATCGTAATTGATAACAAGGTCAACCGTAGGAATATCCAAACCACGGCTGGCAACATCTGTTGCTAGCAGAATAGAAACCTTTCCTGATTTAAACTGTTGAAGTGCCTCAAGCCTCTGAGCCTGTGATTTGAATGAATATAGAGCTGCAGCTTCTAGATCAAGCACGTCCAGCATTAAACTTAAACGATGACAATCTCTGCAATTGGAGAACAATAGATAAAAGCAATCAATAACTATCAATCCTTAAATTGGGATATCATAAATCATCCTATCATAGAAAGCAAAATAGCCAGCAAAGTCAATTAACACATACATTCAATTACCTACAACCAGACCTGGAAATCAGATACTAGTACTAGCATAACAATGATCTGCAGAAATTGCAAAAGCTTAGAGCTCTATGATTCAGTCACAATTATTACAACAACAATAACTTAATCTTATTCTCAATGGGGTTGGCTACATAAATCAAACAACATTGTTGTGGTCTATTATAAACCATGTTTGTAGATAAGTTACTAAAATCTTAGTCTTTTTTAATGGCTGTCTATAGTTTTTCTTGGAGGAAAGGTGAATGGAGAGGGACTATATGACAATTTATCCACTGGCCCAATTTCATCCAGAAAAAACCCATTGCCATGGCACAGACTAGTACCAACGGGCTACAAACACATTCAATCAGACAAAATGGCCACACTCTAAACCTCCAATATATGTTTCTTGTCCTTGAGAATCAAGGAAATGGAGGGAGCTTATAAAATCTATTATGAACTGCCCAAAGAAAAAAAGAAACAATACAAAAACTAATACAACCAAATCTAATCAGACCAATATTAGAATGATATTTTTTTTCTTTGTTCTTCTTCTCCTATCAGAGGGGAAGAGGGAAGTTAAAACAAAAATATAACAGACTAGCCATAATTAACAAAAGTAATCACAGGTAAAAGTGGCTTGGGATTAGCAAGCAATGGTCTATAAGATAAAACAGGGATGCAAAACTAGAAAAATAAATAGGCAAGGTTGTTTAAGATATTAGATAAACGTGGCAACATGGTCCTATAGCACCAAAATAAACATGTTCACCTAAGAGAAGAAAAATGAATTATGGATAACAAACCATGACGAAGACAACGTAAACTGTTTATGAAAATTCAACCATGTCACCTAGAAAGATACCTGCATGTGGAGATAAATACAATGGCAGACCGGATGTCCATATCTTCCATTTTAGACAAAATATGCATCAAATATACCTCCTTCACCTTTTTGGGGATGAATATAACCTGTTGCTTAAGTGTTTCAACCGTTTTCAAGCCTTCATATGCCTCGTAGACATACAGCTTATCCTGGTAACGCTCATGCAACTTTTGCAGATTACTTGTCGTTGTTGCTGAAAAGAACAGGTTTTGCCTATTTTCAGGTAAGCACTTAAAGATAAATTTCAATTCCTCCTGAAAACCAACATCCAGGACTCGATCTGCTTCATCCAAGACAAGGAACTGCAGAATCATAGGTCAAATATAAAAAACAAACAACCATGAAGGTAAAGAAATGCATAATCTTTACACATATAGCATGCAGTTTTGTTTTTAGATATATGCACTTTAGCAGTTTGGCTTGCTGATTTCTTTTTATTCTTTTATTTTGGAAGATTTCTTGTCCAACCTAAGTCCCAGTTTCCAAACTCCCTTCACACACTCCTACTATAAATACTCCATCTTACCCATAACTCTCTCCAGTTAACTAAATGCACTAGAAGCTACAACAATTAAAACACAGCACCATTACCACAGTAAAACAAGCATCACAACATCACCAAAACCTCAAAAACCATTATGACAAAAACAGAAAATAAAATTGCAAAATACCATCATCATTGATATTAGCTAAAATTAATCTGTTGCTCCCTATAATTTCATTGACTTTTCAAGTAAGTTCCTAGAATTTAAAGGTTTGTAATTGAATTCTTATAATTTTAAATTTGGTTGCGTTTACAATGTACCTATCAGAATGGTGACTTTCAATGTTACTACTCTTTACAACCGTTCCTACTAGCCTCGTCTGCATCTAATGGTAAGAAAAGGTGGAGGGAGTCTAAGGTGAGAATGAATTGAAGTTGGAGTTCCATGATCCCATTAAGGCATTAAGTAACCAGTTTCATTATTTTATTGATCTAAAATTCAAGAAAATGTAAACAGTGTATTCTCTTGAAGGGCAAAAGTAAAGATTCAGGGAAGAAGTGGATACTGCAGCCAAGGCACCCATCAATGCTGAAGGTAAAAATTGAATATTGGGGGAGGAGCGCTCAAATACAATCAGTAAGAAAGTAAGATCATTGATTATGAAGGCGGCTTTGTGGCTTTCGGGATTAAGGGTCAACCATGAAGTTGGGGATGGATCAAATCTTCAAACGAAGTAGCTTGGTTGCAGTTATTGTCGCTGTCCTTGGTTAGCGTTTGATGCGAAGGGAGGACGTGGAATTGGTAGTGAGTTTGGGAGAGTCTCTGCGACTCTACCATCGTTGCCGAGGAAGAGCTGTTGGTCAACGAGGGAGAGAGGTGGGGGTTGGTAGTGGTGATGTTAGTCATGTTCCACCAATGTGCCAGACATGACTTCTTCAAAAATTGATGACAAACGGGACCTCTTCACCAAGTTTTACTAAGTTTTATTCTTGCTTATTTTTCTTTTTGCTTATCATATGCTCACAGATTTAATGAGAGGATTACCCAGAAATTTCAAACTTTAAATAAAAGATGTGCTTGCTTGATTGATGACATCTATGAAATGTTCTAAAATTCTTTAAACTAATTGGAACTAATGATTGGACTCCTATGATTCAAATTCAATTTTTTTAATTGAGCTGCAAAATAAATGAGCTATTGCTAAAAAGTTTGAAGTCTGAAGACATGGAAAGAAATCATTGAGAGATGCTGTAGTTCATAAGTAGCAGAGAGAGAAACGAAACTATAGATTGAAAATAAGATTATAAGATGGGGTTAAAATAGTCTTTTTATTTTAAACAATAAAATTATAAAGGTAAAAAAAACCTGCCACCATCTTTACTATTATATGAACATTGAATGTTCCGTTCTTTGTATGAACATTGTAAACACTACCTTCAAATTTTTTAAAGTTGGTTGCTCCTCATTAACAATCAACAATGTTTGCTAAGTTGCCTATTTAAGAATCCGGATAATTTACAAGGACTTATTTGCCTGCACCATTCCCTAATATATCTTTATGAGAAGTTCTTAACTCCTCCTGGAAGAGACAAAAAAAAAAAAAATTCTTCCACCAAACGTCATCACCAGTCGCCACCTTTCATTGTTATTGGACCACTCAACTTTACATCGCCCATGACCTTTTAGATGGTGTGAGATTCAACTACTGGAAAAAAATTTCTTCCTCAAGTAAGATACAAGAAAGTTCCACATCTTTATAGTTGATAAGAATTTATATGCAAACACGTCCCTTTAGTTATTTTAGTGATATACCATTTTGAAACTTAAAAAATCAATGTACCAATAAACTAATATTTAAAGAGTGTTTCAATGATTAACCCACGACAAACTAGTCCTCAAAAGAAGGAATGTTAACAGATTAGTCCCTAAGAGTATGTTTGTGAGTTTGGAATTTGGGGTGGAAGGAAGGGAAAGGAAGGACTCATACTGTAAGATTTTAAAATTGAACACTAAATCTTTCCTTTCCCATTCTCCTCCAAAATCCAAACTCACAAACATACATAAAAGATCATTGTGTTGACAAATTAGTCCCTTAAATGCCTTATGTTAATACTAACGGAGCTCACTAGCAACAATAGAATTGATCATTAAGAACCACAAACTAATAAAACTTCTTTTAGGCACAAATTTGCCAACGCATTGGTCTTTCAATAGTTACAATGATAGTAAAAAATTAACAAACAAGGGGAATATCTAAACTAAGATTGAAAATATGACGACCAATTGCAAACTTCTAAACTATAGGACTATAGACATCTTCAAAAATAACTTAACCTTGTTTATTACCTTAGTCCGGGAGAAAACGGGAGGGATATCAGGATTGTCCTCGAGCAACGCCTTGATCCTCCCAGGCGTGGCGATCACGACGTGCGGCCTCGCCGCCAGCTCCTTCGTCTGCCTCAGCATGTCCATGCCGCCGACCACCACGGCGATCCGGAGGTGCAGGCATGACCCCAGTGCCCGGAACTGCTCCGCCAGCTGGAACGCCAGCTCCCTCGTCGGCGTCACCACCAACGCGAACACGCCGTACGGGTGCTCCGCCAGCCGATGCAGAATTGGCAGCGCGAACGCCGCCGTCTTCCCGCTCCCTGTCTCGTCAATCCCGAGGATGTGGCCGCCCTCCAGCACGCGCGGGATGCACTGCGACTGCACGCGCCGCGGCCGCCGCATCCCGAGCTCCCTGCACGTCTTCACCGCCCATTCGGCCAGTCCATGGTCGGCGAATGTGGTTGCGGCGGCGGAGGAGGTGGAGGAGGAGTCGGTTGTGGTGGTGGTGGTGGGTTGGGCGGAGTTAGGGTTTTTGGCGGCGGCGGAGGGGGGTAACGGTGTGGGGTTTTTGGAGGGTGTGGGGGTTGGTTTGAAGAGAGGGAAGTTTTGGTCGAGAAGGAGTGTTTGGTCCATTGCGGTTTTGGCTTTTGGTACGGTGAAAAAAACGAGAAGAACGATATAGGTTAGCACTAACCACTAAGGATATTCAAACACCCGATTTGCGTGTAGCATACAAAGACACCGTAGAGGAAAGACTCACGGATCAGGAAATAAAAACAGACCACAGCATAGAAAATCTCAAAACTTCATTTTCAACAATTAGAGGTGGCAAAATAAATTGAGTCTATAGGTTACCATTAACCTATTATTTTATTTTTTTATAAGATGTGTTGGATTTTTTAATCCGTCAAAATTTTTTAACTCATCTCGTTTTATAGCTAACCTGACAAGTTGGGGTAGGTTAGCAACGATAACTAAAAACTAACCAAAATCGGGTTGGCTAATAATTCATCTTTTTTTACGGGTCATATTAATATTTTCAACCCAAATAACTAAAATATAAACTATCCCACCCCTTTTGCCACCCTTGCTTTCAATACCCACTCCCACGTGCAGCACTCACTCTCCTCTCCATCCTCTGTTTCCTCCCTTTGAGAATTGAGAAGAGCAAGCATTCCCATTCCCCCCTCCCCCCAACTATCTCAAACCCTCTTCATGGCAATCACTCAAACTCTTTTGCTCTCAAGCTCAAGCTCACTCTCAAACCCACACTCCCTCTCAAGCTAGCTGAAACCCATGTTCCCTCTAGCTCTAGCACCTATCTCTATCACTTCTTTTGGATACTGATTTGGATACTCAAACCCATTCTCTGAAGGTCACTAAAGGTTGAAGCTCAAGCTCCATTGTCTATCACTCAAGCTCTCAGTCTACCTCTCTCAAGCTTGTTGGGGGTACCTATTTATTATAATCTAACTTTGTATTGGATTAGCAATGTGTTGGGTTAGAAAGTTGCAACTACTATATCTGTGTTCTTACATGTTGAATTAAAATTTTCTCCATGAGTTCCTAGATATGTGAATAAACAGAGGCTATTGTTTTTTTTTAAGATAAAATTAATTCATTGAATTGGAATGTATATTGTGATTGGGTAGTACCCATGTCATTTCTGTTATGCTAGGTCTTTAGTTTTCTAATATTCATGGTTTTTTATTTTTAATTCTTGTTCTATTGCTTTAGCTATTAAAAATAGTCTCTTTGTTTTTGAGCTTGTGTTTCCCTAAGTGTCGATTTATTTCATTTTGATTTTATTTGTTCTGTAATTTGTCACTCTTGTATCAGTTTTATGGATCTCTTTTTGAACCATTGTTTAATCATTGATGTTATTGTTAGGTTGCTAAGCTCTTTGTCTTAGAGCTTTGCATATTCTAGAGAGCTTAATCTTAGGAAATATGGGGTTTGGGTTTGACATTTTGAAGTGACAAATAAAATGGATTGGAGGGAGTATTCGTTAAACATGTTTATGACAGAATAGGGTGATGAACTTCTAGCAGAACATCAACTAATCGACCATATTGTAGGCCAATATGAAGCGAATGCTTCAATTTGAGTAGCCAAATTAAGCAATAGGAACTAGCTAACATGAACATACTTATTGTATTTGACAGATAAAAACACCACTAGAAATATAATCCAACTGATGATATGACTACATATACTTTTGTTGGAAGGATTGTCATGAGCCCTATAATGATCATGTCCATTAGAGAGCTACAATAGTTGTTTTATGAATCTTTTGTAAAAGAGATAATAGGTCTTGTTTTTACTCTTGTATGTTCATTATAGATTAGGGTAAATGAAGTTAGAAAAATGAAATTGTGTTTTGGTTGAGGAACTCGAGTGCCTAGTCTAGTTACATGCTTTTGGGGACTAAAATTATGTAAAGTGGTTAAGTAATAGGAATTGAGTAGCTGTTAGCTTCTGGAAGTATAACCCTGACCTTAGTTTCTTATTAGGCTCATCATCTACTTTTGCAAGTAGGGTTGGTCTACTTGTTGGTGCTGTGTTAATATTTTATAGTGAGATGAGGTATGAGGATGAAGGTGTTTCAATAAGAAAGTGTTTTTTGAGGATGAAGGGATGCTCAAGACAAAATATTGCATAAAACCAATTAGACTTATTATCGATTTGTGTAAATATATTCCCATGTTTCTATCATCCATTGCTTCGTTTTTGCCTTGTTGGTTCTCATGACTTTCCAATGTTGGTTTAACTTGGTGTTACCATGTACTTTCTAGTATGAGGTGGTTTTACGGATTGTTGCTTCATAAAGTGCTTCTCTTGTACATTATTAATAGCAACTAGCAAACTACAAGTGCATATCAACTGTGATAAAAATGACTACCAATCTTATATTGATGTGTGTGTGTGTGTGTGTGTGTGGGATGATCCATACATACATATATATATATATATATATATATATATATATATATATATATATATATATGTATGTATGTATGTATGTATATGCGTGCATGGACTTTTTTATTCACCATGTACATCGCATTTTTTAATGAAGACATTTTGTGACAAGATTACCCACATTTGCCAAGTGAAGTAGATAGACCAAGGTTCGAAGCATAGATGAGAAGGATTTTGAAGACCAACACATGTCAAGAGAAAGGAAAATCAAGAGGAAATAGTCATATTCAAAATTCAAGTATAAAAGGATGAGATTTCATTCAAGAAGAGACTTTTGCACAATTAACACTTAAGCTTTTCAATACACTCTGAAAGTGTATCTATTACTTCTTGTAATCAATTTTTGTTACACAAAATCTTCTTTTATATTCTCATTAGATAACATTCTCTTCTTAGGAAGAATTTTGAAAGAAGTCTCTCAAGTTTTCAGTATATATACTATTTTATTTTTAGAAAAACTTGAGTGTTCCTTTGTTGGAGAGAACCAACCCAAAACTATATTCTTGTACCCTTATCCAGGTAATGATCAAAGTGAGGTTAGCTTAAAAATGCTCATAAAGACTACTTGGTGTGAAAATAAATTGGAACTACTACTCATTGAAAATAGCTTGAGAATGTTATACAAAGACTATCTCACTTTCTCGAGGTTGAGATAGGGTTTTTTATGGAACTCAACAAGTTGTTAGAACTGGATATAGGAAGTATCTGCCAAACCAGGATAAAAGCACTAAGTAATCTCTCCTTCTCTCTTTACATCTTTATTGTTTAGTTTTTTGTATCTGTCTTTGTTGAGTGTCTTTGAAAAGTTTTATAAAATAGTTTTATGAAGCTCCTGTATTTTACTTTTGATTCAGAAAGACAATTTCTGAAGTTAACTAACTATAATTTCTCCGCCTTCAAGTGAATAGCTTGATATATTTTCGTTAAAGTTTCAAAAACTAAAAGAATTGATAAGCACAATTTAACCCCCATTCTCATTCTACTTTCAACCTAAAGATGGGTCTTAGAGAAACTCTATTTTGAATGTAGCAAGAAGTGTTAACTGCCTCTCCAAAAAACTTTTAGATGACCCACTTTCTAAAAGTATTGTTTTTGCTATTTCTTGCAAGTTTTTGTTCTTTCTTTTAGTAACTCTATTTTGTTGAGGAGTTATAGAAGAAGAGAACTCATGAGAAATGCCATGGTTTTTGCAAAAGTTTTCAAAAACATGGTTTTCAAATTCTCCTCCATGATCTAATCTAATGGAAGTGATTTGAGAACCTTTTTCATTATAAACCCTTTTTGCTAAAGCTTTATTAAATCCTTCCACTACCTTATCCTTAGAAGGTAAGAAAATAACTCATGTAAATCGTGAGAAATCATCCACTATGACAAGGCAATATTTCTTTCAGGCAAGACTTGGAGTCTTAGTTGGTCCATCAAAGAGATCAATATGTAAAAGCTCTGGTGGTCTTGTGGTTGAAATCACATTTTTATTATCCTTGGTTTGCTTACTTTTCTTCCAGAAATCACAAGTTGAGTCCTTATCATAATTTATCTTTGGAAAGCCTTTAACAAGCTCTTTCTAAGATAACTCAGAAATTAGCTTCATATGAGCATAACCAAGTTTCTTATGCCACAACCACTTATCATCCATAAAGGATGCAAGAAATTTTACATTTTGATCTAGAAGATCATCCAAGAATAACACATAAGTGTTATCATGTCTCTTACCAGATAAAATAACTTGTCCAGAAACTAGATTCATCACATGACATGCTTTGACATTAAGATAGACATTAAAGCCTTGGTCACATAATTGACTAATGCTTAACAAGTTGTGAGCCAAACCATCAACTAGTAATACATCAGAAATTTGGTGAGAATCATCCTTACCAACATTTCCAACGCCTGTGACTTTAGCTTTGTCTCTATCAACAAACTTTACGAAACATGAATTCTTTGACCTCAAGTTTCTGAACCATTTCTTTTTTCTTGACATGTGTTTAGAGCAGCCACTATCCATATATCCCATGTCATCCTTCTCAACATGTGTTCTAAGACACACCTGCAATAGAAGTGGTTTTAGTTTTAGGTACCTACACCTTCTTGGGTCCTTTTAGGTTAGTCACTATTAGGGGTGATTTCTAACCTATTTATTTGCTTTATTTATCATAAAGCATTTGTTAGTTAGAAGTCCTTTTTATGACAAAAATTACAAGAGGTTTTAATTTTTCCTTTCTTAGATAAGGTTGTTTTTGCTTTCTTATCTATTTTCTTCTCATAACATATTCTTGTCTTTTGAAAATAAGGTCTTTGACCTCCAAGCATTATATTCAAAAACCTTGAGCCATTGACCATTTTCTCCAAATTTGTTTTGAGAAGTTTGGAAGTTTTCTCAAGTTCAGAAATTTCTTTTTGAGCTTTTTGATCTTTGTCAGAAAATTCAGTTTTAAGGACTTGAGTTTGACATTTAAAAACTTGTTTTATCCTTGAATTTTTTTTCTTTCCCAAGTCTTTGATTCTCAAAATCAGTTTTTACTTTCTCAAGCTTAGAAGTTACTTTCTAATGATTCTTTTAAGAGATAAGTAATGAGAAGTTACTGTTTGAGAATTTTCTAGTTCATCATATAATTTCAAATGATCATCATAGGAAAGTTCGCTTCTGAAGGTTCATTTACCTTAGTTTCTCCTTCAGTTGCGTAATTGTTATGACCAACTAGAGAACGTAACCGGCATGTGAGGAGTCCCATCCTCATGCAAGCCTTGTGACCTCTAGTTTCTCTATATGCATATAATAATAATAAATCCATTTCTAAAACATCATTCCATCTCTGATAAATCTTTAGCTCTTTTGAAAATCAAGTTCGTTATCAATAATCATATCATAGTTAAATTCTAAATCTGCCTCTGATACAAAATATATGAGTTGCTCTTTATACAAAATAAACTATGAAAACTATAATCATAAAAATACAATTTAATCATGGTATACAAACTATGCAATATCTCTATGGTTTGGGACCTTGAATTACACTAGAGCACTTTATCTCTATACAAAACACAAAAACTACTTTACTCTAAGTGAAGCTCACCAACTGGAATCTCTACTACGGGTAGGAAGTGGCTATGAGAAACCTATAGTAGCTAATATATCTGTAATGGAAAAAGAGAGAGGGTAAGTTTTATCTAAAATTAGATGAGTAAGTCCTCACTCATAACCCTCCCCAGGACAACAACAAGATATACATACATAAATAGTCATCAAATTAGTTAATGCAATAACTCTGAAATCATATTATTTGTATGTGTAAATATAATAGCTCAAAAACTGATATTCTCTAAAAAACATGACAACAACTCTACTAAGAAACAGGATTTTTGGTTATGCATTGCATAACAATAAATATATTCTCTGGTTATTGTCAACAATGACATAATAAATTCTCTAATTTCTAGGATCCCTTAAGGATTCAAATTGTACACCTAACTAGGTTCCATCTCTACTCTATGAAATTGTCCTCTCAGAACAACTGAAAGGTTAACGATCGAGGTTCAACCGTTAACTCATTGTCTGTTTCTCTATAGCCACCGTCTAGTCTCTAAACATAAAAACTATTATTTAATTTCCTCTAAAACTCTATGTTAGGCTTTGCTCTAGGTAAAACTCTGTCATATATAAATACTCTACTCTTAAAATTATCATGATAATTCATAAAATCTCTAATTAAAATCATACTCATACTCTAGCTCTTTGTAAAAGAATCATTTTAGCACAATGACTTCATGAGTTTGTATTAAAATAACTATTTCATGCTCTGTTGAAAATCATCATTTTTACAACTTGGTAAAATCAACCATAATCTCAAATC
This sequence comes from Dalbergia oliveri, assembly GCA_030441495.1. NCBI lineage: Eukaryota > Viridiplantae > Streptophyta > Magnoliopsida > Fabales > Fabaceae > Dalbergia > Dalbergia oliveri. Next base: position 22,013,367 of record JAMLFY010000006.1, read on the forward strand.
TCTTGAAATAATCTCTAAAATCATGCAATCATGCCACAACTTAAGAAAAATAACTATAATGATCAATATAATGATCATAGGATTTGAATCAACTCACTTGGAGGGAAGAAAGGATGCTGTCAACACCAATAGAACTCCAGGGAGGAGAGATGATACCAACGTCTATCATAACAACTATAAACTCTAAATTAAACTCTAATACTCTCTAGATAGTTCTAATATAACTTTAACAACATTGTGGGAGCACATCCACTTGATAATAATGAAGAACCATAACAACCCAAACCTAAGAATATGGAATAGAGAGGAAAGGGATGACAAAAACCCATAAAACTCTTACCCTTGATCTTGGAAGGAGAAGGAAAGGTGTTTGAGAGAGAGGGTTGGGAGAGAGCTTGAGAAGAAGGGTTTTAGATATGGGAGAAGGGCAGGAAGATGGATGTTTTAAAGGGTTGGGGGCTCACTAAATGAAATTATGTCATTTTTGCACTTGTCTAATATGGGTCGCCCGTTGCATTCAGGCTATTCTGCAAAATTTTGCAGCAATAGCACCCAAACTATATCCTTGGCCCTTTATGTGTTTGAGGTCTTTCAGCAACACAAGTGGGTCCTGGGTGACCCTAGGGCCATATAAAACTTGTATACTGACACATTTATATAAGATATTATAGTAATCAGCCATGAAGTAAAGATTGACAACATTTTCTAACTCATCTGGCTTTTTGAACCCTCATTTTCTTCTTTAGAATCACTCCATGTGGTAAGTATTCCTTTCTTTTTTGGAGTGAACTTTTTTTATGGACCTTTGAGCTTAGGACAATCTGTTTTGAAATGTTCCTTCTCTCCAGTTGTAGCTTACATTTTCGATCTTTATTTTCCTTTTCTGTCCTTTTTGAAGTTGATGTCTTTTCTCTTTTTGATTATGTTTTTCTAAACTCTTGACATCTTTCTTATAAGCATGGAGATTTCATCTCCATCTTCTTCTTTTGAGTCTTCTTCATTATCAGAAATTTTAGCAACTTTCATTGTCTTTCCCTTGTTTTGTTTCTTGTGTCAAGACTTTAGAGGTACAAATTTAGTTTTCTTCATGGCTTTACCATGAACCACAGAAAGCACAACCTCATGGACTGTCTTTGATGGACCCAATAAGATCATTTAAGCTAAGGGTTTGAAGATGCTTAGCTTTTGTAATGGCTGGAACTTTGAAAAGTCATTTGGAAGGAAGACTTCTTCAAATCTTCGTTACCATATCAAAGTTTGAGTACCTCTTATCCAAGCTTTTAAGTTGGTTCACTATGTGCATGAACCTGGTAGTCATCTCATTAATATTCTCTTGATCTGTCATTTTGAATATCTCATATTGATGAATTAACATACTTATTTTTATTTCCATGACCTGGTCAGTTCCTTCATACAACATGTGTAATCTATCCCAAATTTCCTTGGTTGTGTCATAAACAATGATTTTATCATATTCTACTTTGCTTAGTACATAAGTAAGTAGATATTTAGCTTTAAAGTTCAACTAAACTTTTGCTTTATGTTGCTATGCCCATCTACGTCTGGAACTTCTGGAGAGGTGGGAGGTCCACCTTCAACTTTTGATACATCCTCCATAGGCGTATAATCTCCTTCTTGAATAATTTCTCACAAGTCAAGACTTGTGTACTTTATAAATAATTCCATCATATCTCTCTAATAGGCATAGTCACCACCATCAAAGAATGGGGATATGATTATGGAGTGTCCTTCAACAATGTGAACGTTGTGTGTCATTTTACTAAGGATCCTTTCCTCTACAACCGTGGATGCTCAACCCCTTAGAGACCTAAGTTCTGATGCCAATTGTATGTTGAAAGTAGCATGAAAATCGAGGGCTAAATCTTGCTTCTAACTTCTTTTTCATTTCTGAAATACTAAATAGAGTCTATCAAGTTTTCACTTGAAGGCAGTGGAAATTCTTGTTAGTATGCTTCATAAAATAATTTTTTGAATCAAGAGAAAAAGCAGAAACTATAAAAACATTTTTTAAAATGTTTTTCCATAGAAACAAGCAACACAAACAAACTTGAATGTTGAAATATAAGGAGATAAAGAGAGAGGGATATTACTCAGTGATTTTTATACTAGTTCCAATCATACACGCCTACATCTAGTTCTACTTGTTGAGGACCATTAAAAAATCTTTTTCAACCTCAAGAAAGTAAGAAAGTCTTTATATAGTTTTCTCAAGTTTTTTTTTTCCAGTGAGTAGTCGTTCCAATTTAGTCTCACAACAAGTAGTCTTTTTACTAGTCTTCAAGCTAACCTCACTTGATCATCACTAGATCAGTATACAATGTTCTCACACCAATACTTATAATAAAGTATTGATATAAAAAGAATTAGTTGTCAAACCCTAATCCTTATTTTACTCTCGAACTTTTTTAGTCTTTTAGTTTGAACAATACAGGCCCAACCAACAAACCCAGTAACTGAAACCCACACCACAGTGACTCCACGACGCACAACCGCAACCGCACAAACCCAAACCCCTCTCATTTCCAGACCAAGAAAAGAAAAACCCGAGAGTGCCCGCCCTCCGCAGGGTTAGCCGTCGCCCCTCCGCCTCCCCCCTCCCCCAACAGCAGCAGCGCCGCCGCCCTGGCCCTCGGCATCGGCTTCTGCTCATCGAACTCGCATTGGGTTCGCGTTCCGATCTGCTTCCTCTTGTCTCCTCAATTCGTTTACAACATTCCAAGACGAACACGCTGTTGGGTTGGTTCGAGTTCGGATCTGCAACAGCAACAGGTCCCTTCCCTTCCCTTCCCTTCCTATTTTCTTTTCTTCTGCTCATCGACTTTATTTTCTCATTTAAATTGAATATTCACGAACATGTCTCATCATAGCAAGATCCGTCACGTACCCGTGCCCGTTCTTCATAGTCTCGGTAATTGTTCGAGAACATTATTTTGCTCTGTCAGTTTCACACTAACAGCACCCCTTGTTTCATTGATTTTTCTTATGCTTCCAAAATCTGCCACTCAAATTAATGCGTAATTCATTTTGCCTGTGTGATTGATTGTAACATCTGCACTTTTGACATTGAACCTTCTCACATGTGTTAGGATACGTGTGACGACAAGTTAATTAGGCAGATAACTAAGGATACTACTGCAACCTCACAGAGAAAAAGAAAAAAGAAAAACAACATCAATGGCACCACGAAAGAGACTCTCTTCTTCAACAGAAGCCCCATCAACCGAACCTTCTCCATCGAAGGAAAACACTCAGCCAAAGCCCCAAGAGAAACCAAACAATGCCGCTGCAGCAGCAGACCCTCCAATTGCGCCTCCCAAATGGGGCCTCATTCTGAAGCTTTCTGTATTCGCCATCCCTTACCTGTATCTGCTCTTCTTCCAGTACACCATCGAGCCGGAGCTTCGGAGATCCGTCCTCATCAACGCGGGAATGAGCCTTGCGGGGTTCTTCGTGACCGTCAAGATGATCCCCGTGGCATCCAGATACGTCCTGAAGCGTAACCTCTTTGGATATGATATCAACAAGAAGGGTACCCCTCAGGGCAATGTCAAAGTGTTAGTCTTTATTGTTAGTTTTCTTGCAATGCCTAGTTTTCAGATATGTTAAATGGGGTATGTAGTCGATTTTGGTTTCAAGATGTGGATTTTCTTTTACATATATAATTATGGGTTGGCTGCCGACAAGGTGTTGGTCTGAGTGGAAGCGACTCAGATTGCCTAAGCATGTGGTCTTGGGTTTGAGATTCATGTGCATGTATATGACACAGTTGGGAGGGGTTTCTCGTAGGCATTAGTCTCTCACTCACTTGTACTGGGTGAAAGGATATTATGAAAATCAACAAAGCAATTTTGGGTTAGCTGGCTTTTGATTTTCTTGCTTTTTGACCATTGATTGAGCATTTGGCTGGATTTTGATGCAATTTATGGCTTTTTATTCTTTTTGTAACTCAGTACAACTGTAGAAGTCTCTTTGTGTTATATATAGTTCTTTCATTTGAGAGACTTTTGGTCTAAAATTTGAGATTTAGGTAATTCCATATAAGCTGTTAGTTCCTTTTTGATTCTATACTAGTTGTTCATGGGTTGTTCAACATCACCCTGTTGGGAAATAATTTCTTTTTTTCTTTTTTGTTTGTTGATGTTGACCTGCATGAGGTTCTACATTTTTCAACTTTGAATTTTGATACAAATATTCTAAAACTTTTATGGCATTGCCACCTACCGGACTAATGCTTCCATTTGATAGCCTGTAAATGAATCTATTGTATATTACATATCCTTTGTATTTTTCCCTCATTCCTTTGTCATTGTAGTTATTGAATTTTGCGTTTGCAATTTATTCTTTTATTTAAGTCGAAACATATTATAAGAACAAGGACATCACAAGACAGAAGCGACTTTTGTGGATGATTAATGAACAGTAATTGCTTAAGATGCTTGGAACATGTAGCACATTGAGGTTGAAATTTTTGGGTGACGAAGAGTGAGGGAACTGAAAGATAAATTGAATAGAGTAAAGGAAAGATTATTAATGCACATTGAAATATAAATTTTATGTTTAAGGACAAAATGTCTCAAATTTTGAATGGCAACCTCGAATGGACTTTCAAGTGCTGAAGGTCTACTTTGTCTCCGATATTTTGATCAGGGACCACCAAATTGGGGATTGCTTAAAAAAAGTTATGAAAAGTGAAGTTGTGAAGTTAAGTTGAGGACAAATCCTTAGATAAGATTTATATGGTATCATATACGTTGTATTTGTGTTTGTATGTAATGTATGCATAGGAAGAATTGAAATTAGCAATCTTGAAACTTATGGCACTATGTTTTGTAGTTATTTTTGTATGATTAGGACTTGGCTTAGTGAATATTTGAGCTAGTTGCCTTGTCTTGAAGAAGTGGGGATTCAAATTCAAAATGAGAGAGGACTATTTACTGTGTCACTAATGACATAATTTTGGCACTTCGTTGACTATGCTACATTGCTCTGTGCAGGCCTGAGTCATTGGGTATAGCTGTTGCTATTGTCTTCTTGGTTGTTGCAATCTTATTTCAGTATTTTAACTTCACAGCAGATTCAAATGTAAGTATTTGTTGTTAGTTACAACCATGGATTGGTAATCTGACTATTCAGTTCAGTGCTAATATTTTGACTGAATCGAAGAGTTGAGCATTTAATTTATGAACTATTTTGATGTTGCAGTGGCTTGTTGAGTACAATGCAGCATTAGCTTGCATCTGTTTCATGACATTGCTTGGATTTGTTGATGATGTCCTTGATGTCCCATGGAGAGTGTGAGTATGTAAATTTTCATTATTTGTTTCTGGGATTTGTGCATGTTACTAACATTAGAATAGTTTCATTTTTTATTTTATGTCAATGCAAAGAGCAGAAAATTATTACTCCCATCAATTGCTGCACTTCCTTTGTTAATGGCATATGCTGGACACACAACAATAGTTATACCAAAGCCACTTGTCCCTTACATTGGGATAGAGGTTTTGGATCTTGGTAAGCCTTTGATACCTTCATTTCAATGACACTTAAGGAGTTACTAATAACTGTAAAACTCACTAGTTTGACTATTGTTTGATGAGGCAGGATGGATATACAAACTATATATGGGGCTATTGGCTGTTTTCTGCACAAATTCCATCAACATACATGCTGGAATAAATGGTCTTGAAGTTGGGCAGACAGTGGTTATCTCAACAGCTGTAAATTTCAAAGCTTGCAAAAGTAAACAGAACTTATTTGGTAATAGAAAATGATACATTCCGTGTGTTTGCAGATCTTAGTACACAATATAATGCAAATTGGAGCATCAACAGATCCTGAATACAAGCAAGCACATGCATTCTCCATTTACCTAGTTCAGCCTTTGTTAGCTACCTCTTTGGCTTTACTTTCTTATAACTGGTATTTAACACTTTTGTCTATACAATTTCATTTGAAACCTTCACCTTTGCATGACCAAAAGTAGTTTACTAACAGTCTGTTGTGCTTATCTTTCTAGGTATCCTTCTGCAGTTTTTGTTGGTGACACATATACATACTTTGCTGGAATGACTATGGCCGTGGTTGGTATTTTAGGCCATTTCAGGTATATCCTTACTTTATCTGACAAAAGTATTAAAGTATTAATCTAGCTATGCTTTGTATGTTTTAGTTATTGATTAGGCATAAAACTATGTTGGGCACTCTTACTTTTGCACCTCCAGTTTGGCTTTCTGTTCTAAAGGATCAGAAGAATCTTCTTTTTTCCTTTCATCTTTTAAGTTGAAAATTTCTGTAAAAATGTTCATCTTTGCTGGTCTGGTTGGAAACTTTCCTTTTCTCTGAGAGTACTTTGATGAAGGATTTTGCAGCATTTTATAAGCAAACCTGCATACTAGAACATTTTTTCTTTCCATTCAATTCTTTAATAAAAAATAAATAAATACAGCATTTTAGTATAAAATTTGCCTATATTAGTTTAGTCATTGGAAAATTTTTATTAAGGGTATGTTTGATTGGAGGGTGAAAATGGGGATAAATTTTTCATGATTTAGCTCAATGTGTAATTTACATGCCCTCACTTGTTAATTTTGACTTTTGTCTTCTAATCATTAGCTTAGTTTTCATAATATGGGTATGACATCAGGGACAAAATTGGAAATTAAAAGAACAAATGGAGGAAAGCAAAGTATAAATTGGGCTAAATGTTTCTATCATTGGCTTAGTTTTTCCATTGGCATCATGTATGTAATGGAAACTGGACCAGAATTTGAGAGAAAAAAATACAGGAATAGCAAAGAATAGCCAAAACAAGAACAGTGATATAAATCACTCTTCAAGACATTCAAGAGTCCTTGGTTCTCCCTAAACCTCCCTTATACCAAAACTGACCTGAACCCTCTCAATTGACATCTCATCCTACTTGTATGCAACTACTCTTCTCAATTTACAAATGGACTGAAATTTGAACAAATGTGAGCTTTTTCTTTTTCCAATATTAAAATTTATGCCTTTTGGCAGATGACCTGATTGGGACTAAATTGAACAAGAGAAAACCAGTGGTACAATGCCAATGTTTGTGCATGTGTCAATCCATTATACTGAGATTTGTGAGCTTGAATTACGGTTATTATTAATAGCCTTGTAAATTGTGATAATTTTTTCCTCTTTTACTTTTTTGCTTCAGTGAAACACTTCTGATTTTCTTCCTACCACAAGTTCTGAACTTTCTGTTGTCACTCCCCAGGTTTGGTGGTAACCAAATCTCTCCATTTATGTTTTCGAATTTGTGATAATTTAAAATCACCTGAGTATGTCTGACATATAATACGTCTTTCTCCAGCTTTCTGGCTATATCCCATGTCCACGTCATCGACTGCCAAGGTAGGCTTTGACAGACTATATACCATTGATTGTTTCTGGCTTTGACTGCCAAGGTATGTACTTGTTTGGTTGAAACCTCATGTATCATTGCTCCTTAAGGTTTGACCCTCAAACTGGACTATTGACCGGGACGAACGATGGGACACTAGTTAACTTCTTCCTAAGAAATCTAGGCAGAAAGTCCGAAAAGACACTTTGTATTTATCTCCTTTTATTCCAGGTGATTCTTTCTTCCTTTTTTCAGCTGCATTTTTTTTAATGCATCGTTTCCTTTATCATTTTCCCAATAGAACCTGAAGTTCAGTAACATGATTGTGTTATTCAAGCAAACCAGTGGTTCATGGTCCTAATCCGGTTGCACATATAACGGTGAACTTGCTTTATTTTGTTTAGGACTCGTGCAAAGAATTACCTACCAGGCTAAAACTGTTTAGAAATTCCATTATCATTTTATCGATAATCTCAGTTCATTTGTATCTGATTGATTTTATACTTTTCATGAGGCTTGCATTCCAATTTCAATAACTGTCAAATATACAATATGGCCTTCCATAAACATTGCTCTGAGATTTTTCATATTACTTGATCTCTTTATTTTGGGGGATTTTTACCAATACAATTATTATAAATCATCATTGTTATTTTATTTTTTGACTTGGATTTGGATGATTAGTTTTGGTTATTGAACCAGTTCACATTGCAATGCATATTGCATTTTTAACCTGTGAATTTGCTGCGGATGCATTATGAATTGATTTTAACTGGGTGATCCTCCTGCACTTGGAATTTTGATTTCATATTCGTACATGTCTTTTATTTGGGCAGGCTATTGCATGCTGTTTCTGTTTCCTGCTGAGGCATTTCCTTGCTGGTTGGTACAAATGAGAGCACAAAGCTAATAGAAGATTTGAATGTGTTGTATAATCATTTTTGTAGAATTAACACTTACTTTCTAGTGTCAGTATACGGATATAGATTCTGGTGGCGAAGAATTACTGTGGTTATTTGAATGTTATGTACCAACTGAATATCAACTTGATTAGATACACCATGCCGATTTTTACCCGGAGGCGTTGTATGTTATTCCTTGACAAGAAGGGTTTAGGGTTTATTGCTATTGTATGGCAAAACATTCGAGTTAATAAAAGTTGAGTACGATTCAGATTATGCCATGGCTACATGTCTGCCTCAGGTTTTTACAGAAAAATAAAATTTTTAAGTTTTTAATGCATTCGAATGCTTAAAAACTTTTTAATCTTTTTACTTTGGTTCCTTAAGGAGTGTCATAAGGGACTTATCAGCAAAACCTCCCCCCCCCTTTTTTTTATTGTGAAACCAACCAACTAAAGTATTAGTTGGATTACCACCAATGGGTGATCAATTAAATAAGTGTTTTAGTATACAAATAGGTAGTTTTAAATTTGATTATATTCTATTTTATTTTATTGATGATCTATTTTTTAATAGTATATTCAATTAAAAATTATCAAACTAATATATTTGGCAAGATAATTTAATAGTGGAATATACTTTAAATTTATTGCAAATAAAGAAAAAAGAGAGTGAAGTGACTTTAGGAAAAAAAAAAGTTTCTAGACTTTTTGTACATAAATGGATAGTTATAAATTTTTAAAATTTAAATTTGATTTTAGGTAGAGAAAAAGAGGAAGTAGAGTAATTTTAGGTTTTATATAATAATTTTTTGTAAAACAATTTTACATCATGGTCAGTAAAATTTTGCCAAAATGACAAATTATGGTAAGTGATTATACTAATAGTTATTATCTCTAATTTATCATGTTAGTAGAATTCTATTAGTTAACCGTGTAAAATTATTTTACATTATGAATATATAGAAATTAAATTTTGTAACAAAAATATATATGGAATACCATTATTTTAGTCCCAAAAAATTATATTACTAATAAAATAAAACTCAAAAGAAATTATATTCATTTATGGCACCTTAAGATTTCATTTTATTTGACAAATTCATTTAAATATCAACTGACTTCTATTTTATTAACAAAAATAATTACGTTTCAACGTTTTGTACCACTCTTGCCAAGGATAATGGGAGCACTTTGATCAGCCAACCTGCATTCAAATTAAGCATTAGTGATTGGTCTTCACATTTTCTTCTTTTCCATATTATAAAAATTTTATACAAATAATTTAAAAGTATGTAAACTACTATTTTGCGAGGTAAGAATATAATATGATAAACAACCTTGTATTAAAATGTAGATAATTAAATTGCAGGGGTGCACATATATAAGTTACCGACACAAAGATGTTTGAGGCAAATTCTCTTCGCTAGAAAATAAAAAATATATATATTTACTTTCTCAAAAATTCAACATATTCAAAAATAGCTTCAGAGTTGATTAATAATCTCGTTGCATAAAGCGAGTTGGACAGTATTCTAGGGTTAGAATTCCCTACATCAATAAAATTTAAATATAAATGATTAAATAAGTAAAAGATAAAACTGAAAATTCATTAAGAGTTATAAAAATGTCTTTTGTTTATATTGATGGTCCTTAATTTTTTCAGCATTGCAAAAGGAGGATTATAGGGCCATCAATCTTTGTTAAAATATATACATTTACAATTTCAGCATATTAATCCCAAAGAGTACAACAAAGCCTGCGATTTCTGAAAAACTAGAAATGAGACATCTAATCTCAAATTGTTTGAACATTAAGATATAGTAAATACTAACAGTAATATAAAATTAAAACGGAATAAGATCATCAAGATAAATATTCAATTTCTTCGTCAATTTTCCATTTTTGGTTGGATTTCTGAACTCTTCCAAAGAATGGTAAGTAGCTATCTTGCCAATGACATTTAAAATTAAACATAAACAAAATTATAATTAAACAAACAAATAAAATATATCTGTATGCATATAAAAACATCACCAACTAAGTAATTTGCATCAGCTACCAAATCCAGTATCTTTTGAAATTTAAATAGAATGAGACCATATAGTGAAATGAAATGGGAAGTGGAGTTTAGCTCTTTGGATTGTAGTACCATCTCTATGCTATTAATTTCATTAAGATGGTTGAATCCTGGAGTAGTCCACAGCCGAATCACAAGAACAACTATTCTCCATGATTTTTTTTAGAGTACAAATAGCAGCAATAGAGTCACATGTAATAGTCATTATGCATAAAGTATCAAGCAATGTCAAGTTTAGAATCGGCACAAACTGTTTATGAGCGGTTAGGGAAGAGGGTTGTGACTAAAAGGAATACGTTAGTTACATTATATAAATAAATAAATTTTCGATAAGTAGATGAAAACTTTCAAACTTTTGGCATGAACTTTTTTTTTTCAAATTCCAAGTAATTAAAATTTGAAAAAAAAAAATTTCGTAATTAGTTAGAGTGCCAGAATTTTCGTAACTCATTTGAAAAACCATTAATTGAGTTAAATTTGAAAACTACAATTAGAGTGCCCATGTTAAAATAAAATTAACTGTTAATTAAGTTAAATTGGAAAACCAAAATTTTCATAACTTTCAAGACTGAATATGTTGAGTGGCATAGATGAAAATTAAAGGTCTGTTTGATTTGAATTTAGTTTCAGTTTTAGATTTTATGAAGGAAATATTAAAAATTTAAAAATCTACGATTTTAAAATTATGTCCAAAGGATCACCAACTTAGAGACATGGTGATTTCAAAAACCCATAGAGTATATATCTATTCAATGTTCTGAGTCATACTCCATTCAATGCTTTCGATAACTCTTAACTAAAATTCTAAAATTGTATTTCAAGACAACATGATTTAATAAATATGAAAATTCTAAAATCATAATAGTTAATCTGTTCATGAAGATAAGTCATATTCTCAATATTATTTTCAATAAAACATAACTTGAAGCTGCTAAAGCATAATCAAGAAATCCAAAGTCTTAAAAATGTGGTAATATAATCAATCCATAAAACATGTATAATGATTTTGGAGACTACTAAACCTCATATTTTTCCAAACAATCTTTTCATGAGCTGATAGGATATTTTCATAGCATATAATGTAAATCATGATTCTTGGTTTTCTAAAATATAATTTCATGATATATTCAAAGATTCATAGCTCTTCCAATCTTGACATATTTTGTAAAATCATATTCATAGCATATTTCCACTTCTAAATTCATGTTTAGCAATTATAACACTATAAATATAATCATAATGATGCAAATAAGGTCATGAGTTCAAACCCACTCACTTTTTGGAGCCAAGAGAATATGTGGATACAATCCACTTGACTTGGGAAGTTAAAAATGACACCAACAACTACCATAGAATCACAAACATCCCATGAGACTCTCAAGATCATGATAGGGCAGATTTGGGAGAAGGAAAATCATGCCAAATTCATGTGTGAGAGAGTCCTAACTCTATACATGGAAAAACATAGAAAAAATTGACAATACTTGATAGCACTATATTGAAGTCTAGTTCCTAAACTTCAAGAATTCCATAGAATCCACTAATTTGATTATTCTCAATATCATTTACAATGAGTCAATCTTATTATTTATATCCTAAGTAACTAAATCATAATCCACTAATATTTCTAACAACCTAACTGATTGCTAATAATACTTCTAAGAACTAACTAACTACTTTATAGTGTAACATTACCCTCCTCTTCAAAACAACCTTGCGCTCAAGGTTGAGAAAATAAAAATAATTTATTTCTAATTACAATCTATTATTTCCTATACAAAACTTTAATGAATACAAATAATACCTCAGGATCCCATTGTATAATTGGGCAAGCAAAAAATTGGTTTGAGCGATTTATTGGCAACACAAAATTTTTTCTATCAAATTGAATTAGTCCCAAGATACTAACAATATAATTTTCTATATAGTAATCCTCTTCTTGTTTGTGGATCGATTGTGGTCCAATTGGCCCAATTGGAAAACACCCAACATTGTCCCTTGTTGTGTTTCCTTTTGTATTTCTTCCTTCTTCTTATTTGGGTTTGATTGAACCCTAGTATCATGATGATCAACCTTTTCTTGATTTGTTGCTAATTTTGCTTCTTGAATGTGTTAGGAGACAACTCCATGATCTTGCAGATCTTGTGGTGACTGTTGGTAGATCTAATTGTTGGGTTTGATCTCTTCTTCCCACTCTAGATCCAAATCCAAAACTTCATTCTTGGAAAATTTTTGGCAAGTGAGACGACAATCCGATTGGTAACGATGGAGAAACACGATCTCGAAGGTCATCCATGTTGCAGTTGGACATAGTTGAAACCATTTAAAAGCTTGACCTGTGAAACCTTCTCCCCTCTATAACTCTTCATCTGATGTTCCTTTGGCATCCCAAAATGATATAGCATAAATGACCTACCACCAAGCATTTTTCCCATCAAACATAGGGAATTCCTCTTCGGGTGAGTGATTCTTCCAGTTTTGCCATTGAAGAACATCTCAATGAAAGCACCAATGATAGAACTATATTCAAGTCTAGTTCCAAACTTCAAGAATTCCATAGAATCCACTAATTTGATTATTCTCAATATCATTTATAATGAGTCAATCCTATTATTTATAGCCTAAGTAACTAACTCATAATCCACTAGTATCTCTAACAACCTAACTAATTGCTAATAATACTTCTAATGAACTAACTGACTACTTTGGGGTGTAACAATACTACACAAAAACAACTTACCCAATAATTAGGGAGGAGGAAGAAGGCTTGGAGTTGAGTAAGAGAGGAAGGAGAGCTCCTTGGGGATGTTAGGGTTTGGTTTAGGGGTGAAAGTCCAAGTGTGAGGTGTATTTATAGAGAAAGGGGATACTTAATAAAATTGCATCATTTTGGACGTTTGTCAACTTTGGGAGTCCTCGCTTCAGTGAGGAAATCTTGCTGTAGTGAACTTGTCTACACAAAAAATACAAATTTCAGCAAAAAGACAATTTTATGAAATTCAGGGGTTTTCGAGGTACTCAAAATTGTGTGAGGCTTAACCAATGACACGTGAACTTGAGATCATATAGTTTTTCTTGCTAGTAAATTCTTCAACTTGTACGAATTATCAAATAGTAAGAGTAAAACTTAATCATGTTTAATATGATAATATATAATCAGTTAATTGTGTAAAGCTCTTTATGTATTAATGCATTAAAATTTACTTTTTGATAGTAAATAAATGAGGTTTTTTCTTTGGTATCATATGAATGGTATCCTTCTTATATTCAATGGTTGTGATAGCATATTCGTTTTTCTTTATTTTAATAAATTGAGTTAACGGAACACATAACACAATTTTAGCCACAAATAACTATAAAGTACCAATAATCTTGAAATTATAAGGGTGTCGAAAAAATCCCAATAAATAAATATCAACAAAAATATAAATTTTTTCACACACACAATGTGTATATGTGTGGGGTAAACTTTCCTCTCAACCTAAGCTTTGTCAGCAAAGTATAATATTAGAAAAAATTATCCAATTCAAATTGAATTGAATAAGTTTTTTAAAAAATAATTGAAATCTTATCCAATCCAATTCAATTCAATTCAATCTATTTCTTGGGTGTATTATTCAACCTATTTTTTGAAAAGCAAGATCTAATTTAATCCAAAATCTTTCAGTTATGATTGCTATTTAAATTTATCATATCAGTTTGGAGATTTTGATTAGATTATCTTCAATTTTGATTCACTTAATTATTAATCCGGCATGCGAAGATTTTTAAGTTTTTTAGAAAATTTAAAAAATAAAAAAAGTATGAGCCTACCACTTCAAACTGTTTCGCCTAGTCTCAGGATCATGGGCCTTCCTATATACCCTAACCGCCTAGAGAGCAACCTATAAAATAGGGACTTCAATTTTCAGCACCTGCGCACTACCAAATTTGCGTTTTCCAAGTTAAACTACTTGCGTTTTCTCCAAATCTCTCTGTTCATCACCGAGAATTCTCAAACTTTTTCGCTGCGTTTTCCAATCCCAATTCTGGTCAGGTTTGCTTCTACTCTACACGCGAAAAATCTTCAGAATTCTCCTTATTCTAGGGTTCTATCTTTTCTTTCCCGTGTGATGGATCATCTTCGAGACTCCTCGTCCTCTCCGATTGGATTAGCCTTGGTTAACTTTCACGCGCTTCCATGGTTTAAATTCATTTTTCGATTTTAGGGTTCCATTCAATTTCATTGATAAGGTTTTCCCCGGAGAATGGGTCGGCATCGTTGATAGAGTAATGTGGGGTTTTAAATTATTGGACTTTGATACTATTTCATTGATGGGGTTTTTTCACCAAAGGATCCGTGAAAGAGTAATTTGGGGGTTTTAGGTTAATCATGATTAACCTTGCTGAACAAGTGTATATTAGTGGGTTTTCGTTGTTCTTGAATTTTGGAAGACATCGTGATGGAGGGTTTTGTTGATGGAAATACGGTATGCTTGATTTGGGATGTCTTGGAATGTGTTTTTGTTACAGTGACATGGCTATAAAGGCAGCAACAAGGAGGACTGAATGTTTCAGTGGGACACCAACCTGTAAGTACTGGCTAGCTGGGAGATGCAACAGAAATCCTTGCAGGTTTCTGCACAGCCTAACACCATCACAACCTTCTCCTTATTATCATGCCAACACTCCTTGTTTCAAGTATACAAGGAAGCCCAATTTCTCTGCTGGGAGGACAACCAAGTGCTCAAAGGCAGTGAAGTCCTGTTCCTTAAAGTATGAATCAAAGGCACTGAAGCCTGAAGTGTCGGTTAAAAAGACTGCAGATATTGATAAGGCTCCTCAGAACCCTTCAGTGAGTATCTGCAAATATTGGATGAATGACAATTGCGTACATGGGGACCAGTGTCAGAATTTGCATTCTTGGTCTTTTGGTGATGGGCTCTCAACATTAGCAAAGCTTCGTGAGCACAAAAAGGTACTTGGGTGATTGGGATTGAATATTTTAATTCTAATTAAATTTGATTTGATACCAGCAGCATCATAATGAAACAAGTGTAAAGCAAACTGTTTTCAAACGGAACTTTCTATCTAAATTACATGTGAAGTGCTATGAAATGTGTAATTCCCTTTAACTTTAAAATTTCTGGAGTAATTAAGTTGAAAATTTTGATAACAGGTTATCACTGGGATTGCACTCCCAGTTGGATCGGACAAGCTTTATTCTGGCAGTACTGATGGGACACTGTGCACATGGGACTGCCACACTGGTTGCTGTGTTAATGTGAAAAATCTTGGTGTAGAAATTACCTCTTTGATCAGTGAGGGGCCATGGGTTTTTGCTGGTGTGAAGAATGCTGTTAAGGTAGGCTTTTACTACAGTTCTCTTTCTTGGTAATTATCACAATCATATACCCTGTATATAGGAGCATTGCGATTATGAGCTGATCATGTGGTTTTGGTTGTTTTGAAGGCTTGGAATGTCCAGACTGATTCTGAATTTACTCTTGATGGACCTAAGGGGCAAGTCCTTTCCATGATTGTTGGCAATGATACCCTTCTTGCTGGATCAGAGGTAACTACCATGCAGTGGTTAATGGTTAGGTTATTTAATTCAAACCTCTGTTTGTTTTAAGCAATTTGTTAATTTTGTTATTTGATCAGAACTGGCATTTTTCAGTTAGTTCTTTTGTCTATTGATTTATGTATCTCCTGATTATTTAAATTGCAGGATGGTGTTATTTATGCATGGAGAGGCAGCTCCGATCCTGAAGCTAAGTCTCCTTTCCAACTGGTTGCATCACTAGGTGGCCACACAAAAGCTGTCACTTGTCTGACTGTTGGAAGGAACATGCTGTACTCAGGGTCTGCGGACCACACCATAAAGGTATTATCTGTCAGTCAATGAGGAGTTTATGCCTTAATTTTTCTAATGTAAAATTTGCTCCATGTAGAGCTTTATAAAAGATACATGATATCACTAGACTACAAGTATTATACAAGTTTAAAATTGGCTGATGATTAGCTTTTCATATGGATTGCTGCTGAAAGCTTGATCTTTTTTCCACTGTATAACATTCAAACGGACACTACTGATGTGTTTTTTTAATGGTTCTATTTATATTTTGTTCATGATGAATATTCAGTGGTTTACAGTCTTCCTATGTTCGCTACACAATTGCTTGCTGCTCCTTTCTTTTCTTTCTGCACAGCTACTGTACTGGTCTAAGATATCTGTTATCCTGTCTACAGGTTTGGGACCTTGAGACCTTAGAGTGTAAAGTGACACTCAGCGGGCATACTGACATAGTCACATCCCTTATTTGTTGGGACTACTATCTGTTATCAAGTTCAATTGATTGCACACTTAAGATCTGGGAATGCACTGAAGATGGAACTTTGAAGGTGGCATACACGCACACTGCGGAAAATGTGAGTTATTTAACATTTGTACATAAGTATGTTTATAGTTTTTATGTATCAAGCTGATGTTTTCAGGTGTGGTGGTAAAGGAGTTAGTCAATTCACCCAATCCATTTTTTTTGTTTTGTTATTATAGGGTATTCTTGCACTTTGTGGGATGACTAGTTCAGAAGCCAAGCATATATTGTATGTCTCATGCGGAGACAATTCAGTTCGAGTGTACGAATTGCCATCGTGAGTGAAAACTTGCTTCCTGTGTTGTTACGTATGTTGTATTATTTCCATATTCTGTGGGGGGTGTTTTCTCCTGCTGTTGCAGCTCCCTAACGTGTCTGCTTTTACAGATTCTTAGAGAGGGGTAGATTATTTGCAAGACAAAGTTCGATCATTTGAGATAGGACCTGATGGACTCTTCTTCACTGGAGATGGGACTGGTCTGCTGACAGTGTGGAAGTGGTTGGAACAGCCCAAGGTGCCATCCTCTTGAGCTACAACAAAAGCTTGGAGGAAGATTGGAAACTCACTCCAAACTAAACGGAGGTTGCAAGATCATCATGCTCAGCTGAATGGAGTTGCCGCTGATCTTGAAAGCGGTCTCTCATTGAACATATTTTGTTGTTTAATGATGATTCCTTAAACTATGTAGGGTGGGTGTACTCTTTTCCTCCATTGGGTTTTTTCCTATGAGGTTTTAACGAGGCATGACCCTATATAGGCCGAGCCAAAGAAAGACTCGGTGGGACTGTCCTTGTACTATTCAGTTTTTAATAAGATCAAGAATATTTTTTGAGAAAAGGGCACTCGGTCCCCTTAAACTTTACGGCAATTGCAAACCATCACTCTTGGCTTTTTAATTGTTCAATTAAATCTGTAAAGTATAGCAACACAATGCTCGTGAGTTTTGAGTCCCTGAGACCGACCGTTTGCTGGAGTTATTCTGCTATGCATTTAATGACATGGGTTTACACACGAGCTAAATTGATCCTAAATGAGAACATATGTATACAGGTATTAAGTACGAAAGTAAAATGAGAACACTTGTATAGTAGCAACAACTAACTTCAGATCATGGTTTTTAATTCTAATTAACTAACAGATTCAACTAATTAAACACTAGGTGTGATAATGACGAAATATCATATTTTAACTTCCAACTTTGAGGAATCAAATTGTCACTTGTATCTTTGTAGAATAAAAATAAGAGTTCAATTTCTGGAGATTGATAATGTATAATGTTTTACACTTTAACTCAATCATATATTGTCATATTAGTAAAGGTGATTAAATCTCATATTTACTATTTGAAAAGTCATGTAAGTGAGGAGATTTGCTTGGATGATAATGTAAAAATGTCTTACACTTGCATCAAAATCAAATTTGCCAAAATAAATATTTCCTGTTTATTTTTACCATTATGCACGAGAAGTGAGAACATATGGCACAAAGAAGTTTTCTTTTTGGCATTAATTGCAAATTGACCCTTTTTTTTACCTTGTTCTAAGAAGTGTGGCAAACGGGACGTGAGTCACCATGAGCTAGCCATAAAACAAGATGATGGGGTTGGCGACATTGCTTATTTGGATTGAAAATACCAACCTAGGTATCAAAAAATATTGGGCTAATGGGCCTTAACCCATTTTTATTATATTTTTTGTTATGTTGCCAACCTAAAGGCAGATTAACATAAAATGGGACGAGCAGTTAACCTGCCTTAGTCATTTAGATTAGAAATCTCAACTCATTTTATGAAAAGATAGTGGATTTATGAGCCAAGCTTGCCGGCCCAACCCATTTTATTAGCCCTAGTTATGAGACCGTAGCAGTTAAATTTTGAAGTCATTTGGTTGTGTTGTCTACAAGATTTCCATTTGGAACTCAATGTGTGCTGATGATAGTAGATATAATTACTAGATAAGGAAAGTTGTGTGATAACTGGATAACGATGAAGATCAACGTGGACCTCTTCATATCTTTAAAGCTTCAATTGTGATAAGAAATGTGTAAGGAAAAAAGTGTTCATAGTTGCTTCTTTTTCTTTTATATAAACTATCTCATTTAACAATATCTGCCTAAATATGCGTCAATAACATTTATATAAAGTGTTTTATTCAATTACATCAATGGCAGTAGCACATATAATGAAATCCTGGTACCAAAAACAGTTGTTTGCTTTCCTTTGTTCATGTACCAAAAAATATATAATGAAATCCTGGTACCAAAACACATTTGTTTGCTTTCTTTTGTTCATGTACCAAAAGAATATAAGAAATCGTGATATGTTCTTAATTGGTTGAGCTAGTTAATTCTTAGGATATGTTTGGTTGGAAAGTAGGAGTAAATTTTTCGTGGATTAAGTTTATATATAATTTTACATAGAGAGTTCATTCATGAACATTTATACCTTATTTTTATCTCCTAATTAATCATACACTTAATGAAATATGACTACATGCATTTTTTATATACTAGCAAGGTCCTACGGAAAATTAGTTTTAAAATCTTTCTTAATTTAAGCTTATTTGAATTGTTGAATATTTTTATTTATAATTCATCAAGAAATATATTTTTATTTATAATATATTCAATTAAATTTGATAAATTATATAAGCATATATATATATATATACACTTTTAATTTTTGAGTAAAAGCTAATACAAATAGTTTCTATAAAAAATGATTATTTTTAGTTGAAAAAAAATACTTAATTGCATGTTTCATTTGCAATTTGTACCAACTAAATCATGTTAACATTTTTTTAGTATTTAATTTATATACACTGTCAATATTAAAAATTTACATAAATATTCATCATGTATTATTATGTTAGTAAAATAATTATATTTAACTACTTACTATCTTCAAAGTCTTATAAATATGAGGCATATAAATATTTTATTCAACATCTTAAAAATGTTGTAAGAATTTTTTTTCATTCGCCTATGTAATATCATTACTTATGGATTGACAACTGTCCCAACGGAACACAAGGTTTCAGACGTATTTTTCCTCACTCACACACTTCCTGAAAAACTTCAGGAAGGTCACTCATCCCAAATTGCTCCAAGTCAAGCATGCTTAACCATGGAGTTCTTTAGTGATGGACTATTGAAAAGAAGATATATCTTTATTGGCATAGGTAGTACCAATCAATTCATATAAGTCTCTTGAACTATAGTCTTATACTTATACAACATCAAGATCACTCTCGTTCAGATGTATAATCGGTTCATTATGTACCCCTTCCCTTAGAGGCCTCCTTGTACTAACTGTTCTGTGCCTCTCTAAGATACGATCACTCTTTGCCTCGTCACTGGGTGTTACATGCCCACCAGCTTGGGCTGATTCGATCCTTGAACCACACTGTATTGGGAGAGGAGCAAGTCTGATACCATTTGTAACATCTACTTTATGGATTAACAACCGTCCAACAAACCAACACGTCTTCAACGTACTTTGTCCTCACCACACTTCACGGAGAACTTCCAGGAGGTCACCTATCCCAAAATTGTCTAAGTCAAGCATTCTTAACCATGGAGTTCTTTAGTGATGGACTAAAAGAAGATGCATCTTTATTGCCATAAGTAGTATCAATCAATTTATATAAATCATCATCAACTGTATAGTCCAATACCTATAGAGCCTCAAGTCCTTCTCATTCAAGTGTGTAATCGGTTCATTCATATACCTCTCTGCTTAGAGGCCTTGCTAGAGCGCTCTTTGTCGTGTCTATTGCACAGCGATCACTCTTACTCCTCGTCAGGAACGTTACAGCCTAAACACCTAAATTTGAGTTTGTAGACTAAAAGTAGAATTTATTTTATATATGCAGCATTGATAAAAAAAAAAAAATTGCACATACATCTAATCATACATAATTATATCAACTTTTACAAATAAAAAATATAATTGAATGACATTATAAAATTCATTTATATCATTAAGGCATCAATGTTAATCTCTTCAAAACAATAATATATTTTTAAATGTTCATTAGCATATAGTCATTTTATCCTTATTTATCATTAGATTCAGTTTTTCATTGAAATGTTTTGATTCTTTTAATTATCTTAAGGATCATATTAAACTATGATGTAATTGATTGATACTATAAATTAGTATATAAAAATTAATATAAAAAATATTTCTTTGCAACAAAAAAAGGTATCTAATTGTATAATTCTAGGCTCTTAATATACAAATGGGTAGTTACAATTTTTAAAATTTAAATTTGATTGTATTTTATTTTGTTTTATTGATGATCTATTTTTTTAATAGTATATTCAATTAAAAATTATTAAATTAATATATTGAGCAAGATAATTTAATAGTGGAATATACTTTAAATTTTATTGCAAATAAAGAAAAAAGAGAGAGTGAAGTGATTTTAGGCAAAAAAATAAGTTTCTAGACTTTTCACATATAAATAGATAGTTAAAAATTTTTAAAATTTAAATTTGATTTTAGGTAGAGAATAAAGAGGAAGTAGAGTGATTTTATTTTATGTAATAAATTTTTGTAAAACAATTTTACATCCTAGCCAGTAAAAATTTTGCCAAAATGACAAATTATGGTAAGTGATTATACTAATAGTTATTTTCTCTAATTTATCATGTTAGTAGAATTTTATTAGTTGACTGTGTAAAATTAGTTTACACTATGAATATATAGAACTTAAATTCATATCTTTTGTAACAAAAATATGTAGGGAGTATCATTATTTTGGTCCCAAAAGATTATATCACTGATAAAATAAAACTCAAAAGAAATTATATTCACTTGTGGCATTTTAAGGTTCCATTTCATTTGACAAATTCATTCAAATATTAATTAACTTCTATTTCCTTTAACAAAAATGATTACGTTTCATATTTTGTACCAGCCTTACCAAGCATAATGGAAGCACTTTGATCACTTAATTTGCATTCAAATTAAGCATGTGCAATAAAAAATTAAGCATTAGTGATTGGTCTTCACATTTTCTTCTTTTCCATATTATAGAAATATTATCACGTCAAAACAAAAAACTATAGAAATATTATACAAATAATTTAAAGGTATATATGTAAACTACTATTTTGCAAGGTATGAACATAATATGATAAACGACTTTGTATTAATGTAGATAATTAAATTGCAAGAGGGAAATTCTCTTCGCTAGAAAATAAAATTAAAAAATCCAATAAATTCAAAAATAGCTTCAGAGTTGATGAATAATCTCGTTGCATAAAGCGAGTTGAACAGTATTCTAGGGTTAAGATATAAGTGACTAAATAAGTAAAAGATAAAACTGAAAAATGATTAAGAGTTATAAAAATGTGTCTTTTGTTTACCTTGATTGTCCTTAATTTTGCAGCATTGCAAAAGCAGGATTATAGGGCCATCAATCATTGTTGAAATATATGCATTTATAGTTTCAGCATATTGATCCCAAAGAGTACAACAAAGCCTGCGATTTCTGAAAATATATATATATATATATAATCTCAAATTGTTTGAACATTAAGATATAGTAAATACTAACAGTAATATACAATTAAAATGTACTCAAGATCATCAAGATAAAAATAATTTCTTCGTCAATTTTCCATTTTTGGTTGGATTTATGAACTCTTCCATAGGATGGTAAGCAGCTATCTTGCCAATGACATCTAAAATTAAACATAAACAAAAATATAATGAAATCGATAATAAAATAAACAAATAAAATATATTTGTATGCATATAAAAACATTACCAACTAAGTAATTTGCATCAGCTACCAAATCCAGTATCTTTTGAAATTCAAATAGAATGAGACCATATAGTGAAATGAAATGGGAAGTGGAGTTTAGCTCTTTGGATTGTAGTACCATCTCTATGCTATTAATTTCATTAAGATGATTGAATCCTGGAGTAGTCCACAGCCGAATCACAAGAACAACGATTCTCCATAATTTTTTTTAGAGTACAAATAGCGGCAATAGAGTCATATGTAATAGTCATTATGCATAAAGTATCAAGCAATGCCAAGTTTAGAATCGGCACAAATTGTTTATGAGCGGTTAGGGAAGAGGGTTGTGACTAAAAGAAATACGTTAGTTATATTATATAAATATATAAATTTTCGATGAGTAGATGAAAACTTTCAAATTCTTGGCACGAACTTTTTTTTTTTCAAATTCCAAGTTATTAAAATTTGAAAAAACTTTTGTAATTAATTAGAGTGCCAGAATTTTCGTAATTCATTTGAAAAACTATTAATTGAGTTAAATTTGAAAACTACAATTAGAGTGCCCATGTTAAAATAAAATTAGCAATTAATTGAGTTAGATTTGAAAACCAAGGAACTGTTGTTTAGTTTTAGTTTCAGTTCTATTTTTAGTTTTCCATTTTTTTTAGATTTTATAAAGAAATACTAAAAATTCTGAAAACTATAAAGTTTAGTTTTTAATTTTCATTTCAGTTTTAGTATTTCTTTCACAAAATTTTAAAAATTGAAAATTGAAAAATAAAAACTTAAAATTAAAAACTGAAACCAAATATGCTCCAAAATTTTCATAACTTTCAAAATTGAATAAGATGAGTGGTGAAGATGAAAACTAAATATGCAGCGATAATTTTCAGCAAAGTGATGTGTCATCCATGATTTTTAACAACCGAATATGCTAAAATTAAGCAAATTGAATTTGGTAGAATATAATTAAATGACTATGTAAATTTTGTTTACATTGTCAATGCATTAATGTTAATCTTTTCAAAATAATAAAATATACTTTTAAACATTCATTTACATTTAGTCATTTTATACTCATACATTACTAAATTTATTTTTTATTAAAATGTCATTGAAATTGTTTGATTTTTATTATAATGATTTTAAACATCATATAAAAAATATAATGTAATTGACTAACATTATATATTAGTATATGAAAATCAATATCAAAATAAAAATATATCTTTGTACAAAAAAATCTAATTGTATAATTTTAGGCTTTTTTGTATACAAATAGGTAGTTACAAATTTTTAAAATTTAAATTTGATTGTATTATGATTTATAATAGTGTGCTCAGTTAATAAATTATTAAAATAATAGATTAAACAAGATAATTTAATGTTTTGAATTTTATTATAATTAGAGAAGAAAGATGAAGTTGTGTTAATTTAGGGAAAAAAATTAGACTTTCCGTACATTAATGGATAGTTACAAAGTGTTAAAATTCAAATTTGATTGTAGGTAAAAAAAACAAAGAGGAAGTAGAGTGACTTAGAAATTGAATGATTTTAGAAATTTAAATTTGATTATAAGTCTTGTACACTAATTCATTCAAATTGAATTTAATAAATCTGATTGTTAATTTATATTATATGATATTGATGATAAAACATGCTAGATGTTAGAAACCAAGACTAGAAAATTAAAAACACATAAATTTACTGAATAATATGCATATTTGGTGTGCATTTCTGTAGAAGAGGGAGATGCCTATTTATTGTCTTTGAGAAATAAATACAAGGAAGTAATATGAAATCAATTTGATTCTCATTTGTGGCCTAAATCAATTTACAATATCCTGCAATTTGCGCAAATCTAATCATGTCATAACATCTCCTCAAACTCGAGTGGGAGGTGATAAGACTAACTTGAGTGTGGAGAGTAGAGCACAAAAGCAACTAGGATAATGGGCTTGATGAACAAATCAGCATATTAATCAAGTGTCCCAATGGAAAGGATATAAAGGGAACCACGAACAATACGTTGGGAATAAAGTGGCAATCAATATCAATATATTTAGTATGCGTTAATGAAAGACATCATAATGTTTGACTTTTACTTACTTGATTGGGGTGACTTGGTTATTAGAAATGTTAAAATGCTCCTCCATTGGGTTGTCAAAAACTATTTTAGCGGGTTGAATTAAACTTTTAAACCTCAAAAGAATTCCAACCCCTTAACTTGCCCACTTAATCGAGTTTAGAGTTGGGCCAAGTCTTTTTTTTTTGTTCTTTTTTTAAATAAAAAATTCATAATTTGTTGCTCTTTATTTTACAATAGCCCCAAAGGTCCAAACTAAAAAAACATAAGACCAAACCCAAACAAAATTTAATATGTTTCTAATAAAAAAAAAAAAGAAACGTATACATTATATATAATAAATTATAATCTACTATATGTAAATAATTAAATTTAATAAGTAGGTACATAGTTATTTTGGACCTTAAAAATTTGAATATGCATAAATTAATAAAAAAATATTTTAATTTTTTAAAAAATATCAAATTATTAAAAAAAATTGTAATTTTTTATCTGGAGTTGTGGATATACACATCAACGTAGCATAGTAGTCTCTGTCTCACTTCCCTCTTTATATTTCTCTCTTCCCTGCCAAGTTTGCCGTCAACCGCTTTGTTAAATCAATCATCACTAAGCTCGCTTGAAAACAAAAAAAAGAAACCATGGGCCTTGAACTTGATAGGATTACTGATTTTTGTAACTTGCTTTACAGCATCCAGATCCTCTCCTTTCGGAGCAAACAGGATGGTGCTGTTGGAAGAAAAATATTATTATACTCATTATGTATAAATATATTATTGAATTCACATCTTATTTATTATTGGATTGGATATAAATCCAACTAAAGGATCCACACCTTATTAATTAGATTAAATTGAATATTATTTTATGTATTGTACAAATAATATACCCATTCTTTTCTAATAAAGATACAGCGAGGGTTAAAATTTGGGCTCATTATTCTTTAAATATTTAAACCACTCTTTTTAAAATAGAATAATATAAAATACATTATTGCTATTCTCACTCAAGATTTACCTGTCTTCACCATGTCTTTGCCTAGCATAGACGTGTGTCAAGTCCTAAACAAATCTCGACATTCGGTTCAATTTTCTTTTGAAACATCGAAAATTTTGTTATGAATAGACTTAATTTTTTTTTATAAAACTTAATTTTGATACAATAACAATCTTAGACACTTCACTTCAATGGCTAGACATAGAAATTGGGGATGAGGATCACAATCTGACGCCCAAAAGAACGAGAGATGAGGATTACAAGAAAAAAATATACAAATTGGCGGGATCGGGAATTGCAATACGCATTATTTGTATTTTAATAAATTAGGTTAATGGGACACATGATGTAATCTTAGCTATAAATAATTAATCTAGTTCAAACTGTTTGTTTTAGGATTAATTATTTAAGTAAACTTACACGTTTTTCTTACTCAATAGTAAGTCTAAAACTTAATAATCAGTTAATGGTATAAATTTTTTTTATAGTATTAATATATTAAATTTTAAAATTTTTTATTAAACAAATAAGTTTTATCTTCGCTACTCAATGAGTAATGGTACCCCTTTCTTGTATTCAATGGTTGTGTTTTTTTTTCAATGATTATGATTAAATCTTTATTTTTTTAAATTTTAATAAATTAAGTTAATGAGACATATGATAGAATCTTAGCCACAAATAATCATTAAGTATTGATACTTTGGAATTTATAAGGATACTAGAGAAATTCTAATAAATAAATATCCACAAAAATATAAATTTTCACACACATAAATGCGTGTGTGCGCACACATATATAGGGAACAAATGAGAAAGTGATTTATTGTGAGAGAGAGGACAAAAGTTTATTGAAATTTCTATGAATAGTTAAGATTAAAATATAAAATTATATGACATTATTAAATGATGACGTAATTATTAATTACTATTAATAATTTTTAATTCTAATTATCCATATATGATTATATGACCAAATTCATTCTTCTTACTCTTATAATAAATCACTTCTCTCACAACAATCATATATATATATATATATATATATATATATATATATATGGATAGAGCCTTCCCCCATCCTATATTTATCCCACCAAATAATAATATTATAAAAAGTTACCCGATTCGAATTGAATTGAATAAGTTTCTAAAAACAAATTTGAAATCTCATCCAATTTCAATCTATTTCTCGGGTATATAGTTCAATCTTTTCTGTCAAAAGCAAGATCTAATTTAATCCAAAATCTTTCAGTTATGATTGCTTTTTAAATTTTTCGTATCAGCTCGGAGATTTTGAGTAGATTATCTTCAATTTTGATTGACTTAATTATTAATCCGGCATGCAAAGATTATTTTTTAAAAAAATAAAAATAAAAATAGTATGAGCCTACCGCATCAAACTGTTTCGAATACTGTCAGGATCATGGGCCTTACTATAACAAAACAACGAGGCCCACTACACAAAACCGCCTTGAAAAAAACACCATTAAAAGAGCAACCTATAAAACAGGGACTTCAATTTTCAGCACCTGCACGCTCCCGAGTTTGCGTTTTCCTAGTTAAACTTCTTGCGTTTTCTCCGAATCTCTCTGTTCGTCACCAAGAATTCTCAAACTTTTTCGCTGCGTTTTCCAATCCCAATTCTGGTCAGGTTT
Source organism: Dalbergia oliveri (assembly GCA_030441495.1). NCBI lineage: Eukaryota > Viridiplantae > Streptophyta > Magnoliopsida > Fabales > Fabaceae > Dalbergia > Dalbergia oliveri. The sequence goes on from JAMLFY010000006.1 coordinate 22,040,588, forward strand.
GCCTCTACTTCACACGCGAAAAATCTTCAGAATTGTCCCTCTACTAGGGTTCTATCTTTTCTTTTCTGTGTGATGGATCATCTTCGAGAATCCTTGTTCTCTCCGATTGGATTAGCCTCCGTTAAGTTTCTCGCGCTTTACTGGAGTAAATTCATCTTTTCAATTTTAGGGTTCCATTCAATTTCATTGGGTCAAGAATGGGTCAGCATCGTTGATGGAGAAATTTGGGGTTTAAGGCTAATTATGATTAACCTTGGTGGATTGAGTGGTAAATTATTGGGATCTCACGTAAATTATTGGCGAAAGTGTAATTTGGGGTTTTAGGTTATCGTGATTAACCTTGCTGAACAAGTGTAAATTAGTGGGTTTTCATTGTTCTTAAATTTTGGAAGAGATCGTGATGGAGGGTGATGTAGGGTTTTGTTGATGGAAATACGATGTGCCTGATTTGAGATGTTATGGAATGTTTTTGTTACAGTAACATGGCTATTAAGGCAGCAGCAAAGAGGACTGAATGTTTCAGTGGGACACCAACCTGTAAGTACTGGCTAGCTGGGAGATGCAACAGAAATCCTTGCAGGTTTCTGCACAGCCTAACACCATCACAACCTTCTCCTTATTATCATGCCAACACTCCTTGTTTCAAGTATACAAGGAAGCCCAATTTCTCTGCTGGGAGGACAACCAAGTGCTCAAAGGCAGTGAAGTCCTGTTCCTTAAAGTATGAATCAAAGGCAGTGAAGCCTGAAGTGTCGGTTAAAAAGACTGCAGATATTGATAAGGCTCCTCAGAACCCTTCAGTGAGTATCTGCAAATATTGGATGAATGACAATTGCGTACATGGGGACCAGTGTCAGAATTTGCATTCTTGGTCTTTTGGTGATGGGCTCTCAACATTAGCAAAGCTTCGTGAGCACAAAAAGGTACTTGGGTGATTGGGATTGAATATTTTAATTCTAATTAAATTTGATTTGATACCAGCAGCATCATAATGAAACAAGTGTAAAGCAAATTGTTTTCAAACGGAACTTTCTATCTAAATTACATATGAAGTGCTATGAAATGTGTAATTCCCTTTAACTTTAAAATTTCTGGAGTAATTAAGTTGAAAATTTTGATAACAGGTTATCACTGGGATTGCACTCCCAGTTGGATCGGACAAGCTTTATTCTGGCAGTACTGATGGGACACTGTGCACATGGGACTGCCACACTGGTTGCTGTGTTAATGTGAAAAATCTTGGTGTAGAAATTACCTCTTTGATCAGTGAGGGGCCATGGGTTTTTGCTGGTGTGAAGAATGCTGTTAAGGTAGGCTTTTACTACAGTTCTCTTTCTTGGTAATTATCACAATCATATACCCTGTATATAGGAGCATTGCGATTATGAGCTGATCATGTGGTTTTGGTTGTTTTGAAGGCTTGGAATGTCCAGACTGATTCTGAATTTACTCTTGATGGACCTAAGGGGCAAGTCCTTTCCATGATTGTTGGCAATGATACCCTTCTTGCTGGATCAGAGGTAACTACCATGCAGTCTTTAATGGTTAGGTTATTTAATTCAAACCTCTGTTTGTTGTAAGCAATTTGTTAATTTTGTTATTTGATCAGAACTGGCATTTTTCAGTTAGTTCTTTTGTCTATTGATTTATCATTTATGTATCTCCTGATTATTTAAATTGCAGGATGGTGTTATTTGTTCATGGAGAGGCAGCTCCAACCCCGAAGCTAAGTCTCCTTTCCAACTGGTTGCATCACTAGGTGGCCACACAAAAGCTGTCACTTTTCTGACTGTTGGAAGGAACATGCTGTACTCAGGGTCTGCGGACCACACCATAAAGGTATTATCTGTCAGTCAATGAGGAGTTTATGCCTTATTTTTTCTAATGTAAAATTTGCTCCATGTAGAGCTTTATAAAAGATACATGATTTCACTAGACTACAGAGCATTATAAAAGTTTAACATTGGCTGATGATTAGTTTTTCATAATGGATTTAAGACACTGCTGCTGAAAGCTTGATCTTTTTTCCATTGTATAACATTCAAACGGCCACTATTGTTATTTGTTTTTAATGGTTCTATTTATATTTTGTTTATGACGAATATTTGGTGGTTTACAGTCTTCCTATGTTCGCTACACAATTGCTTGTTGCTTCTCTCTTTTCTTTCTACACAGCTACTCTATAGGTCTAAGATATTTGTTATCCTGTCTACAGGTTTGGGACCTTGAGACCTTAGAGTGTAAAGTGACACTCAGCGGGCATACTGACATAGTCACATCCCTTATTTGTTGGGACAAATATCTGTTATCAAGTTCAATTGATTGCACACTTAAGATCTGGGAATGCACTGAAGATGGAACTTTGAAGGTGGCATACACGCATACTGAGGAAAATGTGAGTTATTTAACATTTGTACATAATATCAAGCTGATGTTTTCATGTATGGTTATGAAGGAGTTAGTCAATTCACCCAATCCATATTTTGTTTTGTTATTATAGGGTATTCTTGCACTTTCTGGGATGACTAATTCTGAAGCCAAGCATATATTGTATGTCTCATGCGGAGACAATTCAGTTCGTATGTATGAATTGCCATCGTGAGTGAACTTAAAACTCGTTTCCAGTTTTGTTACTTTGTTGGATTATTTCTGTATTCTGTGGGGGTGTGGGGGTGTTTTCTCCTGCTGTTGCAGCTCCTTACCGTGTTTGCTTCTATAGATTCTTAGAGAGGGGTCGGTTATTTGCAAGACGCGAAGTTCGATCATTTGATATAGGACCTGATGGACTCTTCTTCACCGGAGATGGGACTGGTTTGCTGACGGTGTGGAAGTGGTTGGAACAGCCCAAGTTACCATCCTCTTGAGCTACAACAAAAGCCTGAGGAAGATCGGAAACTAACTCCCGACTAAACGGAGGTCGCAAGATCATCATGCTCAGCTGAAGGGAATTGCCGCTGACTTTGAATGCGGTCGCCCATTGAACATATTGTGTAGTTTAATGATGATTCCTTAAACTGTGTAGGGTGGGTGCACTCTTTTCCTCTGGGTTTTTCCTACGAGGTTTTACCAATGGAGGTTTTAACGAGGCATGACCTGCATAGGCCGAGCCAATGAAAAACTCGGTGGAACTGTCCTTGTACTATTCAGTTTTTAATAAGATCAATTATATATTTTGAGAAGAGAACTCTGGGTCCCCTTAAACATTACGGCAATTGCCAACCATCTCAATTAAATCTGTAAATTATAGCAATTAGTAGAACACAATAATGTAACTAGTGGAGTAAAAAATTTTGGAGGTGGGCCAAGTTAGTTAATATAAAATAAAATAAATTATTATATAGAAAATATAAAGTGAGTTATTATATAATATTTTTTAAATAAATTATTAATAAATTATTATTTATTTCATTATTTATTTTTTATTATAAAAGAGTCAATAATTTTTTTTAAAAATATCTATTAGGTTTAATATAAAAAATGTATATTAATATATTATTTAATATCAATATAGAGTATTAATTATAAATAATTAATTAGTAAGTAGAAATTTTATTAAGTAGGTAAAATAAATTAATAAGAAAAAAATCTTAAAAAACATATTTTAAAAATATTTATATATTTTATATTTTTATATCTATGTGATACTGCTCGTGAATTGAGTCCCTGAGGCGGACCAAGCTTGAGTTGTTCTGCTAGGCATTTAATGACATAGGTTTGCACCCGAGCCAAATTGATCGTAAATGAGAACAACATATGTATACAGATATAGGAGAACACGTGTATAGTAGCATGGCTATAATACAATTAACTTCAGTTCATGGTTTTTTATTCTAATTAACTAACAGATTCAACTAATTAACCACTAGGTGTGATAATGTAATATCATATTTTAACTTTCAACTTTGAGGAGTTAAATACTCGCATGTATCTTTATGGAACAAAAATAAGAGCTCAATTTCTATAGATTGATAATGTATAAATTTTTTATACCATAACTCAATCATTTTTTTTTTTTTTGGTGTACAACTCAATCATATATTATAACATTGGTAAAGGTAATTAAATCATACATTCACTATTAAAAAATCCATGCAAGTGAGAGGATTTGATTGGAAGATAATGTAAAATTATCTTACACTTGCATCTAAATTAAACTCACCAAAATAAATATTTGCTGTTTGTTTTAAACATTTTGCATGAGAAGTGAGAACACATTGCACAAAATGTTTTCTTTTTGGCATTAACTATAAATTGACCGTTTTATTTTCTTGTTTCTTGACGTAGCAATTAAATTTTGAAGTCGTCTCTCTATGAAAAAGGAAGAAGAAAAAAATTGAAGTCATCTAGCTGTGCTATCTCTAGGATCTCCATTTGGAAATCGATATCTACTGATGATATAATTACTAGAGAAGGACAGTTGAGTAATAACAAGATAACGATGAAGATCCATGTGGACCTCTTCGTATCTTTCAAAGCTTCAATTGTGATAAGAAATGAGTAACAGAAAAAATGTTCATAGCTCCTTCTTTTTCTTTTATGTAAAGTATTTTACTTAACAATATCGGTCTAAATATGCATAGGGGCGGAGCTAGGCTTTATTTTTAGGGAGGTCAACACTAAAAGAAATGTACATGTAAAAAGATAATATATCTTTTAATTTTTACTTACAAAAATTTTTAAAAAAAGTTACAGTATATATTTATATATACAAAGAATAAATCTCAGGTTGGTTTTTTTATAAAAATAGCAGTGGATAAATTGGTTTTTAAGAAAAAAAATTGTGGTCCGTACAATAAAAAATAAATTAGTACATTCTCAATATTTTGATCAATTTATTTATCCTATTTGTATTTTTATTAGCAATTAATTTGAACTATTATAAATTATTATAGATCAATTTGATTTATAATTCCTTTGAAAATACTAAAGGAGAAACTAACTTGTCATATACTTTTAATGATGAGGGAACATGGATTTTTTTTTTAACTAATTGTTTGATGACGTTTTTGTCTATGATAAAATTGGGGGTTTATTCAAAAAGAAAATAAACATTCCAATTGAAACTCAAGAAACACATATATGCATAATATATTATTTATTAATTATTATAATTTTTAAATATCCAATTAAGTAAAAAGTTTATAAGAGCCAACGTCAAATATTTAAATTGCATTTTCTGATTTAGATATAAATGAACAACAACAAAAAAGAATAGATGGTAAAATTGAACTATTAAGATATTAAACATATCTAATTTCTTATAAAAGATAATATAATATATCAATCTATAAATCCTTCTGGTTAACATATAAAAATATGGGTAAATAACAAATACTACCCTTGAAATTTGCTCTAATGACACTCCACCCTATTCTTCCAAAAAAAAAAAAGAACAAATAAATAAAATAGAAAAAATTAGTGAAAAAGAATAAATTTTATAAATGTAACTTTAACTTAACAAATTTTTTAGTTCTTAAAATTCAAATCCTAATTTTCATATTGTCAAATCTATACATAGCTTAAAATAAAATTAATTTATTCATTTATTTGAGTTGCTATATAAGGTTATCATAGAAATATTTTTAAAAAAGAGTAAACTACTAAGTTAACCCCTGATAAAAATAACACAGATAAATTAGTCCCTCAAGAAAAAAATACATTTGTGATCCATCATAATTAAAAGCATGGGACCAATTAATTATTATTTAGTATTTTAGTGGATTTATTTATTCTATTTGTATTTTAATTAGAGACGAATTTGAACGATTTTATAAATAATTAGAGATCACTTTATCTTATAAATCCTTTAAAAATACTAAAGATGGACAAACTTATTTTATATTTCTCAATACTTTTCAATCATAAGGCTTATATAATATTCTTATGCAATAACTCAACTAATTTAATTTGTTTTTAGTTCAATATAGATTTGAGGATTTGAATTTTTAAGAATTAGTTTAATTGAAGAGATATTTCAAGTTGAAGTTATGTTTATAAAATTAGTTCTCTTACTAGTTTTTATTTTCTTTATTAAGTTGTTCTTTATTTATTTATTTATTTTTGGGCAAAAACATGGGGTGAAGTGTCAAATTTTGAGAAGAATGGAGTGAAGTGTTATTTGAGTAAATCTCAAGATAATCTTTGTTATTTACCTTAAAAATTTTAGGAGGGCCAAATTTATATAAATGTGTGTGTGTGTGTGTGTGTGTTTTATATATATATATATATATATATGTAAATTAAAAATTTCAAGGGGGGCATGGCCACCCTGAGTTAATTACCCTCCACCCCTAAATGTGCGTCAATAACATTTATATAGAGAAAATTACATTAGCTTCATTTGAGATTTGATGTAATTATACTTATCATTCTTTTATTTTATAAAATTTTTATTGACCTTTCGTACGATTCATTAAAATTACACCGACATCCTTTATAAATATTAATTTATTAATTTAAGTGATGAAAAACATAATATGAGATATATACATAATTATTAACAATGAAATTATAATATTATAGTAATATTTATCATATTAATTGAATAAAATATTTTTTATTATATAAAAATAAAATATATAATTATAACTTATGATTAAAAAAAGAGGTATTTTAGTTAATTTTTATTAAAATATTATAATTTTATCATTAATAACTATATATATATATATCCCTCATGTTATCTTTCTTTATCACTTAAATTAAAGAACTACTATCTACATGAAGGTCAGTATAATTTTAGTAAATCTAGATGTCAATGATAGTTTTACAAAATAGAAGGGTGCCAATATAATTACATTAAATTTCAAGGGATGTGAGTATAAATTATTCTTTATATAAAGTATTTTATTCAATAATATCAACGGCACAAGCACATATAATGAAATCCTTGTATGTTCTTAGCTAGTTGAGCTAGCTAATTCTTAGGGTATATTTGATTGGAAAGTAAAAATTAAAATAAATTTTTTATGGATAAATTTTATATATAATTTTATATATATAACTCATTTATAAAAATCTACACTTTATTTTTACTCCCTAATCATTTGGATTTTAAAGGAGAAGATGGAGGAAAAGATTAGTAATAAAATTTTAAAATCTTACGTTACAAGTTTTTTCCTTTCTTTCTTTTCCTCCAAAATCTAGACTTACAAATATACCCTTAATGTAATATATATATGACTGCATGCATTTATATAAGTTAAGAACAAATTATTCTTTTGACAAAAACTAGATTGTAAAAATTAATTTGTGAGCTTTTACTTCAATATCAAGTCTAAAGGGATGTTATTTACTAGTCTCCAATAACTAAGGTTCTATTTGATATATTGCCTCACAAATATCACTCAGAAATATTGTTGCGTTTTAAATAATTGTTACAATCAGAAATATTCTTTTTTCTTAATTATTATTAAGATCACTAATAGTAATAATAATAAATGAGGATTAATCCACATAGATACCCTTTATGGCGTGATACCCTTTGCCACCAAGGATAGTACCAAAAAAGAAAAGAAAAGGGAAAAAAAAAAACATTGCCACTAAGAAAGTAATATGGGTTGCCTCCAAAATCTGAACTGTCAGTAATATGGTAAAACGAAAGAAATGTAATATTGTGAATCCAAATAATTTAAAGGCACAATACTAATAATTCAAAGATCACTACTATGTGTGAATGGCCGAGGTGCGAAATACACGAATCACGCATGACATACTACCATCAAAGAAAAAGAAAAGACAACAGTTTCCACATGATCCATCACAACAAAACGTTCAAAAACACTTTCATTTTCTAATTCGTTTGTCGTATCACAAAATGTAATTCAAATGAACTACTACATGCCCAACATCCTCTAAGAAATTTTAACGTCAAAGAAATGTAAACCCATCCAAATAAAAATTACAAAATGAGTTGAATTCCTTTTCTGAAACGAATGTTATTTGAATCCTTTTTTTTTCTTCTTTTTGACGGTGATCTTCTCATTTATTTGAGTCAACATCTATACTATTATATAAAGAGCATTGAGTAGATAATTATTTTTCGTGTTTCTTAATTACATTGGAATTCACTTTCAAATTCATAAATATAGTTTATATTGAAATTTCTACTAATTTATTAAAAATTTACAACATTCTCTCATTTTTCACTTTGCTTCCGATGTTTTCCACCTTTTATGGTAGTTTCCAACTTCTTTTTCTTTTAATGCAAGATAGTTTTCAACTTTTATTGATCGTACACATCTCAAAATTGTTCCGTTCTTCCATTTCTTTTTCTTCCAATTTTATTAAAGTCTAACCCTTTCTTTCAAAATCCCTTGGAAATAATAAAAAATATAAATTTAAAAAATTAATTATATAAATACCGAAAAAATAGAAAATGTGGTAAAATAAGACTTAACATTTAAAATGTAAACTTTAATTAATTATATTTATTTTATTGAAGTAAAATTGCCATATGTAATATTTAGCACTAATTATAATAATTTTCAGAAATAAAGAAGTGACTAAAGTGAAAGTTGCGAAGAATTTTGCCCTCAAAATTTATTTGACAGACTTTTAAAGATAGTTCACACAAATTAAACAAACAATGCACACAAAACCAATCAAAAAAGAGATTTCCACCAAATAATAGTAGAGGGAAATAACAATAGCCGGACAAGTATCCAAAACCACATAAGCAAAATAAGGTCTTCACCTTAAATGATAATATCTATGAGCCAGATACTGATTTTAAAACATATAGCTTAACATAATTTCTTTAATTTTAGATAGATAATCAATTGCTTAGATAGGAAATAGGAAGAGATGACTTTCTCAGAGAGACAAATTTGGTCAAGTTCAGAGTTTCTGATTTGAGTTTGATAGTTTTAGAGACTGTTGAACTTGACCAGCCTTCTGGGTTTGCACATTAGATATAACCCGTTTATATTTCATTTAACTGAGCCATGTGGGACTTACGGACACGTACCCATTATGAGTTTATGATATTTTAGTTTATTATAACTATACGGATTATTATCTATACCAACATCGGCAATATTATTTAGGATCAATTTAGCTCATACAAATTTGTGGGCCTGACTCTTATGACAACCAAATGACCGCAGTAACAACTTTTCTGATGAATAACGATTTTAAATAGGCTACTATCCAGGGACTCAAGACTCAACTCACAAGACTCACAAGAGCATTCAAGTTTCCAATTACATTACCAATGTTCATTCTTTATTTTGGGTCGCAGAATATCTGAATTGACAGAAGCTAGTCCCAAAGTTCTGCCATGACCACAGTCAAGAGCCATCATCATATATATAGCACAAGGGGAGTTAGTGGCAGTAGCAAGAAGAACAGAATTACTGAAGTTCATTTCTTTGGGATGCTTTCTTATCTTATCATCAATGACAATATAACAAAACAATATACCTCTTCGGCAGGAAAGAAATATAGAAGATGACTATGTGTGGTTTGGAATTTATATTAGTATGAAGCAAGCAGGAAAAACTAAGGGTGCGTTTGATTTCAGAAAATAATTTTTAATTTATATTTTCAAATTTCAATTATTTTACTGGTTTCAACATTTTATAAAGGAAATAGTAATACCCAAAAATAAATAATGAAAACTGAATTTTATAATTTTTACTGAAAAAATCAGGAAACTAACTGAAAATAGAAAATGAAAATTAAGTTATTTTATAAAACCAAATGCACCTTAATGGTACTCAAACACATACCCTATCCGGTTGCCCCTTTATTTTTCACCTGACCACAAATTGACACCCTTCATTTCTTGAAATTTTTCTATCTGTATCACATCATTGCGCTCTTTCACCAATTTATGTTAGGAAGTGAGGGGGTGCCAACATGTCAAACATGTGGTGACTGGTGAGTAACTAGCAAAGCCATCTTTCTATGCTAAAAACTTTGTGGCAGTTGAAACTTATAAATCAGAGCTCGATTTGCTCAAACCTCAAAATAAAAGCAATCAGTCATGGAGAGGCTCAAGTAGATTGTTCACAGTGAAGTAAATAGTGTTTCCAAACACAGAGAAGAGGTCGTGATAGGTATAAAAACTAACCTGACATAAAATTTTGACTATGTATCAATGTATGGATGTTCTCAGTTGGGCATCATCATCCTATCAACTAGAAAGATTCATCTACTTGCGGATACAATATGCAGAACCTTTCAGATTGAAGTCTACCAAGTCTCTCAAACTTCCAAATACAAACAACCAGTAATATTGTTCAGTAAGTTCAATCTCAAATGGTAACAAATTACACTTTTGCATGTGCATACCGGCTATGATGATTAGGTACTCACCAAGCAATGGTGGCATAAACCAAGATAGAACAAGGGATGACACCTAAACAAAGCGCTACCCCAGTTGGGGGTTCTGGCTGCATGTATAGAGGGAACAAGAGAACTGCCAAGAGCAGATGCAACATGAACAACACGAGGGCTAGTGTCCTGTTATCTCTGTGGCTCATTCCTTCTCAAAGAAAAACCAACATCAGCATGAAGAGGAAAAGAGAGAAACCTCTTTTAAGGGCATGGCTTGCTGTTTATTAATTATTACCTTGTTAGGTGGTTGGATATGCATATTTATGAGACTAAATCTGGTACTACTTTTTCATTGCTTTTATTTATCTGCTCTTAATGTTGTGGCAATGAATTTCCATGTTTGGGAGTCCTTGCTTCATTCTTCTGCAGAACAAGATTCCTCTATAACAAGTAACTAGCTGCAAGGCCTGTGTACTGTAAAAGCTCTGGCACAGGGAGATGTGTTCATATTGCTTTATAGTGTACTGTGCTCACCTACTCATGAATGTCAGCATTAGCATGCTGCAATGCATTTCCATGTTTAAGTATGGTTTTTCTCAATCTCGTGCGCAATATGACTTCTCTTAAACAAGTAATTGAGAACGCTTTTTCAATTGCTTATGCGTCCATTTCACATGGGATTGGACACCTTCTAGAGTTGTTTGTTATAGTTGACACCAACTAGTGCATGTGGTTCCTTGTGTACCTTATCCTCTGGTTATTTTTGGTGAAATGCATCTTTTGCTCTTTTGATCTTCTACCAAGCTATCCCCACAAGTATTTTCATGTGACTATTCCTTAGAAACTACTGTGACTAAGAACTCATTCCAACAAGTGTTTACCCTAGAATTAAAACTTGTAGTTTGCTTCCCAGTTCATTCTATCCTTAATGCATTTTTTGCTTTCATATTGATAGTCAACTAAGTATTTTTTGCCTCAAAACTTTTTGGTCTGCTGGTTCGAACCCAGGGTGCACAGGTTTGGAGGTGGACAGATTGTCCACTAGTTCAACGCCTCAAGTGCTAGACCTTGTAACTGGGTGGCTAAAATTAAAAGAAAGGTTTTACTTAATGGATCGTGTTAAGTTGGTCCAGCATATGTTCTGGACCTTGTCCTGGTCTGGCCTTTACTACCGTCGGATGTCGCTCACTAATAATCCAATGGTCTAAAAACTTTTGGTTAACTTCAAAAAGGGGTCTCCCTGCTCCAGCAATTTATATATTTGCAAGTTGAGTCCATCTTGGAAAAATTAATGTCAAGCTCTCCAAAATATTTTGTATCCCCTCTTGTATAGGCCCCATCCCTCAATCTTGTAACCTTAATCTCTAATCTCTCTCACCTACGACCAATGTTGCTCTTCCCCTGCTTCGCAACCTTGCCTTTTGTTCTGCCGACGTGCTTCTTTAGCTTTCTTTTCTACACCCTCCATGGAGGAATGGTTGTGTTATGTACGATCCATGGCACATTTTCCCCTGCTTGACAACCTCGCAGCCAAGCTTTTTAAGTCATTATTGAGAAAAGCTAGCTATATATTCCAGCTGCATCGACCTTTTGGGGTGGCCAAGCTTTTTGAGTTGTTAGATTTTTGTGTTGCATAGGTGGAGAGAGTGTATATAGGCAGTAATTTGTTATGGGGACTGAGGATGTCCATGAACGTTATGAGGCTTTTTCAGGGACCAAGCTTTTTCCAAAACCCTGCCTTGGTAATGGGGAGCTTTTCAGAAATCAATAGAGGGAAAAACCTGCCATTCTTAAGTCTGCCCACGGTTATGAAGATAAATTTGTACGACTGGACAAAGTGGCAATATATGAATTTTGACCAACTTAAGTGATGCGGGGTATCTATGCCATAAAATTGTAGGACCATGACAAGGTCCAAAACGTACACCAAACCACCTTAAAATGACCCTATACTTAACATTGAAAAAATAGGAATGCTTTCACTATCATATTTGGTAGGAATCGAGAACATAATGTACAAATGAAGCAGGGAGGGGGCAATCAATGTATTGTGCTAGTGTGGTTGTGTTAATCACGAGTCCCTACAAGAAAAAGAAAAACTAAAATTAGCTAGAGATACAAAAGAACGAATGTGGGATAAATGTGTGTGTCTCTTTCATTATTAAAAATAATGTTCCGAGGATAACAAAGAAAAATGTCCACAATCTTATAAAACATAGAATATATAAATGATTATTTACTAACAAACTCATGATTGATTTCAACCGCGGCTAATTTTGCCGTTGAAAATAAAAGAAATTCTTAAGCACGGCTCAGAATCACTCTACTTTTAGGCTACCAATCTCACGATGACTTCTCCACAGCTATTAACCGGGGGGTTGCAACTTGGGACTAGCTCATGTCTCAGTGGACAAAGAGGTCATCTTGCTGAAGCAGAAACTATTCATTTTATTGCAGTGATGCGGTCTAGCAAGCTATCATGGTAGATTTTGTAGACAAGGTGCAACAGATTGGTATCTGCAAAATATTGAAACATAAAGGCCAGTAAAACCAGCTCCACTTCAGATCCATTGTGACAACCCTGCCCCGGAGAATATGAACAAAGTAAATTAGTTGAAAGATTTTGAAAAAATAGACTGCGTGAATGCACCCTCAAGTCCACAAAAGACCAAGAACAGCTGCTAACCTGCAAGCAACCTGAAAAAAGAAAATGTTTCTTTTACATTATTTCTAAACTTCTGATCCTGATGCTCATTTTTTGGAATACAAAGACTCCTCGATGCTCCTAATTACAACACTCAGACTGGCACCACTTTCCAATGCTTTAACAGCAGCTCGGTGTGCAGCTCTGTGCCACTTGAGCAAATTATAAGATTGCAAAACTGACCATCTTGCTTGATTAGACATCTGGTCAATGCAAGAACATGAAGGCTCATATTTCAATATCAGATAAAATAAAATTAAAAAAAAAGGACCAACAGACCAGAGGCATCAGTTGTGTAGATACCTCAGCTAAAGACAATGGAGGCTCAAGAAGAAGACAGATGCCTCTAAATAGATTTTCATCATTTTCTCCACCCTCAGCCTCACCATAAACAAGAGCTTCAGCCGCAATGCCTGCAAAAAGTACCATGCAGTACCTACAGCATCGGTTACTAACATGTCAGTATCACATGGAATGCTCAGGGAGAAAAAGAAGTAACTTGAGAAAATAATAACAAACAAGAGCACAGTGGGAAAGTGTTGGTCCAAATTCCGAAGGTTCCAGGCAATCAGTTTTGTCTGTTTAGTATCTCTGTCAAAGCATAGCCGGTTAGGCCAGAAGCGGTGTTTGTATGTGACTACAGAGACAGACTCGAATTGAAGTCATCAGCTTGAACTTCTTAGCAACTATAACATGACAATAGGAAACATGAATTGATAATTAAAGGTAAAGCTAGGAATAAAATCGTTTTAACATCATTTTTACAGTTTAGTACCCTAGGGAATAATAGCTTGGAGGATGAAGGATATGGACCACTCCATTCACTCAGGGAGAAAGAGATATCAAATTTGAAGGGAAGGATAAACTGCAAAGTATGTTTCTAAATCCATGAGAATTTGAGAAAAGAGAACTGTACTATCGAAGAGTCAGAAAATCAAACTCAATTTGTTTCTAAAACAAAGTAAATTCACCCTAGCCAGTGCACCATAAATGCTTAGCATAGACACTGACATGCACATGAAACACAACATGATACAAACACAAGGAACACTACATTTTAAAATTTGTAGAACACAAACATAGCATTTATATACGGAAAAAGATCATAATACCATTTTAATTCATAGAATCATAAATAAATGTTTCAACACTACCTCACATCCTTTGTTTTAATTAAAATTTGCTTGAAAATTTAATATATTATATACCTAACCTATGTTTGCCACGTTTCAAAAAATAAATAAATGGTCTTGTTAATATTACGTCCCACTATGTCAGAACCAGAAAAAAATGTTAAATTAAACGAGTAAATATGTGTTGTTAGTGTGTCATATAAGGTTCAACATGAACATGCATGGAAACCATACCAAAATAACTTGTCTATGCTTTATTTCAGCATTTATCTCTGTCACTACAATTTATAATGGACAATGGAAGATCCACCTGTCAAAAGCCATGCCATCAAGTCGCCCTTCGGCAAGATCACCGGCAACTTTCTCATCCCAAAACTGAGTCCCTGCCTAAAAAATAAGGGTTTACTGCAACTAAATCGATGTTAAATGCTTAATGGAAAATCATTATTGAAGATCAGGAAGCATATTGTGCAAATAAAGGAGAAAGAAGGATCAGTAAATTCTACACTTCTATCAAACCAAAATAATATATATATATATCTACACGTCTAACTGGAAAAAATCTTTGGGCCTGTTTGGTAACTGTTTTGGAAAACAATTTTTGAGTTTAAAAAACAAAAAACCAAAAAAGCTTGTTTGGCAACTTGTTTGGTAAATGTTAGTTTTAAACTTTGAAAAACAAGTATTGGGTTTTAAAAACTGAAAACCAAAAACAGATGAAACATGTTTTTATGTTTTTTCATTTTAAGAAGGGTTGAAAACACGGTGGCACGCTGTAAATAAGGTGAGTTTTTATTCTTTGCCAGCCTTCAATTCTCATTGGATGTTTCCTGGGTTTTATTTTGTTGGACATTCTCACCACACAACTTCCCTTCATTCACTTCTCACCACACAACTTCCCTCCAATGGTGGAGCTCGCAGTGAGTCCCACCCAGTGCGCGGCGTTGACGGAGGGAGGAAAGGTGGCAATGGTGGGTAAAGCACGCGGAGGTGCGGTTGGGCAGAGGGAGAGAGAAAGAGGTGGAAGGCAGAGGTGGTGCAAGCGGCGCGACGCGAAGCTCATGATAGTGGGGTACGCAAAGCGCAGGCGGCTGCGGGTGGGAGGCGCTCACGAACGAAGAGGTGAGGGCGGCATTGCTGGGCAAAGAGAGGGAGCTTGCTGGCCAACCACGCATGTGACAAGATCTACCGCGTCCGCGACCTCCGCCTCCGCCTCCGCCACGCACCCGACTAGATCTCCGGCACACGCTCCCCAACCCCAATCCGGCGCACACGGGAGGGAGCTTGGAACAGAGCACCGGAGTTTTGATGATTTTTTCTTCTCTGATTTTTGATGATTTTTGGCTTGTAGCTTTGGTTATGATGGAGGAATGGTTTCACATTTTGATGATTTTTGGCTTGTCGCTTTGGTTTTGATGATTTTTTCTTCTCTGATTTTTGATGATTTTGGTGATTTTTGGCTTGTGGCTTTGGTTGTGATGGAGGAATGATTTTGATGATTTTTGTTAGTGAACTCATGTGAGGGGGCTATGAAAAAATGGTTTCACATTATGCCCACGTGTGTGTGTGTGTGTTTTTTTTTTTTTTTTTGTGCTTAGGAAGAAGATGAAGATGATAATAAGAACAAGATGCAAAATTTGTCAAATAATTTTTTGTTTTATTAATTCTAAAAGTTGTTTTTTAAAAAAATTATCCAAACAGGTTTTCTGTGTTTCTATAAAACAGTTTTTGAAGTTAAATTGCCAAACAGGTTTTTTTCTTTTTTTATTTTTAAAAATTGAACTTAAATTTGTTTTCTAAAACAGTTTTAAAAAATTTGATAATAAAAGCACTTCCAAACAACCCCTTTGTTATTGTTGTTTTTGTCATTGTAAGTATAAAGTGTAAACTAATAAAACAATCCATTATTGATGACATTGCTACTTGATCACAGAACTCAATACATGAATCATTCTTTACTATTTGATCAGTTTTCAAGAATCAGCTGAAACTACACAAGCACAAGTGTTAATGAATGAAACTATTCTGTCACATTCTGCTCATAACAATTATACACCCAGCAGTGAAGGATTGAAAGAAAGAAGGTTTGCATCCTCATTTTTTCTTTCTCTTTAGTTAAATTTCCTTATTAGTTATCCTTCATTTTACTTACAGACTTTGCTCAAAAATATTTAGCATCACCAAATAGGTTTTACCAGGCATTTCATTATATCTCAAAATCCAGGCAGTTAAGATTTTTATCATCAAACTGACAAAGGACAAACAGAATAGTACTAGAGGGAAAGGAGAAGATAATAAGAGAGAGAAAGGAGGGAAATGTAGAGATAGAAAAAGGAGGGTGAGAGATAGGAGAACAGAGACAATATATAAATACTAACATCAAGTATTTCACTCAAAAACACAAACGCATGAAATATAAATAATATACTAGGAGACCACCATCCACCAACAGAAACTGTCTGAACCAACAAAATGTCATATCATGAATAGAAGAGAAAAGATACCTGTCCTTGAATACCCATTTGCATTGCAACTATTGGGTCTAAAATCACCCCCCGTATTGGGCAGCCCATCAGATAAGCTGAAATTATTTAGGATGGACCTTGTAAGATGTTATATATGGCAGCACACAATGATGGGAAATCAAACATTGTCCAGAAAGAATATCCCTAATATGTGTGACCTCTAAAGTCCACGAAACACAACAGAATCTACCTGTTAGGAGATGTCCTGCTTCATGAATGAGGATTCGTCGTCGATATGGTGGCCAGTAACTCGAGATTTGAGCTAAACAGGTACCACCAAGGAATATAGAATCTATAATGGCTAGACCTAATATAGCTGCAAGGTTGGGCCTGAGGTCAATTCCTTGAGAAATAAGAAAGGACACCCCACCAAGAAAAGCAACCAAAATAGCACTTGAACTAGGTGAGAGACCCCACTTCTTCGGAGCAAGTTTAGTCACTGTACAAAAGAAGGAAGGAAAAATTATATTATATAGCCATTTTTCTAGCAACACAAAATTTTGAAAAAGTAATGTTAATTTCAATGTAACATGACTGAAATGGGGATGTTGAGCAATTTACAGCTAGGAGGAAATTATTCTGTCAAAAATTCATAGGTGCACCTTCCAAACCAGTTGATGAGCTCAAGACATCTGGTGTTACATTCCTTGGTCCCTCCAACACTATAGAAGATGGAAACAAAAAAGAAAAGTTAAATTGAAAAAGAAAAAGAACAAAAGAATACCAACTAATGTAAGCAAAAGCTTCACTGAAGTTTACACCAAAAGTCCATAACAAGAGGGATTATGGAACAACTGAAAAAAGAGAGCAAACGATGCCAAAAAAAACATCAATTTGGTAAATTTTAAATGCAAGTAGT
The DNA here is from genome assembly GCA_030441495.1 of Dalbergia oliveri. Taxonomy (NCBI): domain Eukaryota; kingdom Viridiplantae; phylum Streptophyta; class Magnoliopsida; order Fabales; family Fabaceae; genus Dalbergia; species Dalbergia oliveri. The sequence goes on from JAMLFY010000006.1 coordinate 22,058,090, forward strand.
CAAAAAAGATTGCTTTGATTTGTATTTAGGGTATGTTTGGTTGGGGAGTAAAAATCAGTCATGATTGAGTTCTATGTGTAATTTTACACATGAAACTCAATTATGAAAAAATTACCCTCACTTTTATCCTCCAACCAAACATAGCCTTAGGGTGAAATAAATCATGCATAATCAGACGCTGAGAAAAGAAACTCTCATTTCTTTGAGTACATCATGTGTGTGACAGACGGCTAGCATGAAAGATATATAACTCAAACAGAGTCCAGGCACTCCAACAAAAACAAAGAAAGTACAACTTCTGAAATGAGTTTAAGGATAAATGATTTTCAGTATTAGCAATTTCTTAATATAAGCACTTCTTAAAAGAATTTTAACCAAATAAATAAATAAATTCATTTTTGAAGCGGTTAGAAAAGCACAATCATGAGATTGAAGCTATGATATGATCCAAATCCAATGCTCACAAAGCTACTTACGTACTGCATCAGCATATCAATTTTGAACAACCAACATGATTAAAAAGCAACAATTTCTTCTCTCTCTCTCTTTTCACTAAATACCCAAATTGCTCCCTTAAAAATCTAATGGGAGACAAGTCCCTCTTAATTAGTCCTCACATTTCAAGAAGGTACAATTAAAAAAAAAATTGTATGGATAGAACAATTTGTCTCTTTTTTAAAATGTGAGTGATCAATTTAGGACTTTTAAATTCTGAGAGACTAATTTATCTCCTAATAGATTTCGGAGGAACCAATTTCAGTATTTTGTACTTTTTTCTTCTTTTTTTTTTTTTTTTTTTTTGTTCTTTACTAATAAAAAACAGAACAGAAGCATCAAAACTCACTCACCAATGTTCCTGCATTTTCCGAAATTGGGCAAGAAACCCCTATCCCTGAGGAACTTGTAAGCGTTGGCAACAAGCTTCATGTCATCAGCATTCAAGCACGTGTCCAGAACCTCCCAATCCCTCTGCGGCCCGAACAGCTCCAACTCGCGGAACCGGGACCGAGCCGACTCGGCCACCGAAGAAGAAGCGTCGCCGAACGGCTCCGTTGTCTCTTCGGTTTCGAGGGTTTTGAGGAACCTGAGAGCCCCCGCGAGGTCCTTCCGCTTCACGGCCTCCTCGTACTCCCGCCATTCTCGGAAGGCCCCCCGCGGCTGGCATGGTCGGGAAGGTTTGCGACGCGGTGGAGGGAAAGTGCGAGAAAATCCGAGGGAAAATGGAAAGGGAGCGAGAAAGTGAGGGAAAATTTGGAGATTGGGAGAGACGCTGTGAAGAGCCATGAAAGTAGAAGAGGAAATATCATAATTTTGGTGACTACTGATTGATTGAACAGGGTTTTTGGCTTGGCTTTGTGAAGAGAACATGTAAAAGTTAAGATGACCGGAATGGATGCTTTCGAATTACACGTGACATGCCGTGAATTTATAGTGTTCTCCTTTTGGTAAATTTGGGTTCACTAAGTTAAGGGAATAAATTCAATCCTGAATGTAAAATTTTAAATGTAGGCAATTACATGAAAGGAAAATTTACCTCTTGATTATGAATTTTTAACTTTAAAGAGAAGTTTTGGATAAAGCAAGTGTGAAATGATAATGGATTTTATTGATGAATAAAAATAATTACACCACTTCACCAAAACATCATAATAAATTTTGGATGAGAAATTATCAAAACTAGAGTAAACTAAAAGGAAAAAGGGTTGAAAAATAAAAGATAAATATAAAGTTTTGTATTGATTCGGATATCCTTCCAGTTGTATTTTCCTTCTTTAAATAATAAACACTTTCCCTACAATACACTAGAAATTGCATGTAACTACCCCTCAACTTGCACTAGCAATGGAGTATTCTTTGTATAACTTTCCATGTCACATTGAGCATGCACCCACATTACTTAACATGCAATAATTATTCCTTCCCACTAAACACATGGATGTACATGTGGCACAATGAAAATTAACTTTAACTATTGCAATAGACCCATAAAGCATGATCTATTAACCGTTTAGTGAATAACTAATGGAGCATATTCAAATGTCAATCCAACTTATTTTCTAGTAATAACATATGCCCCCTACATCCTTCAGCTAATGATGATCAAGAAGAAAGGTGAAATGTTGCATTTGCTCAAAAGGATTTCAACTTCGTATTCCCTTATAGCTAACATGCTTTCATTAGCAAATTAATCCACCAAAATCTAAAGGTAAATCATTAAAATACTTTTCAATTTGGTAGACTTAAACTTGCCTCAATCTTTCCTCCACCTATAATCAGGCTGACCAAGGATGCGTCTATAGCCACCACGACTAACAAAGTTGCTGAACACTACATCTAACAAAGTTGCAGAGAAAATTGAAACAGACAAATCTAGTGTTCATGAACAATAAACTCCTACTCTTATAGCTTTTATAACAATGGTGGCGCGCACTAAGAAAATTTAATCCAATGACTAATGTTGCTTTAACATTGTAGGAAACCAAGGATTATAAGGGAGTCAACTTTTAGCTTTTATACTAGGTGAAATGCATGGTCTTTAAGAAATTTCCTCCAGACAACGAAAATAACTCGACACATATTGAGCCATTGGCCAACTAGATGAAGTGATATACAATGGTTGACTCATTGCTTGAGGTGGAAATAATCTCATGGCTGCTCTTGCAATAAAATCGTCCAATACTAGTGATTGTCAGAAAAATGGTCGATCATCTGATAAAGGTGGAACAATTATCCATCACTGCTCCCAGCATAATCCACCATGATTCTCGGCTAACTATCATTAGTCGTGCCATTGCTTTTGCAATTAATTGAGTCATAATCATCAACTGAAACTAAGTTTGGTATTATGCCCCTTGTTCCATAACCTGGACATTCAATCAAAAACAAATGAAACTACCACGGTTAACTCTAGGCTTAGTATTCTCTTAGTTAATAGCTAATATCACTTTTCTACTTCACAACTAAAGCATATCTTAACCGTCACAATTGATTGAAACCCTAAAATTAGCCATCAAGCCAAAACAATATCAACATGCTCTTTTTAATATCAACCATAATACCTCCCAACTAATTTTTACAACGAGCTAAACTTTCTTTTGGAAACTGCGCTACTAGCATATCATCCTAAACTAAGGCATGTTCTTCAATCATCTCTCATTCAGCCAAGTCAAAACCATCAATCGAAATCGACTCTGGTTTCATGTCTTCTACTTTCTCGTTGTCCTTTATTCTTTCTCAATTACAAACTGCTAACTCTGGAGATTGTTAATTGAGTAAAATCTGTAAAATCTAGAGAAATCAACCTTTTCCTTAGCCATAGAAACATATTTCCTCCAGCCATGGCGACAAACTGAGTCTCTGGTAACTTGACATTACATTTGCTCATCATCTTCCTGAATCTTTCCACAAAATTAACGCAGGCTCACTAATCTATTGCTTAATGTTCATAAGATCAGCTAGCATAACCTCTGGCTATGACTGATAACACGGTCATGGAATACACGTTCCATGTCTGCCCAAGTATGCACTAAATTTGGCAGTAAATTTGAATACCATGTAAGAGCCAAACTAGTTAGTGATAAAGGATATAATTGCATTCTTAAGAACTCGTTTTGCCCTACTTCAGTACATTGTGCAATGAAATGGCTAACATGTTCCATTGTGAATTTCTCATCTTCTCTCAACAAGCAGTGAAGTTAGGAATCTTGAATCCATGAGGAATGAAACCCTATCCACCCAATCAAGGTATGGCTTGCAATACACAGGCCTCTTAGTGGCTTCAATTGGATCCCAAAATTTCTTCTCATAACATCAGCAAGCACATTAGGATCTATCAATTTAGAGTATTTCCTTTAGATAAACAAATCGTTGGTTTCGGAATGAGGTTTGTATTTTTAGACTAAATGCACCAAGATCAGCAGTATAATTTATATTAGCTTGAGGAATACTCCATGGTGAAACTCAAACTCCATAGCTGAGACTGTAAACTCCACAATTGAGATTCAGGCTCCATGACTGAGATCAGACCTTATAGCTGAGACTGCAAGTTCCATGGCTAAGACAGGTTCCATATATGAGACTGCAAACTCCATGGCTAATTAGATGATTGCCCCTAGCATTGTAATTCATATTATTTCCACAAAATTCACCGTGTGACATGTACATAGGGAAACTTTGCTGGATTTTCTGCAATTCATCATGCACCATTAATTTCACAATATTTAACAACTGTTTTGACAACTGCTCCATTGAGCCATCAACACCCATTGCAATTTGTTGTTGGATGAAAGAAGTCGACACACAACTGGGTCGCTTTCTTCTTCATCAACATGCACATTCTTAGTGGAATTGGCAGACATAGCAGATGTATTTTCCACTTGGATAAAGTGGTAATCGTTTGCGCTGACTAGTTGTCACCACGGCATTCCTAGTATAGCCATGTACGTTCTCAATGGGCCTTCATCCTTACGATTGTGTTGCTAACAAATGTTGCACTATTAGGAATCATATCCATAATCTTCTTGAATTTATTTTTCCATACAAAGCCTTCGGATGTCCTCCACGTGCCAATTATCGTGAATTTTGGGTTCAGCTAGTTAAGAGAATAAACCCTACCAAGAACACAAAATTACCTTTAATCCCAAAGTGCAAATGATTGCATTAACAAGGGGAATCTACCCATTAATTATGAGTTCTCCAACTATTTTAAAAAATAAGTTTTGGACAAAGGCAAGTGTGGAATTATAATGGATTTTATTGATAAACAAGAATAATTACACAACTTCACGCCAAAGCATCACAATAAACAAGACTAAACTAAAAGGAAAAAGTGCTGAAAAGTGAATGATAAATGTAAAGTTGTTTTGCGTTAACTGAAGATCCCTTCAAGTTGTATTGTCCTCTTTTAAATAATAAACACCTTCCCCACAATACCCTAGAAATTGTGTGTAACTACCCCTCAACTTGCACTAGTAATGGAGTATTCTTTATATAACTTCCCACGTCACATTGAGCATGTACCCGTATTACTTGGCATGCAGTAACTATTCCTTTCCACTAAACACGTGGATGTACATGTGGCACAATGAAAGTTAACTTTAACTATTGCAATAGACCCATAGAGCATGATCTATTAACCGTTTAGTGAATAACCAATGGAGCATATTCAAATGTCCATCCACTCATTTTCTGGTGATAACAATCTCTATTGTGGACTCCAAATAGCATCCATGTTGTTAATCAAGTTTTGGAGCATATACCTAGTCCCTGTACGGGACAAATTAGCTAATCAAATTTTAAAATTTTAAATTGGTCCTTAACACTAAAAAATAAAAAATAATTTAATCCCTTCGTTTAAGTTTGCATGATTAAAAAAACATACTAAGAAATTGTGCGGAATGACTAGTTTGTCCCTTTTTTTTTTGAAATGTGAGGAACCAATTTGACATTTAAAATTTGAAGGACTAATTTGTACCTTGAAATTGATTGGTGCTGACTCCAAATCTCTACACACATTTTCCCTCATCGCAATAAATACAAAAAATTATTTTCTTTCCTTTAAGATACCTTTAGATTGCTGTGTGCCAAATTGGGAAGTCGTGACAATCGTTTAATCCAAAACTTAAATTTTGAATCATGTAATCAATCACTAGAGTTTGTAATCAATTATAATGTCTAAAAATGTGGAAACAACTACATTTTGAAGTGTCACATCTTTGAGGATAAATGCACAATAGTCTGCAAGATTTCTTGGTCTATAAAAAACCATCAAATGATAAATTTTAAGGCATGAAAAACTAAGTACAAACTTTACTTAATCATTTGTTTTCATTCACCATTTCTTGATCAAGTTTTGTTGTAAAAAATCTTATCACGTGAAAAACTTCCCAATTCTTCAATTTGTACTATCTTCTGTAAAGAGAAAGTGAATCCTTGTATTTGTAACTAATTTTTATAAAAGGGTGAGCAATCCCTTGTAACAACAAAAAGTGGGGTATCTCATATTCTTGAGAGACTCAAACACAAATGGTGTAGGATCATAAGGATTAAGAGTGCTTTTTTGTAAAGGCTTACAAGTTTGGATAGTAATGAAAAATCCTAAGCAGTTCTTGGAGCTGGACAAAAGTAACAAGAGATGATCTAATCAAGATGAATCCGTGTTTCATTTCTCTTCCCTAAGCTCTTTGATTTTTGCAAGTTTATTTTTATTGTCTGGTTTATTCATATCAAACAAAATACTTAAGTTACTTACAACAAGTCAATCAGATTCTCATTCAATTAATCAAATTTTCCATATATCTTTCTAAATAAAATTGAAAAAGGAAATTGGGCAATAAAATTAAGAAAAGGTTTAGAACTCAATTCACTCTACTCTTGAGTTCATTGGCACTACTTGGTAACAAGTAGTACTATAGCTCAACTCTTGTATTAAGGCTATATCGCCTTCAAGAGAAGTAATGGCCTCATCAAACTCTTTCTTGGCTAAAGAAAATATAGGTCACCTATATTTAATGGAGATGGTTATTCATGTTGGAAATTTCATATGAGAATCTTCATAGAAGCCATAAACTTATATGTTTGGATGCTGTTGAAAAGCACCCTTTTGTTCCTATAAATTTCGTGGAAGGGAACAAAGTTGAAAACCCAAGGAGTGAGTGGACCAATAAATATTGTATCATTCACAATTTTCTCTTACACTAATTAGCTTATTTTTATGAATAATTAGTGAGGTTAATTAGGTACTTTATGAATTATAATGATGTCTTTGAGTTAATAAGATTAAAACTTAGAAAAAATTAATAATGTCACTAAATTAAAGTTATAAATTTAAAATGGGATTATGACCAAGTGATCTAGATCCATAAATTAATTTGTAATTTTTTTATTGTCATGTTTATTCATATAAAACAAAATTCTTAAGCTACTTTTATCAAGTCAATTAGCTAGATTCTCATTCAATTAATGAAATTTTCTACATATCTTTATGAATAGTGATACTTGTATAACAAAAAATTACAACATTCTTACACTTTTCACTTTGCTACCATTGGACGTGATGGTAGTCCCTAATCACTCATCATATCTAATGGTGACAAAGTGAAAAGTATAAGAATATTGTAATTTTTTATTGCACAAGTATCATTACTCATATCTTTATAAATAAAATTGAAAAGGGAATTTGAGCAAGAAAATTAGGAAAAAGTTTATAACTCAATGCACCCCTTCTTAAGTTCATGGAGGCTAGTAGGTAACACATTTTACTCTCATCAGTATTGCAACTCAGGAGTTTGATCAATGTCCTTGCTTAAATTATTTTGTGATATTAAACTTGAAAAAAAAAAAGAACTTTAGATTAGTTTAGTGTGTAGATAACTATTTTGCAGCTTCCCTATTATCCATTTTCCAAGTTTATCATTAGCAAATTTGTAGCATTAAGGGGATTTTGTACTGGAAAGCATGGCCCAATCAATTCACTTATTATGCTAGTGCTTAATAATAAAAAAGAACCCAAATTGAGTAGGGGATTTCTCTTCGAAGGCTCAAGCTACTAGGCCCTGGTAACTTCGTGGACTATTTTGAACCAAGTGGCAAGCCAATTTCACTCTATTTTAAGTGTCATCTCTCCAAACAAAAAAAAAGTGGCATCTCTAGGCCATTTTAAGTAAAAAGTATCTTCTTGTTCCATTATTGGTAAGAGGAGACTTAAGATCTTATAGGTTTCAAAAGGAATGAACATCTCATTTAGATTTGTTACAGGGGTACATCCATTTCCACTACAAATATGAATATATCAAAATTCTTAATATTTATTAGATTTGTTACAAAATATCCTTTAGTGAGAGTAAACTACAAATTTGGTCATGCATGAAAATAATGTCAAACAAATTAGTCGTTCAAGAAAAAAATATAATTTTTGGTCCTCTCATGATTAAAATAGGACAAAATCGATCCCTTGATTTATAAAAATAGGTCAAATTGGTTCTCCACAAAAATACAAATAGAACAAATGAGTCCATCAAAATATTGAGAAAGGTACTAATTTGTCCTATATTTTTAATCATGAAGAATTAACAAATGTATTTCTTTTTTTAAAGGACTAATTTGTAATATTATTTATTTGGATGACCTAATTGGGTTTACTCTCCTAGTGACATATTGGTTACTTTACCATACAAATATAAAATAATCAATAGATAAAGGAAAGAGCAGTGAGCATGAATAGTACAATATATAAGTGAAAATCAAGGAAGATCTTGAATCTATCCTAATCTGATAATAAAAATCCAAAACCCCCTCACTACACCCAATCGTATTTAGAATAACATAACATATATATTTAAACAATTACAACTTAATAATTATATACAATTCACATGATCCTAAAAACTATTCATTCTAGAACACATCTTCATATAACTTCACAACATGCATATTCTATAATCTCTACAAATAGTTAAACTCTACACAAAAAAAAAAATGCAAACAAAATGGGGAAGGATCTCTACACCTTTCCCCAGTCATACAATCTTAATTTCCTAAAATTTTATCCTAGAAATCATAAGTTTCAACCCTACATACATATTATAGCATATAAATAACAAAGATTTCGTTATTAACCTATAAAAGCAGTGCACAATAAACAATAAAAAAAACTCTTAGCACGCTACCCAATCAAATCCTAAAAATCCAAAATGAACAAACACATTTAATTTTACGGTTATAACAATTGAAAAGCAAAACACACAAAATAGAAAAAAAAAAAATGAAGCTCTTTCTTAAAACACTTAAGTGCTCACTCTAATAAAACTTCTACATTAACAAAGTAGCAACAATAATCATTCTCCCAATATATCAAACTCAAAACTTTGAACAACAAAAATGAACGGAAAAACCAAGCCAAACAAAAAACTAAACCAATTAAAATGCTTAGAAACGTATCTGATCGCAATAGTGGGCTTGGTTTCACAAATGAACGCAGGTGAGGCCAACAATGGTGGTGATGTGTGGTGGCGTGACAAGGAGAGAGAGGGAGAGAAGATGTTGTAGAGTGAAGGAGAATGGTTTTGTCTCATGCCATATACGCGCTGACCAAAGGGTATACCTATTGCTAAGTAGTAAATGAAATAGGGCATTCGTCCACTAATTACCTATGAGTTTTGGGAATCCTAAGAGTCCTATGGCAACGTCCACAAAATTCAAATAGCCATCAGAAAACCTGTCGGAAACTCATCAATACTAAATAATTAAATAAAAATAAAAATAAAATAACCCTTGGCAGCATCATTTAAAAATAAAAATAAATTGAAAAAACTCATCAATAAGCCCAAGGTGTAAGTAAATATTAAAAAATAAAAAGCAAAAAATATATTGTTAGTAAACCCATCTGTAAAATAAATATTAAACACTAAAAAAGGTATACAGTTGGTAATCTCTTCATGCCACATGGCGCACTGCATGTACTAACGAGTATATCAATGGTCTCTAATAAATATGCATGAAGTTGGAAAACCAATATATTTTACGCGCCATATGGCACCAAGTGTTTCTGATGGGTGTTTTGATGAGTTGTCGACAAGTTTTTTTAAAAAAATTTCAAGTAAAACGTCGAACAATCGGTATTTCCATTGGCAGGACTAATCCGGATGGTGAACTTGTTGGTACTTTCTCTTATGCGGCTAGTTCCTTGTAGTGATGTACTTAGGAGATTATTATCGCCAAAATCTATGTTGCAAGTTTAGCACATATTCATCCCCGCTTCTTCACTTCTTGTGTAGCAATCGACATCTTCATATGTGTAATTCATTACATGAGCTTGCAATCATCTTCCAAAGTGGACAATTCTCCTTGAAATATCTCCACCACCACTTGAATAATAATGCTTGATTTTTACTAACAAGTTCACCAATCCCAAACCCCCTCATCTTTTGGTTTATGCATTTGGCTCCATTTCACCATGACATTCCATTTTTTCCTCTTGTTTCTTCCCAACGAATATACTCTAGAAGGATATGACTTTTATGGCCACCTCCTTTGGTAGTTTAAAGAGACTTAGATAATTAAATAATAAAGATAGAGGTTGGATAACATAGAGTTTATCAAAACATGCCTCCCATGCATCTTTTGATAGCATTTTTTATTCCCACTGGCTTAGTTTGCTTTCAATTATTGTCACTACCTGAATTGGAAATGTGACAAGCACGTAGGAATTGACCTTATGGAAGCCCTTACATGACATGTTATGCATAAAAACTTCAAAATCACTAATTAAATATAATTTAAATATAAACTAAATAAACCCTTTTCATATGTCATAAACTAAACTATAAATTGTATCCATACAATAAGGTTGTTGCTCCAAAATCAAGTCATAAATCTGTTAAACATAATTAAATAATCTTTCAAAATAAACGTAAACTAACATATGCATAGTCCATGAATCTTGCTTGCAAATGCATTGAAGCACTACTAAACATAATCTAAACTATACTTCATTCTAAAGTGGAACTCAACAAAAGATGAAGCTAATAGCTCCTGAGGAGATATTTAGGAAGACTTTAGCCCAACTATATCTAAAAGGGAAAGAGTGGGTTGAGTTTCATCTAAAATTTAGTGAGTGGATTCTAATCACCTATAGTCATACATGGGATAACAAGGAAATACATAAATATTAATGCAACAATAAAAAATCCTTTCATTAATAATAATAATATCAATAACTTTGAACAAACCATAAGAAAACATAATAAACTTTTGTGAGGAATTAAATAAGCGCAGAATGTTAAATAATTCATAAATTAAAGTGATGCTTAGTCCCTTGCGAACAAGAGTATCTAATTAAGATTTTAATGGTCTCTCGCAACTGCGTCTCTCGTGGATTAATATAAAAAAGGGTGACTACCCCTCATGAGCAACATGGTATACCAAGATTAACGAATTAACTATCGTTAACTCATAGCTTTATTTCTCTCTAATTCATATCCAATCATCACTCACATTCATCATGCTAAAGTTTTGAAAACTAAAATCTCAATCTAGTGCTTTGATCATCTTTGTAATTCATATTCTATTTCTTGAATTAAATACTTTTATATAACAATTTACTGAAAATAGTTCAAAAGGCATAACAATTAATGTAAATGATACACAAACATCAACAATAGTCCTATGTATTTTTTGAAAGTCATGCTTCTTCATGGAAGGCTATAAAATCATAGTTTTTCTAACTTGGCATAATTGATAAAGCATGTTCATGGCATAATTAAATTTCTAAATCCACAGAAGGTATATACGATGTAAAGAAACTATTCATCATGGCAAAATATAAAGTCATGAGCTTAAACCTACTTACCAGGAAGGATTAGGAAAGAAATGCCAGGATCAAGAGCAGAATCAGAGGAGCGAGAATGACACCTAAGTTTGCCATGGAAAAAACCAAAACCATGAATAACTCATAAATGTTAGTTAGACATATATTATGAGTGATTGGAGGAAAGAACAACTAGAGAAATCATGTAAAAGGACACCCTAACCCAAAACTATGGAAGAACATGGAAGAATTTTAGCAAAGATGTATGAAAACCACTCACCAAAGGTTGGATTGATGGAAGGGAGGATGAAAACCTTGTGGGAGGGTTGGAGGAAAAGTGGAGCAATTGTTAGGGTGTGTTTGTAGATGCTGGGATGAATTGATATAGTGTGTAATGCGTTTTAATGAAACCTTTCATTTTGAGGGGATCTTGATGAGTGAAATGTGCTTGCCGAACTCAAAAATTGTGCATTGGGTTCACTAACGTGCATAGTGTCATGATTCAATTTGGGCATATGACTGGCATGTGAAAATCCTATTCTCACATAAGCCTAGTGACTTGGGACCTCTTATATGCACAATTATTTATAACTTATTTAAAACACAGTTTCATTTTCTACATACAAATCACATGGTTCTTTAAAATCAAAATAACTTTAACTTCATGATTCATAATTCAAACTTTAGAGTCTATAAGCCATAATCAAAACATATACGTGTAGAGTTACTCAGAGTTAAAAAATCCATGGATACAATTCACTAAGTACAAACTAGAATAACATTATGTATACAAAATTTAAATCATGCTCTACGGTCCGGGATTTGCTGCAATAATACTGAAGCACTTTTAGAACAAAATAACAAACACTTCACCTAAGTGAAGCTCACTAGCTGTAACTCTACTCGCCGTTGGGAAGAAGGTGGTTGAGATGAAGGTGTAACAGCTGGTATATTCTTAAGGAGAGAAGGGAGAGGGGCGAGTTTTATGCAAAACTGAGTGAGTAAATTCTCACATTGTAATACTCGGCATACACATGTCAAGTTCTGTATGGTCTTGAGGTCCCGAGACCACCGAGTCTTAACTTCACTAAGTCTAGACCCTATACCTCCTTGGAGGGCTATATGTTAGAGTCACATTCTTGGAATCAAAAGTCCTGTAATTGTTCCTAGAGAGAAAATGAGTTGAAGAGTGATTTTTAATGATTTTTACGAAATCTTTAAACGTTTCATTTTTGGACCACAAGTTTAGAAAACTATGAGAATTTCCGGATTTGAACTAAAACCCAAAATTTAGTTTTTAAATAGTTGGGGTTTTGATTTTTTTGATATTTTATTTGAATCCAAATGGAGGGTATTTCCTTATTTACATTTACATATGTAAATAAATTGAGGTGGTGCTGTTGGGTGTTGTTGTTGCAAGATTCTAGATAGACTTGCAACGAGTTATGTCTGTAGCGAGTAGGTGAGCCAGGAGGCTTGAGCGAGTGTTTGTTTTCAGGTTTGCTGGAGCGAGATTTACTCGCTGAGAGAACGTGTCTATATTCATAGTGCAAAATGATGTAATTTTGATAAGTGGGATCCCCACTCCTATAAAAACACCTTAGCTCTGTTTCTCATTTCAGAAACTGAGCCCTATCATCCCCAAACTCTCTCCCAACCATTCCTTTCTCAATCCAACATCATTCCTTCTCCTTCCAAGATCAAGGTGAGTGATTGTTGTAGGTTTATGTTAGTTTCTTCTATGATCTTCTTTCCCCATATTATGGGTTATTGTTTGTCTCCATTATTGTCAAGTGGGATCCTCCCCAATATTGTTAGAGTTTGATTAGAGTTATCTAGAGAGTATTAGAGTTTGATCTTGGGTCAATGTTGTTCTATGGCAGTTGTTAGTGCCATTCCAAGCTCCCAAGGTCAAGTTAGTGGTGCCCACATACTCCCTTCAAACGATGAGTGAGTTTAAACTCACGACCTTACCTTTAAGCATTATAAGTATATTTATGCATGATTAGTGTTAAATATGAAATTAGAAATGGAAGTATGATTATATATATGATTTTGCAAGGATGGCAAGCTAGACAAAGAGCATGTTTTGATGATAGCATGAAAAATGTATTTTAGAAAATCATGGAACCATGATTGATAGATTGCATGTTATGAAAGTGTTTTATATGCAACTCTAAGAGATTCAATGCAAGAATATGTGATTTAATAAGTTGTTATTTTATCAAATGTGGTTCAAGACTTGAGATTTCAAATATGATTTTAGAGTATTAGTTAAGATATTTTGACAAGAATGTCAACAAGAGTGTGACTTAATTTCACGAAAGAGACGCTATTATAATGTCAAGCTTTTATGATTATAAATGTTTCTATTTCAAAGTATGATATTAGAGTTATTAAATTATAAAAGATGTTAGCTTGAGAGATGAGATTTTAGAAATTCAGTTTTTATGATACTCAGAAGTATGAAATTCAGGATGATTTGTAGCAACTACCAATACATATTCTGTGGACTTGAAATTGGAATGCCTACAAGTGGGTATCCTTGGTATGATTTCATAGTCACAGTTATGCTAAAGTCATATTGTTAAAGTTATATGAGTCCAGAGCTTTCAGAGTTTCAAAAGTTTCAAGATTTAAATAATTTTTTTTTATGTATATTAGAGATTTTATGACTTCAAGAATAGAGTAATTATATGATTTAGTTTTAAACCCATAAAAGAGCCTAGAGTAGAGCTTTAAAGAAATGATTAATTTATAATCTAGAGACTATAGGTAGCTAAAGAGAAACAAACAGTGAGTTAACGGCTGGGAAAAATGATCGTTAACCTTGGTATCAAGTTGTTCTGAAGAACAATCTCATAGAGAGAGAATGGAACCTAGTTAGGTGTCCAATTTGGAATCCAGAGGATCCTAGAGATTAGAGAAATTGTTATGTCATGGTTGATATTTATAACTAGAGAATTTATATTTTACTATGCAAGGCATAACCAGGATCCCTATTTCTCTATTAGAGTACCATTATTTATGTTTTCAGAATATTTATGTTTTAAAAAATGTTTGATTTGAGAGTTGTTATGTATATATACAGAAAATGATTTCTCAATAGAGTAAGAATTTAGAGACCTTTTTTTAATTCATAAATACAAAGATATCTTTTGATGTAATTACGCATATGAATATCAAATGGTTTATGACTTTGCATGTATATTGCACTATATATATATATATCCTTGGTTGTCCCATGTGGGTGATGGGTGAGAGCTTACTCATTGAGTCGTTGGCTCATCCCTTTCCATTTCTCCTCATAGTTAGTGGATATTGTTCAGCCTCTTTTGGCAGACACATTGTTCTCAATGGTGAGTTTTATTTTGGAGTAAGGCTTAGTTTAGAGTCTTGTTAAAGTAAAGTGCTCCAGTAGATGTAGCAGGATCAGAGTCATGCATTGATTTTTAGACTATGTATTTAATTTTAGTATTTGAACAACCATGTATATGTTTTCAGTTATAAGTATAAATTGAAATTGTAGAGTTTGATTAAAGATACGTGTAAGCTAAAGATGAAATTATGATTTGGTTTCACAAGTTAAATTGATTTTAGAAGTATGATTAATATGTTATTAAAGCTTCGTATATAAGTATTTCAATTATATAATTTCATATATAAAGTTTAAATAGAGAGTTAGATGAAACCATGATTTTAGAATAAAAAGTATATTATTTTATACATATAGAGAGACTCAAAGGTCATGAGGCTTTAGGATGAGGTTCCTCATTGCCGTCATGTTCCCTGATTGGGTCGTGACACACCTACAAACCTCTTCATGGAACACCAAGGAACATACATGATATAACGTACATGCAACTAATAAAATTGTTTAACATACAATTACCTAGTTAACTAGGAAAAACACTTTTGCTTCTCATAATCTCTTAAACCATTTTTCAAGCATTTCCTTTACATAAAGCTTTACAAGCTCATGGTATAATAATTCATAGAGAAATAGTAATGTCTAGTCTGATAAATTGCATAATAAGATTTTCTTGAAGTCTGCCATTCCTCGAGAACCTTGAATCAAACACCTAACTAGGTTCTATGTCTGCGTGTAAGATTGTCCCTCGGGGATAACTTGGTACCAATGTTAACGATTTCTTGCTAACTTCCTGGCTATTTCTCCATAGTTATTGTCTAAGCTACTTAAAATAAAATCCATTTAAATATGAAAACCCTTGAATCACTTAGTTCTTTGAGAGATCTGAATCCATAAACTCCAACAATTTAACCTTAGTATAACTGTGGTCATGAAATCATGTCTAAGGGATCACCCTTTGTAGACATTATGATTTTAGAAGCCAACAGATTGTGTAGCCGTCAATGTAATGAATAATATGAAGATTCATACTCTAAAATTTTTTTCACTAAATTTCTAAGTCACACTTCATAATATATTTATAAGCTCTAAAATCATAATAACATATATATGTTCATAAGCTAAACCATTTTCTATTCCATATTTATCCATACACTCTCACTTGACATTCTAAAAGTTTTTTGAAACCTCTTAAAAACATGGCAATAATATACTAAAATCATTGTATACACCTGACAACTTTCATAAACTCTGTTAAATTATGTAATTATAATAAACCTTTCCTTGAACATAGAAGACCTTTTCATCACACACAATGTATCCAAACATGATCCCATGAGTTTTTATCAAAATATAGTGCATTCTTTTTGAATTAGCTCAAAACATGATATTTAACAGTAAATCTCAAATCTTGTATAATAATCGCTAAAAATCATACCTTAGGTTGTATTTTCATGCAAATAACTCTAATGGCAATCTAGAGCTCACAGTGGTAGAAGATGAAGAGGTTCAACACTAATAGGACTCTAGGAGAGAGAGTGGCACCATCTGCCATGAAATCAACATGACCCTAAATCAATCTTTAAATAACTCAAATCTAATCTAACATAATGAAAGAACAACCTTTTCTTGCTAGGCATAAAGACCACCATGCCACCCCAAACAAGAAAGAATTAGAGGAAAAAGGGAAGCAAGATTAACTAAAACAACATACATTTAAGCTTAGAAGATAAAAATCCAAGTAAGACTTGAAAGAAATGGAAGAAAAAGAAGATTTGGGGGTGGAAAGGGTAGAAGACGAAGTTTCTGCATTTTGGGGTGTGAAGGTGTGTTTATGTGGTCTAAACCCTAAGTTTGGGGTTTTTTATGAAAACTTTTAGCGTTGCTGCGCTCAAAGTATTAAATTCCTAATCCTGCACGCCTTATTGTTCATGATCGTTATAGTGCTTATTTTAGTGTTGGAGGACTTTCTAGAGTGGTTTTTTTCAACCTTTTAAGCTATAATTCAAGTCCTATTAACAACATGAGTGGTCAGAGAACCTTATAGCCCGCGGATTCTAGGGACATGTGTCCTGCACCAAACTCTTCTAGGGATATATGTACTGAGAGTATTACATATAGGCAAAAATTCGAGGGCTCAATGGACAATGAGGGAAATAGGGGAAAACTGGCACATCGCATTTGCAAAAACAAATTCCTGCACCTGCGAATAAAAATCGACATTATTCAAATTCTACATAATTATGTAAATCTGGCCTAAGCCTTGGGGAAGGCTCTCTGGACGCAGATGACTTTCATATGGGTACATAGACATGAAACATTACATTTATACCAATAATCGTATTTCAAGAGTTAATCCTCTTCGGATTCGCACCCAGCAAGATACCGAGATACACCATTGGCAGTTGCCCCCTTTTATAGCCAAGGTTACTACACATTTCTTCAGCCCATTTGTGCTCGCAATTCATAGGTATCAAGGCTGATTTATCAAAGTTGATGCTGAACTTAGACATCAATTCAAAGCACTAAAGCAACCTCCTATAGTTTCCAATTTTGTCTTTTTATTACGGTAGAATAAGATGGTGTCATCAGCTATATAGTGTGATAAATCCACCTTATCCTTCCCCACATGCTATAATGACTTAATAGACAGTCTTTCCACACCCAGTGACACTAATGTGCAAAACACTTGCGCCACTAGCACAACAAAAAGGAGACAATGGATCTCCTCGTCTGAGCTCCCTCTTCATTTTAAATGGCTTTGTGGGTGTCTATTATTCATGACAGAAATTGAAGCACCGGTAACACAAACCTTTAGCCATTGTCTCCATTAAAATAATGATTTTTATTAGTTATTTAAATTCAATGTAGTGGAATAATGCAATTTTTAAGTAAGAATTAATGAGGTGGTGCAACTTAATCAAACCTCAAAAATGATTAGTGATATTCATCCTTCTTAATATTGTTAAATTTGTTACAAATATCCTAGTGACATATTGGCTACTATACCATATATGGAGCTTTCCACACAAAACAAGCAAGAGAAAAAAAGAGGAATGAGCATGGCAGCAGAACATATGAGTGAAAATCAAGGAAGATTATGAACCTCTCCTCAGCGATAAGAGAAATCCAAAACCCCCTCACCACACCCAATCGTTCCCCACTCTGTATTGTACTTCACGCCCACATCTTTCATCCCTTCTCCCCTCTCTCTCTCTCTCTCTCTCTCTCTCACACACACACACACATTTCACATCCACGTAAAGTTCTAGTGATAAATCCAAACCTTCTTGCCTTCGTTAACTCCCACAAGCACACACTCCCAAACACACTTAACTCTCTCTCTCTCTCAATGGCCTCATCAGCATCGCCCGCAACACTCTCTCTCCTCCCTCCACCACCAACTCCTCCTCCTCCTCCTCCCGCACCCGCCCCTCCGTCCTCCAATTCTCCTCAAGCGGCGGCCTCCGCCTCCGCTCCACCGGGCTCCGCCGCCTGGGCTTCGCCGCCGCCGACCCTCTCCTTGCTCTCCACGTGGCATCGAGGGTCAACTCCGTTTCCTCTTCGGGGAAGGGACTGAGGGTGTGGTCTCGATGGCGAAGAAGAGTGTCGGGGACTTGACCGCGGCTGACTTGAAGGGTAAGAGGGTGTTCGTGAGGGCCGACCTCAACGTCCCGCTCGATGACAACCAGAACATTACTGATGACACCAGGATCCGAGCTGCCATACCCACCATCAAGCACCTCATCCAGAATGGTGCCAAAGTCATCCTCTCCAGCCACTTGGTAATGCTAGATTCGTGGGCCTTTGAATGGATTCATTTCTTGTTGTGTTGTTATTGGAAAGTTTTCAAGGGAGCGTTTGGTTTCGGTTCTCCAGTTTTTAGGATTTTATGAATGAAATACTAATTATAAATGAAAAGTGGAAATTAAATTTTGTAGTTTTCACTGTTTTCTTGATATTTCCTTGACAAAATCCTAAAAACTGGAAATAAAGACTGGCAATTGAAATGCACCCGTTCGTCATTTTTTTGGGGGGTTTTCAAGTGCATTTGCGTGAATTGTTATGTGCTTAAAAAAATGACTATTCTTTTTAAATTATAGATGGAGCTAGCTTGGTATGGGAGATTCATGGGTCTTTTTCTGGATTCGGTTGTTCTGTTTTTTTCAAGTGCATTTTGTGTGAAGGGAAAATCTTCCTTGTTTTGAAATGTTAAATGTTGCTAAACACTGCTAAAGGTAGTCTTTCCCACTGCCACTTGGGTATGTTACATTTCATGGGTATTGCTAGATTCAGGTTTGGTTCTCTTGTTGTAAAGTTGGGTTTTTATGGTTGTTCCATTTTCACATGCATGTGTGAATGACACTTCAGAGTGGCTCTCTGGTTTTGTTGATCTGATATGGAGCTAAAGTCATCCTTTCGTGGCGATTTGCATCTTAGATTAACGGGTGTATACTGGATTTTGTTTTTCTTGTTTTCTTGTTATTGTAAAGTTGGGTTTTGGGGGTCTTCGGTTTTCACTTGCATTGAAGTGAGTTCTGTACTACCAAGAGACTTTTTCCTTTCCTTTTCTGGTTTTAATCTTGTAGGAGACAAAGTCATTCTTTCAAATAAAAATGTTGTTGGAGCTAAGGTTTGGGCCTTTCAGTCTTCAGGTTTAAGTGTCCTTATGTGAATTCTGTATTTCAAAGAGAAAATCCTTTTTCGCCTGTTATTATGTTTTCAGTTTTTCTTTCTGCTCAGTAATAAGTCTAATGTCACATTCATTGCCTATAAAGGAGGATAGTCTTGAGTTACTCATTGGAGGATCAACTAGTAACATGGGTGCTGCTATTTGTAGAACAATCCAATTTATCATTTTAGTTGTGACTTGTGAGATTAATACTCAAAAGCATTTGGTTTGTTATATTGTTTTGGTGACATAATTGATAAATAATCCTCCATGACATCAATGTAATTTTTATTGTATGAAAAACAGAGTAAGTCTGTATAAACACTGTGGTGTGAACTTATAAGCTGAATCATTTTGCCTTCTGATGAAATTTTCAGGACGACCAAAGGGTGTCACTCCCAAGTACAGCTTGGCACCTCTTGTAGCCCGGCTTTCTGAACTCATTGGTATCCGGGTATGTTTATACTTTATATCTTGAATAAGTTGGAAGAGTGAAAAGGGAAATAAACTCAAGATGTTGTGGTGTTCGGCAGATAATTACAATGTTCTGGTCTTTATCTGTTTGGATATGGGTAATCAACAGGTTGTCAAGGCTGAGGACAGTATTGGTCCAGAAGTAGAAAAGTTGGTGGCTGCCCTTCCAGAAGGAGGTGTTCTTCTTCTAGAAAATTTGAGGTTTTACAAGGAGGAAGAAAAGAATGATCCTGAGCATGCAAAGAAGCTTGCCTCTCTAGCAGATCTATACGTGAATGATGCATTCGGTACTGCTCATAGGGCA
Source organism: Dalbergia oliveri (assembly GCA_030441495.1). Taxonomy (NCBI): domain Eukaryota; kingdom Viridiplantae; phylum Streptophyta; class Magnoliopsida; order Fabales; family Fabaceae; genus Dalbergia; species Dalbergia oliveri. The sequence goes on from JAMLFY010000006.1 coordinate 22,078,215, forward strand.
CATGCATCAACAGAGGGAGTCACTAAATACCTTAAGCCATCTGTTGCTGGTTTTCTTTTGCAAAAGGTAGTTTTATCTCTCTCTCTCTCTCGCCCTGTAACTCCCCCCCCCCCCAAAAAAAAAATTGCTAAATTATCATTATTACCAATAGCTGAGCCAAATTTTTTGCAAACTATCTGAACAACGTTTGGGAACTTCAATACTATCCTTTTTGTTATGATTTTTCTTGTAACAAGTTTGATCGCTTGATGTGAAATAGAAGCTCATATGCCAATGTGAATTTTCTACAGGGAATAGTTAGCATTTTTCTTCAAAACTTATACTAATGTATAATAATTTTATTTTTTCACTTGATCTTTCCATGTGTTAGGAACTTGACTACCTTGTTGGGGCTGTGTCAAACCCCAAAAGGCCATTTGCTGCCATTGTGGGTGGTTCCAAGGTCTCATCCAAAATTGGAGTTATTGAGTCTCTTCTAGAAAATGTTGACATCCTTCTTCTTGGTGGAGGTATGATCTTCACATTTTACAAGGCCCAAGGTCTCTCAGTGGGTTCATCTCTTGTAGAGGAAGATAAGTTGGATCTTGCTACATCTCTACTGCAAAGGCCAAGGCAAAGGGGGTGTCTCTCTTGTTACCAAGTGATGTGGTAATTGCAGACAAATTTGCTCCTGATGCAAACAGCAAGGTTTGTTTTCCAAACTTCTTTAGATACTGTATACCTGAAGACTTTGTCAGTTAAACCATTTAAAATATTGATTCTAAAACACACAATCATTTATACCATTAGCAAGAAACATTACAATTCTGGTTGTTGTTCTGAAACTTTCAGTGTGAAAACTTAAGTTCTTCAATAACCATTTCAGGTGGTGCCAGCATCTGCCATCCCTGATGGCTGGATGGGATTGGACATTGGTCCAGATTCTGTTAAAACATTCAGTGAAGCACTGGATGCTACCAAAACCATCATATGGAATGGACCAATGGGAGTTTTCGAGTTTGACAAGTTTGCTGTTGGGACAGAGGTATACAAGGACACCTGCATAAGGAGATCAGTTCATATTATATGTTTTAAGAATGTTTACAGCCAGTATAAAATATCTCTGCCTAAAAGCGATTACCTACTCTCAGAAATAAGCAGTTAACTTGTACATCTTACATCTTGTAAACTACATGCATGTTCAGTTTACTATTCCCAGATTAAGTATTGTGTTGAATTAGGGATGATTCAAATGTCATCTGCAGTTACTAGATCTTGAACATATTCTATTATGTATGGCCAAGTAAATTATTGCTTAATTTATTTTGTACCTTACTTTCAGGCTATTGCAAAAAAGCTGGCTGAACTCAGTGGAAAGGGAGTGACCACAATAATTGGAGGAGGAGATTCTGTTGCTGCTGTGGAGAAAGTAGGAGTTGCGAACGTCATGAGCCACATATCCACTGGTGGTGGTGCCAGCTTGGAGTTACTGGAAGGCAAAGAGCTTCCTGGTGTCCTTGCTCTTGATGAAGCCACACCAGTCGCTGTGTAAGACAATTTTCGGCTTGGATAATTTTCCCATCCTCGGTGTCCTTGTTTTCACGACCTTGTAAAAGAGCATATATTGTAGGACCCTTCCGGGTTTCTTTAGTGTAAATCTTATCATGCTTGAGTTATTTGATTCACACACAAATTGCATGTAACTGTAAAACCAAGGCTGAGGGCCATAAATTCAAATAAATCCATGAGTTGCTGCCAGGTGTTTCTTGATTTTTTTTGTTCCATCGTATGATGCACCCTTGATCCTTGAATATAAGTCAAGTAGTTGAAACAAGCATATGTTAGTTATATGTTAATCATGTGCCTTCTCATATTACTAGCAACTCCTAGTTTATATTGGCTATTAATGTAACATTTACTGTGTAATATTCAATACAAGAAGGGAAGCCCCAACACATTTTCCATACCCTTGTACATGGTGTTAGATTCTGTTTAATAAAGTGGTTTTGAGTTTGGTCTTTATTATTGTTCATTCTTCAAAATTGTTCACACTACAAGTTCAAATGAGATTTTTTGTGGGACATATTAGATATGGAACTACTCATGTTTTTTATCCAGCTGGTTAAGTTTTTGGATGAGATTGTTTATTACATGCACTTGTACACAAGTTTTACTGGCTTTGCTTGCCTTGAGCGTGTGGAGGAGGGACAGGTTCTATCCAATGATAGGTTACAATCAGTTTGTATAGATGGACTCCCAAGTTAATTCATGTGAGTCTAGACCTTTAGCCTGAACAATCTACCACCAGTAGTTGGCTGATGCATATGATTGTAGAAGTCTTGGAGTTGGGGTCAAAAATCACGTTTGTTGAGAGGAAGGCATTGAATGATTGAAAAAGAAGTGGCTCACATGACTAGAAATACCTAGCTTCACAATCTCTGCCTGGATACACTAAGCTTCACAACACAAAAACTATTGTCTCTTGTTTCCCATCAATGATTCTAAGCTGCAAGCATCCCATCTTTTTCAATATTATGTGCCTACCACATATCAAGATAATTGATTTTGAAACCGCAAAGGGAAAGCTTATTTCTCACTCATCCAATACCATTACATTATATGGCATCTGTGGGGCTTGTCACATATAAGCAAGCATCCTGTTATTTTCTTTCTTTATTTCTTTCTATTTTTAATTGGTACATTGTTTCTTATTCATTTTTCCATATAACAGACATGGCATCATTTTCTTTAACTATTTGGAAAGTTAGTTTAATTTTATAATCATGGGTTCTTTGCATCATCTTCAGGCAGTCCAAGCTGTAGTTTAGTATTCTCTTGTGCGTCTGCTTTGAGGACTTCCATTTCTACATTCTACGTCAGAATCGCACGCCTACCATCATTCGGGAGAGTAGGTAATTAGGGATTCTAAAACCTCCATACTGGGTTCTGGGTTGAGGATGGGTCTGTTTTCAAAAGGGTCAACGCAAAGATAATGTTACAAATTAACAGTATATAACCTAAAATGTAATATATATTTTATTTTTAATATGAAAATGTAGTATATATTTGGGTGGAAGGGAAAGGGAGAGGGATAGGGTGTGAACTGCTAACGGGGAACTACAAGGCGCAATATTCACCATTATGCCAAGGTCTTCGGTTGCATATATTTATCTTTTTTAAATTATAAATAAAAATTTATGCACTGTTTTCCTGGAAAAGAAAAAAATTTACTTATTTGAACTGCAGTAATTATTTGATAAATTTGATTTTCAATAATGCAGGACACGTTAATTAAACCCAAATTGAACCGATTAGTTCACATCAAAAACCAATGAATTAGTCACTAGTTCAGTTTAATTTTCTAACTAAATCAGATTTGCAATCAACTTGGTTAAACCCAGTGTGAACTAGGGTCACATGCCCAAGCACCTCGATCCACACACCCAGCCTAGCTTGGTAAAGGAGAGCTCCACTTCCACTAGGCTGTGGCTTTTTTTTGTTTAGTCAGACACTAGGATGAGTTGTTGTGTTGTAATAGTAATATATATATATATATATATATATATACACATTTAGTTATACAAAATTATATTTTTATATATTAATATTAATTTAATAAAATTAGATTTAATCGGTTTAATTAGTGACTCACTAGTTTAACCAATAATTCAATAATTCTAATACTTTGACTTAGTTGATTATCATTAGAGTCTAATAATTATAATGCTAGAGGTCCATTGCATTAGATGTCTTTTCATACAATTAATCATGACACTAGTACACACATGATAGGATATAGGGTGGGAAATAGGGGTGTAATTGAGTTGGGCTATTTCAAATTTAGGTTAAAAATAATTTTGAACCAATCAATTTGAAATGTAAATTTTGATAGGTTTGGTTTAGTTTGGATTATTTTTTTTGCCAAATCCAAACCAAATTGAACAAACTAAATTCTGGTTGATTTGGTTCGAGTGATTAAATCACTTCCTTTTCCTTTTTTTCAAGAAATAAAGTTAAGAAATAAATTTAAAAACCAAGAAAGATTATGGTCTTGTTTGGAAAGGAGTTTTAAAACTGTTTTTGATTTTTAAAATAAAAAAAAATATATGAAAAAACGTGTTTGGTAAGATGTTTCTTCTACGTTGGTTTTAAAAATAAAAAATTGAATGTGGATTTTAAAAATAGAAAACAGGAAACACTTTTAAGGCGTTTTTTGAGATTTTGTTTTAGAAAACAAGTAAAAATGTTGTGGCAATATTGTTAATATCATAAGTTATGGATGGTTAACGGACTTCGATTCCCATGTATGAGGAAACTGTGTCAATTGCGAACCCAGTGGGGGATTTGAGAGCGAAGGGACCCAAATTGGAGTTCTCTTGAGACGATTGAGCGGAGGCGCATGAGATAAATCATTCTACGGGAAGGAAAGTTTTATTTTCGAAACTATTTTAGAAAACATAAAATTAAAAACACTTACAAAGAGCCCTATAACTTTTGACTTGACATGAACTTTTTGAACCTCTCTACGTATAAATACACCTAATGACATTTACAAATTGAAAAAGATAAATTAAAATCTAGTTTGATTAAGAAATAAGGGTATGATGCGTGAATAATTTGATAATTGTAGAGAATAGGTAGGATAGTGAGAATAGTCAAAGAGAGAATAAACTTTTACTTAATAATTTATTTTTATGATTTACAAATCACACTATCCCCATTTATACTATAATTATCTTTTATCATTAACCCTTTAAACAACCTTGCCCTCAAAATTGCTAGGAAAAAAAAAGAAAGAAGAAAAATACACTTTAATTCCTAATTACAATAGCTTCTAAGTAACAAAAACAAAAGAAAAAGTGATGGGACTGTCATGAAAGGAAAAAGATGGCAGCCCCTCAACAATGCTAGCAAACTTTTTTAATTCACTACAAATTTCTAGTAAATAACAAAACAATAACCAAATAATGTCTCAACTCACAATAATTAGCAAGATATGCCTCATTCGCGACCCATAGACCAAAATATATTTAAAAGTGTAAAAAAGTTTTTAAAAAAGAGGTCGGTCATTGGTTCGGGTATTGGATCATCAAGTTTAATAATACAAAATATACTGGATTGGGATAGATTTCTAATTATAAGGCTCATAGACAATAGTTTCCTCAAGATAAAAAAAATGGTTCAAATTAAATTAATCTAATCCTTGAATTGCTTTTTAATTCAAAATCATTTTTTTCACTTGCTAGAAATTCCTCCTTTTTTAAACACACACCTACTCGCCATCTCTCTTCTTGTTCTTGGATTCCCGCGGCTTCAAGCATGGTACATGAGTCATAATCTAGCCACGCAGACGACAAAAAAGTGAAAAACAACGCCCATACCAAACTGCGTATAATTAAAGCAGCTAATCACTATATATGCAAATTAACAATTTCGTACTCAAAGAATAAAATAAAGTGTGAGAGTATGATGCTGATTGGAATATCCCTTTCTGAAATTCCCGTTATCCCCCCTCTCCTCTTTGCTGTCCCTTTCATTTATCAAATTTCCCTTTTGAACTTTGCATGTTAATTACGCATTTTTCTTCATTATTGACCAAAAGTTCTAGAATGTTAGAGTTCTTTTGTTTTGCAAAATATGAGAATTTTATGGTATCTTGCCATTAACTTCCAAATGATTGCTAATTGAATATTTGGATGCAAGGTTTAATTGTTGCTACTTGGAAAAAATACACTCTGCATTTAATATATAAAAAAAAACTCTGCATTATCCCTTCTTGCTGGTTTAAATGAGTTTTTCGAAAAAATATTTTTTTAAATAAGATATTTCAGAAAAATAAGTTTTTTTATGTTCAGATATAATATTAATTTATATTTAAATATAATCTTAAAATATTTTTTATTCATTCTTAAATATTATTTTTATGTTATAAAAATCTCTTTCTAGAAGACCTGCAAAAAATTATATATTTTTTCTAATGATTATACTTTTATTAAGATAAATTTACACAAACATATCAAATAACATAAAAGTACTTTCTTTAATTGAAAAATCTTTTTCCTATCATAATAATAACGCACAAACGAACACTCTTTATCGTCAATTTTATTTTTCTTTATATGTTTATAGAGTCACATTACTATTATTCCATAAATTTACATCAAATCCAATAACGCTACATTAGTTTCATTTTTATCTTAAGAAACTTATCCAAATCTAAATAAATTACAAAAATAAATCCAATCCGGCTTTTCCATTTCAGTTTAAAAAATTGGAAAATCAGTCTCTTTTTCTTTATGGAAAGTACGAAAATTCAGTTTGTCTTGTAAGAAGGAATGAAAGTCAATTTTAATAAGCAAAGGAGAAAATGCGTTTCCAAACAAAGCGTGAAACCAAACCATGTGTGGGTAGCACATAGATTCCAGTTCTGCTGCGCCCACCGTGACACCCGGGAGTAAAAGGTTTCGATTCCCAAACCGAGGAAAAAGCACACCAAATTGGAGTAGTTCTCACTTGTTAACGAATTTCATCCCCAGTTTTATTTTTTTTTTAAATAACTTATAATCCTCAAATGTTATTTTAATAATTAAAATTTGATACTTCATGATGGATTTTCATTTACCTATTTTTTCCCTGACAAATTAGTTGGGTTTCATTTTGATATACTAGTTATCTAAAATTTTCTATCGCAATATTATAAAAAACTATTAATAAAAGATATTCAACTCAATTGACCATTTTAATGTTACACATATGAGAAGATTTGATTAGATCACAATATGAAAATATTTTATACTATTAATATATTTAAATTATATGTATTTTAGTTTAATTTTAACACATTCTCTATTTATTAGGTATTTTATTTTAAATAATGGGTAATTGAATAAAAATTTTTTTATAATAATAGGTGATTAAACTTTGTAAATTTATTTTATATTAAAATTAAATTCTTTATTTTTACCAATTTTTCATTTTTTCGAATATTAATTTTGAAAAAATTTACCAAGAAGGAAAAAAGCCTAACACGTGTCATAGCTATGGTAAGGATATGTTTGGATTGGTAAGGCATGTAAAGCGAAATAGGATGGAGTGAAATATTTGTTCCACTCTATTATTTGGATGTTTTGTATTCCATTATATTTTTCTCAATTTAGGAATCAAGATTGAAAATAATGAATAAAATTGGATGAATGAAATTTATCTCTCTTCCTCAAATTCCTTTTAAATTAGACAAATCTAAACAATATAGCAACCTAAAATTCTACTCCCTTCACCCATTTCCACCTGTCCAAACACACCCTAGACCACCGTTCGTCTATATATCTTCTAGAACATTCGTGCTTTCTCTTCGTTCTAGCCTGACCTCTTGCTGTCACACAGAGATTTCCACATAACCCATTGTGAGTCTCGCCGCCCGAATAACAAAAAATTTGGAATCTTTGTTCCATTTATCGTTTCTGGTTCCTCACCCTTTTCTTTTTTCTTTTTTACTTTTCCTGTTTCTGTTTTGGATTTGAAACTAGATTTCAGATTTGTTAACCAAAGGAAGGGAAAAAAATGGCCACAAAGAGGAGCGTAGCAACATTGAAGGAGGGTGATCTGAAGGGTAAGAAGGTGTTCGTGAGGGTTGATCTGAACGTTCCTTTGGATGACAACAGCAACATCACTGATGACACTAGGGTCCGTGCTGCTGTCCCCACCATCAAATACTTGACAGGTTATGGTGCAAAGGTCATACTTGCCAGTCACTTGGTATGGTCTCTATCCATTTTTCATGTGTTTTTGGTATCTGGGTATGTCTTGATTTTATCTTTGGTTGATTTGGATCATGGGTTTTGGCTATTTTTAGTTTTTTTTTTAACCCTTTTAGATGTATGTGACTGGAAAAGCAGTGTCCTTTTCACTGTTTTATATTGGTTTTAATTAAAAGGAATTGTTTTTTATGGTTATGATTATGATTGGGGTTGATCCCATTTGGTGAAATAGTATTCCTTTCTGTATGGATTTTACTCTGAATTCACTAAGATTTTCTTAATGAGATCTCTAGAGTTAGCGATCTGAATGTTATGATATATGGTTGGTTATGGGGCTCTCTTTTCTGTTTTTTGTTTTTTGTTTTTTAATTTGGTTTTCCCTTTAATGGTTGAAGAGTTATATTTGTTGTGTGTTTAGATTTAGTTTATTTTTGTGTATGATACAGCTTATAATCAAATCAAAGAGAATTTTGAAGAAAAAATGTTTCCTTTCAAGATGCAGTAGAATCATGAATATAATAGAGTTGTGATGTGAGTGATAGACACTTGAGAAATGATTTTGCCATGAATTTTCTGCTTCCAGGGACGTCCAAAGGGTGTGACACCCAAGTACTGTTTGAAGCCCCTTGTGCCAAGGCTCTCTGAACTTCTTGGAATTGAGGTGTGTCTTCTAGACTACTTGGTCCTTATTTTGTCATTCCCCTTCATGTTGAGTATACTATTTTTAATCATAATGTCATTTTCTCTTCATTACAGGTTAAGATGGCAAATGACTCTATTGGGGAGGAAGTTGAGAAACTGGTTGCACAAATACCGGAAGGTGGTGTTTTGCTGCTAGAGAATGTGAGGTTCTACAAGGAGGAAGAGAAGAATGACCCTGAGTATGCAAAGAAGCTAGCCTCTCTTGCTGATCTCTATGTTAATGATGCATTTGGCACTGCCCACAGAGCTCACGCTTCTACAGAAGGAGTTGCTAAGTACTTGAAGCCTGCTGTTGCTGGTTTCCTCATGCAGAAGGTGTGTATTAGGGAGCTGTTAGTTCCATTATGTGTTGAATAATTTATGCAGTTGGTTAGTTGATTGATCTATAACTTGTTTGATTGTTCCAGGAACTTGACTACCTTGTTGGAGCCGTGTCAAACCCCAAGAAGCCATTTGCTGCTATTGTGGGTGGATCAAAGGTGTCTACCAAGATTGGAGTGATTGAATCCTTGTTGGCGAAGGTTGATGTTCTCTTGCTTGGTGGTGGAATGATGTTTACTTTCTACAAGGCCCAGGGTCTTTCGGTCGGGTCATCTCTCGTGGAGGAAGACAAGCTTGATCTTGCAACTTCCCTTGTGGAAAAGGCCAAGGCTAAAGGGGTATCCCTATTGCTTCCAACTGATGTGGTCATAGCAAACAAGTTTGCTGCTGATGCTGATAGTAAGGTATTAGCTTCTTGCACATGACACTTTGTAATAGAAGCCAACAATTAATAGAACAGATGCAGATGAACATATAAACTAAAGTGTATATATGAAGCTGTAAAAGAAGAAATATAATGCAGTCAGCCAATACAGAGAGAGGCCTTGAGCGATAAGCTGCTCAGACGCTCCAAACCTATAACAACTGATTTCCTACCCCCCACTCTTCTCCCTAGAGACAATATATTCCTTTTCCTTAACAGAAACCACGTGTTACCCCAACCACGCCACACCTCATACCCCAAAACCGTTAGCCTTCAAGCCCCAATTGCAGGCCCACGTGATACCCCCACTTCCTCTGAGTCAGCAAGCGTTCCCTTTCCCAAACTACCCTTGTATTTCTTTCTCTTGTAAACTTTTATGGAATGAGGGAATTTGTCTCTAACACTTTGTTTTGGAAACACTGAGGTTTAGGATTTCTGTGGATGCACTGACAATTTAGCTGGATTTTTGTTAACAATGAAATATTAAGGGTCTGTTTGCTTTGAGTTTTTAGTTTTTTAGTGTTCTAGAATTTATGAAGGAAAAACTGAAAATTCCAAAATCTGGAATTTGTAATTTTCAGAATTTTCAGTTTTTCTTTCATAAATTCTGGAACACTAAAAATGAAAATTGAAAATGGGAAACTCAAACCAAACATTCCCAAGTTTTTCGTTTTCAATTTTCATTTTCAGTGTTTCAGTTTTTCAGATTTTGTGAAGGAAATATTGAAAATTTTGAAAACTATGGGTCTGTTTGGTTTCAATTTTAAGTTTTCATTTTTAATTTTTTCAGTTTTCATGATTTCCCTTCACAAAATCTGAAAAACTGAAAAATTGAAATTGAAAACTAAAAATTGGAAACTCAAACTAAACAGGCCTATAACAAATTCCAGTTTTTAGTTTTCATTTTCAGCTTTTGATATTTACTTTATAAAATTTTGAAAACTGAAAAACTGAAAATAAAATTGAAAATTAAAACCAAACAGTCCTAAAGTTACTATTACTATTTCTGTAACTTTGTGATGTTTGAAAGGACGGGGAGGGAGGGAATGACAAGAAATGGAATAACCAAATTAATTTAAATTGTGTTTGGAAGTGATTTATAAGCAAGGAAATGGAGTGGCTAGGGAGGGTCAACATGTTCCTCCCTTGTCACTTAAGCTCCCCTTTGGAATAGATTTTGGTGGAATTCCTTTCCCGTCGCCTTGATTAAATAACTAAACCAGAGGACATGTATTCCCTTCCACGCTCTGCTTTTCTATTATATTTCATTATTAGTCATTTCCTTCCGCAGTCTTTGAATCTCCTAGATATACCCTTAACACATTGTTCATATGTTTGCAGGTTGTGCCAGCATCCAGCATCCCAGATGGATGGATGGGGTTGGATATTGGACCTGATTCCATCAAAACATTCAGTGAATCATTGGACAAGACTCAGACCATCATCTGGAATGGACCAATGGGTGTTTTTGAGTTTGACAAGTTTGCAAAAGGAACAGAGGTATGAATGGTGTGAAAGTTGTTGGAAGTTCACTGTTTGGAAAGTGTTTTGCAGAACAATTTTCAGTTTTTAAAAATAAAAAATGAAAAAAAACTTGTTTGGTTGGTTATTCTTTTCAGATTGATTTTAAAGACAAAGAAACAAGTTGTGTTTTAAAAGCAAAAATTAGAAAACAAATGAAAAATATTTTTGGAATTCTGTTTTTTAAAATAAAAAAGAATGCGATGACAATTTTAATCAGTTGGTTTTTTTAATTGCTACTCAAAACAATTCAAAATATTGTTTTCAAAATAGTTTTCAAAACCACAAAAATAAAACAATTCCAAACAGCCCCTAAATCATCCACATTATTCTGGTTCTCTTAAGTAGTGTCCATTCATATACCCTTTTTATCAACTTGGTTCCTTCATTAGCCTGTTCACAACTTCACATGCATTCATAAGAGGCTCTTAAAGTTATAATTAGCACAGTGCTGCGTACGTAGCCAAGAGAATATTATCAAAAATTTTTATTGAAACCATTGTAGTTAGTTGGATGAAATGAAAATATGTGATCCACCTATACATTCAATGGTCTACGGTCAATTAACATGCTACATTATTCTGACGACCAAATTCAGGCAAAATTTCTGGCAATGCGACATTTTTCTTCTAACTACACTACCAAAATTCTTTAGATTGGATGTATTTAGCACAAGTTACTAATGGCTATTCTCTCTTCTGCACAGGATATTGCCAAGAAGCTAGCTGAACTCAGTGACAGGGGGGTAACAACCATCATTGGAGGAGGTGACTCTGTTGCTGCAGTGGAGAAGGTTGGCCTTGCAGACAAGATGAGCCACATCTCAACTGGTGGTGGTGCCAGCTTAGAGCTCCTTGAGGGGAAGCAGCTCCCTGGTGTCCTTGCCCTTGATGATGCTTAAGCAGAAACAACATGAGATTGAACACCTTTTGTGTATTTTGTGCTTTTATAATTATGGTTGGGTTTCAACCAAAAAATATTGGATTGAGGGTACAATAGAGTTGCTCTTGTAGAGGCTGATATAGGATAGTTTTAAAAAATAAGAGGTTTTTGTCGCATCAATGGTGAGATGCTTTGTGCCTTATCTAATTGTTCCCGAACAATGTTTCATGTCTAAAGGAGGTGTTTGCTTTGATTATTTGATCCTGTGTTCCTAGCGTTCAAACTTTCTCCCTTTTTCCAACTAGTTTGTATTTTGGTTTGATGTGATCTTGAATGGTTATCTTCTACATGCGAATTCAACATTCCTTGACGTCTTTATTTAGGAAAACGTGTACCAGATGATGGGTTAATCTTAACAGATTCTTAGGTTGTAATTTTTTGCTTGAAGCGTGCTGATATGTGCAAGTTGTTTAGGAATTGAGTGGTAGGCATTTCACTCAAGCGTGTCTAGTTATACAAATAAAGGACTTGTATTTTCCATATGGTCTAAATTGTTTTAACATGTTAAAAATGATTAGGGTGAAAATGGTTGGGGGTTAAAGTTGAGGTCCAAATCTTTATAGATGAGCTCTTTATTAAATTAAAGGTTAGATGGATTTTACCTCTTTAAGTTTGAGGTCATGTATAATTTATATTTTAAGTTTTTGAAAAAATATATTTTGACACATTGATTTTTTTAAAATGTCAAAAATTCCTTATTTTTGAAATAGTATAAAACTGTAAGTCATATTAGGGTGCCTGGTAACAAATTTAAAACATTGAGGAAGTTTAGTATGTATGAATCTTACCTTCATTATTAGACAAAATTATATTGATAAGTGTTTTGTAAGTTTAAAAAATTTAAGGTGTCACAATATATATTTTAAAAAATTAAGGTGTACATTACCCATAGCCTAAAATTTAAAGGGTAAAATACATTTAATCCTTAAATTAAATATAAATTTCATTCGTAAAAGTTTTTATTTCATTTTAACTGCATGAAATTCGTGAAAATTAAATTCAGAACCTTGTGCCAGGTCTAAGTTTGATTCAACCTAAGGAAACGCGTACATTGTACACCCAAAAATGAATTTCAGTTTGCCAAGCCAGATATACTTCATAATTATTCCCCAAGAGGGATCACTACTAAACTGAGTCTTGAGAGAAGCCCAAAGTTATCCCATAGGAGAAATGCATCGGCAGGAATTTAAGCTTATGTTCTGTATCTGCATGTCTCCCAATTTTGCCACCTGAAGGCTATCAGTTCTTCATAATTTGATTTATTTTATCAACAAATATTTAGATTCAAAGGAAGTTTTAGTTTAAGGTCAACTCGTGCTTCTAGGCTCTACTGCTAACCTACCAATGGGAGAACTCATGAATTGAAGATAAGTAATACAATGTAATGACCACAAAACTTAGTTATTTTTTTGGTCTGAGACCACAAAGCTTAGTGAGTTGACTCTTGTTAGCTTCATAATTTTAGTGAACTCATGATTTAATAACAAATTTTTGGTTTGATAACATTTGCGTTTATGGTCATTATTGTGCTGATCTTAACGAGGTCCAAAAGTGTAGTATGCATTTTTATTTTCGATAGTCATGTACTTGGAAATTTTGGTCAAAATGTAATTGGACTGTTGTTTTTGGTCAGAATGCAATTGGACTTCTCCTTGAACAGTCAATCCTTTTTTGGGCCAATGAGCATCCAATCTGGTAGTGGCCTGGGTGGAAACAATTGAGTGCAGTCGTGGACCCCATGTTTGGTATAGTGTGTTAGTTCTAGAATTTTTCAGGAAGTTCTATAAGTTATGTTTTAAATGATAATAAAATAAATTTTATTAAAATATTTTAAAGAAATGATTAATATTTCGGTTGAGTTTCTATAGTATTTAACATAATCATTTTTGTTGCATATAGGCAAAATTGATAACATATTTTTCACAATATAATGTCAAAATATAATTATAATTTCATTCAAAGAGATTTAAAAATTAAATGATGTGAAAAATATTTCAAAAAGTAAGATAAAATATGTTAGAGACAAAAGAAAACAATATCCAACATTAGAAACTAAGTCAAGATCTTTAGAAAGTAACTCATACGTCCAGGAAATGCTATCATCGAAGAAATCAATTTCTCATGATCATATCTTAATTACAATCTTTAATCACGATGGCTATCAACTCTGAAGATCTTCTACATGAAAAGATCTTTATCAAGTTCAAAGTTAAGCAAGAAGAACTACACAAAGCATAGAAAAGTGAGGTATCACTTTAGAAAGCACATTATCTAAAAGTGTTGAGTTAATAAAAATGGAGGAAAATTTGAAATTCAAATTTAGTCAACTTTTAGAAAGTATTGACAATGACACATTGCTTTTGTACTTAGTTAAATACTTCATATTCTAGAAGAAAAAGTTTAAAAACAACACATCAGAAAGTAAGAGTTGTTTCTGAAGGTTGTCTAGAAACTATAAAGACAACTAGTGGCCAAGCAACTTTTTTTTTTTGCTTTTTTCTTTTTTTTTTCCCTCGAATGGTTGAATCAAGTGAACCGATGCCTTGTTAGGTTCTAGTTCTTTTAAAAAAACCTATGAGTTAGATTGATTCACATCGGTTCTCTTATCCAATTTGTTATGATGCTTGGATGGTCACCTAGCCAGTTATCGATTTACCAATTGGATTGGCCGCTCTAGTATGAGTTTTAAAACTATTGTTTGGATTGGTATATTCTTGATGAAATTAATTTACAGTCTTTGACTCCTTGATATTTTGGCTAGTAATAATGAATAAAAATCTAGTACTTCATGTAAAAACAATTATATTTGACTTTCATAATTCTTGATTCAAAACACATAATAAAGTACTCATAAATGTCAATTCACACACAAGTGTTTATAAGGTTATTTTGGTCATATAAATAAATATTGGCATGAGAGATAATAAATGAGGTTGACATTGAGGAAAGCATAGCACTAGAAAAAAGAGTTAATGGAAGTAGTTAGAGATGTTGAATATTCCTTAAGTACCCAGCAAAACCCAAAATTTAACATGTTAAGAAAATTCTGTGTATGATTTAAAAGGTTTAGCTTTGGCATACCAAAAAAAAAAGGTTAGGTTTGTCAAATAAAAAATATAGACATGAGAGACAATAGGCGGGGTTAACATTGAATAAAAAATACTAGAAAATAGAAATGAGAATAATTAGATATATTAAATGTTCCTTAACCAGCCTTTTGGTGCAAAACTCATTTTATAATTACAACAATTTAAGGGACTTTTAGGAGTGTAAAAGAGCATTTAATATTGATGAATAATAACAGTTGATTAATGGACAAAATATATCAAACAATTCTAATTGAAAACTTATTTAATTTTATTATATATCGTTACACCAATTGACTAAATGCAATCTCTAGTGCGAAAAACTTCATTAACTGTTACACTCGTACTCTTCAGCATTTAATACACTTTTTGTAATGACCATTATTTGAACGTCACTTTTCTGATAAAAAAATTAAGTGAACGCTGCTATCATATTCCATAAAAATAATATGAGTGTCTTAATAAATATTTACCTTTAAAATATTCAAATAATATTTTATTTTGGAATAATGCCCAGTTAGAATAATGATACGCAAATTGCGAAAAGAACTTACATTGCATCTTTCCGTTATTTTTTTTCTCAATTTTAGTTGTATACTACACTGCATCTATTCTTAATGTGTAAATGTGTGCATGTAAAGAGTATTATTATTCTTTTGACATTATTAAACAAAAATTTTTTATTCTCAAGAAATTGAATTCAATTCTGATGCCTTCATAGTATTTAAAATTTTATCATGTCATCCAATCAAATATCTCAATATGACATACACTAATAATGTGTAAAACGTTTTATAGCATCATCTAACATCTTTATATTTAAATGACTTTTAAGTAGTGGGATGAAAATTAACCATGGTTCTAAAATTGGAAGGATGATTGCTTGAACTGAGAACCGGCCTTGCGATCTGGGTGTGTCATAAAAACTGCCTTGTAAAAAATTGCGAAACCGTGTAAAATTGAAAACCAAAAACTGGCAAGCCATACCGATCTTGCAGTTGGGGGTTCTTGATATTTTCCTTGAAAAAGAAAAAAGTCTAGAAAAATTGGTCTCTTTGAGAAAAGCCAGGAGCTGAACTGAAGGTTCATCTAGACAAGCAATGGTTGTAGAACAAGTTGTGGAGCTATTGTGTTGTCGAATGGGTGGTGGAAGCGGCTAAGGAAGCAGTGATGGAGATGATGATGGCATTGGAGATGTGAGATGATGATGACGATGAAATATGAGATTGTGAGCCATATTGTCGAGAGAATGACATGTTGTTTCATTAATTTGCAGGAGATGAGGCGGTTGCTGATAAGAAAAGAGGGAATGAGACTAAATGCTAGGGTTTTGTCACTTGGGTAGGTTTATTGGGTTGAATAGTTTTGGGCTCAATTAATTTTAAAATCATATTTTACTTAAGATACTAGTGTTAAGCCCAAGCAAGTGTAATATATGGGCTTTAAAATGATATAATCTATACAATCATACAATTTTACCCAAGAAAATTAATTTTTTCTAAGGCCCTTTCAAGTTTCACTTTCATTTTTAGTTTTTCAGTTTTAGGATTTTATGAAGAATCCTGAAACTGAAAACTAAAATTTGTAATTTTCAGAATTTTAGATATTTTCTTAACAAAATCTAAAACTTAAAATAAAAACTCAAACCAAAGACCATTACTTATCCTTTTGTTTTTCATGAAGTTTGTTTTGAGTCTTTTAATATAAGTTTTCATTTTAGACTTAAACAATGACATCTATATTTGTGATACATCTTTATATATTTATATAAATACATATTTTTATTATATAATGGTTGAATCGGTTGAACCACTTAACCTTTACTCTAACTTTCAATATCCGTCAACTTTTAGAACTTTAGAATTATCTATATTTACTAATGTGACATTATATAATTGAATGATTGTAAAATAGGTGATAAATTGGGTCTCCTTTATATTCAAATAATATTTTTGTTTTGGAATAATGCTGGTTCGAATAATGATATGCAAATTGCAAAAGGAACTTACATTGCATCTTTTTGTTTATTTTATTTTATTTTATTTATTTATATAAAAACATTGCACCTATGCTCAATGTATAAGACGTGTGCATGTAAAAAGTATTATTATTCTTTTGATAGTATTAAACAAAATTTTTATACTCTCAAGTGTAATTTCGATGGATTGATTGTCTATAAAATTTTATACTATTATTCAATCAAACATATTAATTTGACTTTTTAAGTAGTAGTTTTGATACATTGTGTGTGTATAAAACTCTTTTATATTGTCATTTAAACTTTTTCTATTTGAATAACTTTTTAAATAATGAAATGAAAGTTAACCATATTTGATAACATGACATTATATAATTAAATGAATATAAAATATTTTTGCTGTCAATCCACTAAAATTAAATCTATAAAAATTTATTGAAATGACAAATTATAAAAGATAACTATTTATTATCATAACTGCTCACCGTCTTTTACTCCTTTTATTCTTTATTAATAGTTATTTTAGAAATTGAGATAATTTGACATTAGAAAATTAATATATTTAATCACAAATTGTTACCAAATATATTAATTTTTAATATACTAAATTGTCTCAGTTTCCAAGACAACCATTAATAAATATCAGAGGGATTATCATTTTGATAAAATTTCACTTAACATAGTTGCATACAAATTAAATTCATATTTAAATTAATTTATTTTAGTTGATAGTCCAAAGTTACTCTAAGCTCTATGGACCCTCCTTCTCTGAACACCACTGTTTGAAACTTTGAATGGTGAAGAAGAACAAGCACATGGTATGGTAGTAATGGGAGGAGCAACCAAAATGTGCATAGGCAAAGAAGAAAGAACATGCAACAGAAGAGGCAGGAAGAACACAACATGCTTAAATTCAGTGACAAGTGGGCGGTGGCAATAGAAAACTGCCGGTATTTGCCCAAAGCCAAGGTTTCATCCCATTCTCTCATGCATCACCCCACACTCACTTTATGACGTTTGTGTCTTTATGTTGGAACTTCCTCAACAACCTTTGTCTCCTTTCACTCCAGCTCATGCATTACATCCCTTTTCTTCTCCTTCTTATACTTCTTGGTTCTTGCACCTGCCTCCCCTTCTCTCAGTTCTACAAGTTTCATCACTTAGGATTCAGGTCAGTTCAATGTGGTCTTGAATTTCCATTCACTTGTGTTTGATTTTCATTGCCAGCGGTTCTATCTATCCATGCTCTTTTCCCTTATTTGTTATATGAATTTTGATTTCTTTTTGCTTTATATATATATATATATATATATAGCTTTATCAGTTGTTGACAGCGATGAGCTTCTATAGCTTGAGTTGCAAAGGTAAGTTATTTTATAAGAATCTAGACAAATGAAATGTGGTAAGAGGTAACAAGTGAGGAAGAATGCTTCTGTTTCTTTCTTTTCTGTTTTTTGAGGTGGTGGTGGGAATGGGGGGTGTTGGGGGTGGGTGGTATTGTTGAGGCTTTTGCTTATGATAGAAGCAGGGTTTTGTGTACAAGCAAGAGGAACGGATGGGGTCTGTTTGAAATTTTCATTGAGAGAACTTGGAAAATTCTGATTTCTTGTTAATTGTATTCATGTCAAAATCGTTATCTAGAATGCTCATTTTTCCTTTTGAAGTGATGTCGTTTTGGAGTAGATTTTGATGCATTGTGATACTCTATGGGGACATGGATATAAAAAGATCCAGCCAAAGGAAATGCGTGGGTACTTGGGAGCCTGAGCTGCACATCTAGGGGGCAAAGGCAGTCTGCAGGGCTCCTCGATTTCTAAGTTAGACTTGGAGGTTTTATTTAGTGGAACAGTCAATAACAACCATTTTTTCAAATGGGGGTTCTGTCATCATCGACTGTTGATTGGGTTTGATAGGAAAAATTATTCTTTGGCATGAATGAGGAAGAGGGGCCTAATGGATGATGGAGGAAGTGAGAAGAAAGAGTGAGGTTGATGACAAAGGGCAGATGAAGGGGGTGAAATTATGGCTGCTTGGATCTCTGGTCTTCCATTGGGCTCTGGTAGTCTTTTTATTTTTTTTATTTGTCTTTTAGAAGATGTGGTACTTATAGACAAGGGTAAGCTTCCGAGCTTCCTAGGATAAGACATGGTTGAAAGCTGAGCATGAGATGCATGTCAAGCAGGGATGATTAAACGGGTCAAACAGAGAGAAACAGTAGCTTCTTTACTGTTCTAAGTCCAAGGAAGCTTATTCCTATTGGAGACTCCTTATCCAGGTGATGAAACTTTGATGGAACTTTCCATACTTAGGAGCCTGCTAGGCCACTCAAAGCATAGCTCCCTAAGGGTAATGTTTGTGAGTTTAGATTTTGGAAGAGAAGGGAGAGGAAGGAAGGAGTTGTATAGTGTAAAATTTTAAAATCTTATACTATAAGCCCTTCCTTCCCCTCCACCTCCAAATTCAAACTCACAAACATACCCTAAAGCAAATGAGGTCAAGGCTTCCTTAAGGGACAAAGCTCCCAAAGAGGCAAAGATTCCTCAGCAGATGAGCTTCTATAAAAAGGAGTTTGAGATCAGTGAAGGAGTGAGGCTTCCTTTGCAGAAAACAAGGAGGTGTCATACACTTGGTTCCTCTTAGATTCTCAGGAGTTTTGGTGTGTGGGTGCTGTAGGCAGTTTTGTGTCTTTGGCAGTTTGGAATCTCATGGGATCTTGGTAATGGGCTCATACTAACATCCTTGGCTGAGATTCACTGAACTGCTTCTTTCTCTTATGATGAGTCTTATAAGTGTCTTATGTTTTTGATATTCTATTGCTTCTACACAAGTATCTTTGTGTCGCTGTTTCTTTATGCTCCTGTAACAAATCTGTATTTAGGAAAACTCCATGTAAAAACGGATATTAAAATGACGGCAAACTTACTATGATTTCTCTCTCTCTCTCTCTCTATATATATATATATATATATATATATATATATAACTATGATTTCTATATGATCTTTTTAAAGCTAATAATTGTTTATGTTTGGTCTTGGGACTTCGAGCTCTTGATGGTAATTATGTTTTGAAATGTTCATTTAGAACTACTTATGTGACCCTCGTCAATGATTGATATTTAGTGTCAAATCCAAAGGTGGAATCATGTTCTTGTGGATACGCATTTTAATGCATCCTCTTCTTTTAGATGTTGACAAATGATCACAATTCTTATACATGGCTTCACACTTAAAGATGCATGGAGACTAGATTTGTACTTGTAACATTTATCAGATTTCTGTAACCTTTGCATGAATCTCATTTAACTAACTACTTGACTTGTCGGTTCCTGCTTTAACTTGTCGTTTTGATGTGGTTTTAATAATTTCTTTTCAGCTTGTCATGGTCTTTATAAATGCTTAACTTGTTCTCCCTTGATTAACTATATCCAGGGATTTCTTTTTTTTTTGTGATTAATCACCATCACCATAGTTGTAATTTCATTACTGTTATTAATGTCATGATGTCATTATTTCTTTTCCAATTTTACCTGCTACCAAGAATGCTTTATGTGGATTGGATTTTAAAGATTAAGAACAGGTTTTTGACTTCCACAAATGTATTTACTAGGCCGACTTAGGTAATAAGTCAACATCACAGGTTAGTGGAATGTTTATGTGTAAATTGGAAGTTGTTGCATTTATCTGGTACGCATGAGCAACCACCAAGCACTTACAGTAACAAGTACTTTTGTGGTCTAGGTCACTTAGTTTATCCTATTCCTAGGTGATGATATTGGTTGTGGTCTTGTCTTATTTATTTTAGATTGTTACTGTTGGTAGTAGGCAGAGCTTAAAGAGGTGAAGAATTTGAGGAAATAGAAGAAAAGAAAGAGAAGTTCACTTGGTTTATGTTGTTATCTATCAATTTGAAACTCATATTTCTTTACACAGTATATGTTATCAGCCATGTTATGTCAAAAAACTTATGTTCACTTGGTTTATAATTTGACTAGAGCCTTATTCGTCATGCAGAAAATAATTATAAAAGGAAATTTCTTCACTTACTCTTGAAATACATGTTAGCTGCTTTGATATTAGAATTTTTGACTGCGAATTATTATGCCTCCATTTATCATTTAGGAAAACGTCTTATATGATTATTTCTTATACAACAAGGCATCTTGTATTTTGAGCATCAGGAGCCTCTGTCCTGTTCGTAGCTTCCCTTACACAATGCCTCAAAGTTCAGTTTTTTAGAAAATGCAATATTATCTAGAGCAAGTTCAAATTGGTGATTTCACCTAGAAACATTAATGCTTCCCTTTTGCAGGAATGTGGATAGTCAAACACCCTGGGTCAACCTGTGTCTTTAATAAATAAAGCTACTTTCTAACTTCAATGATTTCCATGTAAGGGACCTTAGGTCTTTAATTTTATCAAGTTCGAGTGGAACCAAGTTATCATGTTATGCTTTGATCTCTGACAACAGTAAAAGAAAAGCTCTTCAGTCTTGTCTTCTTCTTTGCTTCAGGACACTATGTTACTCTCCAAGATACAGACTATGCTCTGAAACAACTTGTTAGTGGTTAAGAAACGTGACACTCTGGATTTATTCCTAGATCACAATAAGCATACCAGAACATAATGTAAATATATCAATCTGCTAATTTCTAGTAGTGTTCATTGTGCTGCAGTTTCCTAGGTAAAAGTAGAAACTTGTTATGCTTTTTGAATGCATGATTTCTATGAATTCAGAATTATTGCCATTTTTGGTGGTTTTCTTGCTTCTTGTGTTATTTACCATTGCAGAGATGTCATGTTTTACACTTTTACTATTTATTTGGAGTAATTTTCTACCTGGTTTTATTTTTTTTATGTGTTTCTGTATGGTTGATTCAGAATTATAGTGTTTTCACTAATCAAAGTGGGTGGGCCAACCAGACTTATAATCATTCATTAGTCTTGATACTTGGTTCTTTAATTCCTATATTTGACAATTGTTTTCTCCAGAAAGTAGATTTTAAAATGGTCTATGTCCTGAACTACATGTGTTAATTCACAGGCAGATTTAAAATTGGTGATCACTCTGTAATTAGTTCCATAGTAGTTTACTCAGTTAAGTGACTAAACTGTTTTCCCTTTGTGCTATGTCCCTTTTATTTTTCAAAAGTTAGGATTCCTTCAAAGGTATTTGAGGATGGATTCACCTAGTAGTACAAAGAGGACGACCAATGACACCATTATAGTGTATACAAGAAGAAGAAAAGGCACTAGTTCTGGAAATAATGTATCATCTCCCAACAAAGTCATTTCATCAAATTCGAAGTCTTCTGTGGCTAAAACTGACGGCTCACGTGAAATTGGAGATGATGGTGTAAGTTTTCTCTTACTTTCCTTGTTTCTGTTCTTAGTAATTTCTATAACAAGTATTGTTTGTCTTCAGTCATGACAAGTAACATGGTTCATTTTGATTTTGTCACATGGTGCTAAGAAAATTTTTAGTTTATACGTTGCATGTACCTCTAGTAATGTTTTCATACTGTTCAGAAAAGAATTTGCATGGTTTTGCTTTTTCGTCAAGATAGTTCCTATCTCTTTATCCATTTTATAGATGCTGAAACATGAAATAAAAACTTGCCTGTTAGTTTCCTCAAGACAGTTCCTATGCATTTATCCATCTTGTTTTCATAGAGTTGAAATAAAAAATGCAGTTATGGCCAGATTTTTGCCCCACAAAAGTGTTTATTGAATCCACATAGCATCAACATGCTATGCTTCATCTCGATCATAAAAACAAAATATTTCTGCAGAGTTACTTTGAATGTGAGTTATGTAATGATGGTGGACAACTGCTATGCTGTGATGCTTGCCCTCGTACATTTCATATTACATGCCTTGCTCTGAAGGTATGCTTAGATTTTGTTATGCCATCAGTCTATCCTCTTATTCTTCTTTGCTTAAACTTAAGGTAAGCATATATTCTGTTTTACTTGAAGTCTGTTCCTAAAGGAGAATGGCGATGCCCAAACTGCTCTGATAATGGTGATCTTTCCAAGAACATACAAAGTTCAAATCTTTCCAGGAACATACAAAGTTCAAAGAATGTAGACTCCAAAAAAGACATCTCATCTAAGAAATCAAAAGGTGGCTCTAGCTTGTCAAGTTCAAAGTGCAAGAAGGCATCAAATTAAGCCAAATTACTGATAATTAGGTATGCTTATCAGTCTTGAACCTCTGTATATTCATATCATTCTTAAAAGAGTTAAGGTCATTATGCATTTTTATTTTATTACTTTTTGGCCCTTTTTTCTAAAAATATCTTGTATAATATATATTTTTTTCAAAATTTAAAATATTTCAGGCAATAATTATTGGCATGGCTGTGTGAACTTTTGAAATGAAATGGTTGGATATATCTTCAAAACTGTTGGAAGTGTTGGCAGTGGCAACGATCAAAAGCTACTGAAAACAATTTGTTGTCAACTAGTATAGAAGTTTCCTAAAGTTTATGCATTTTCTGGTTCTGTAAAATTGTCTGCTAATATTTTTAGAATTTAATTTTGAAGTACCGTCAATATAAAAAAGTTTTATATTATTTTCAATTATGTGCTGATATACATGAGACTTTTGAGGTAGTGGACGTGAGAGTTTACTCCTTTTGATATAATAATATATGATTGGATGACGATATAAAACTCTCTAATACTAATAGTGCATCAAAATTAATCTCATAGTTCTATTATTCTTTTCTTGGCTTCATCTTTTATATTTCAATTTTTTCTTGGATAAGAGGTAGGCCCCACCCATGGGCCTAGTGGAGGGAACTCCAAGTGAGACCTCTAAGAAACGCCCTAATCGGGCACGGGACAAGAGATAACGGAGAGGAATCTAGGATGGAGAGCACTTATTGAGATTGAACCACAGTACTCTCCTTACATGTCCCTTGCTCTTACCAATTGGGCAACCAGCATGGGGGCATGGAACGACTTTTATGTACTTTTATTTGTTATCTTTGAAGAGAACAATGTTGTGTCTAGAAACTGATTCATGATAGTTTGTAAGTCACCTGTTTTGTTATCAGTGTCAATAGGTGTGTCTGTCGATAGTTGTTTTGCTCGGTGAGCAAGTTAATACAGTCAGCAAATATATTAATTTTTGTAATATGATTATTTTTGAAAAGAAGATTTAAAATTCAGTTTTGTGACTCACTAACACAGCAACATCATTAGGTACTTTATCAATGATGGACTGAATAAGAACGAAACAATAAGAAAGGTAGAAAGGAAAGTACATATCGAATGCCATCACTCCAATGCTACATTACTGTTATTCTGACTAATACCTAATATTATGTCTTTCTTGGTTGCTTCTTTATTTGAAGTTCTTGTCAACAAAATTTTTCATGCTACAACTGCCTTATTTGTCACATTTACCAAGGTATGCCATTGCAGAAAAGCTGGCAAAGGTGCTGTGCTAGAATTGATCCTTATTTTGGATGTTTTAGTTGTTCAAGAAAGAGTGTAGATAGGAAATACCCATCTTTGCTCATGAATGTTCAAGTGGTGCTAAGCTATTCTGGATATGCTAAGTCTAATACAAACTATGTACACTTGCTTCCTAAGTTACGTTTCTTATGCAATTAACAGGTTTGAAGGGCAAATGTAGCATCATCCTCATGCATCCGCGGACAAAGAAAGTTTATATGGGGAATTAAGGACTATTTTTCTAGTGCTTCAGGTTCTAAATTTTCAGACAGTTGTATATT
The DNA here is from genome assembly GCA_030441495.1 of Dalbergia oliveri. Lineage (NCBI taxonomy): Eukaryota > Viridiplantae > Streptophyta > Magnoliopsida > Fabales > Fabaceae > Dalbergia > Dalbergia oliveri. The sequence goes on from JAMLFY010000006.1 coordinate 22,102,671, forward strand.
AAGTCAGTGACACAAAAATATGTTGGTTGGGGTACTCAAACCTTGGGAACATTTAGCTGTGTTTTTCATGGTTAAAAGCTCTGCTGGTACATAATACTTTGAAAGGATGATTTCAGAACTAAGATATTCTTCAACTATGCTTGATGGTTTTTCATTTGGTTGAGTCTGTAAGAAGGAGTTGTAGTCTTGCATGTTTCAACTTGTTGGTTCCTAATAGGTATTCATGCTGAGAGATTCTTGCATGGATACAATTCTAATATCTCATTTAGACACATTTAGAATAATCGTAGATCATATCAACTTTATTCGAGACACTTTCGCTTAAATAAATCAAAATTTCTACTGATTTAACTATCTTTCCAATATTTGAACACATTATTTCCCATGAGATGTTTCCTCCTCTTCTGTGAGCATGTTAAAATTTGCCCCATTATGTGAATACTTTACAATTATAATATGGTACTATGAAAATATAGAATGACTAGAGGACAAATTATCACAATAAATAAATAAGTACAGATTATTTACAATGGCTTCCAACCATTCTTCTTAAGCGGTATTGGCATGTGGTTGGTGATGATGTTTGGGCTCTCATCAAGATGCTTTTTGAACAGGAATTGTGGATCCTTGTATTTTGGAAACCCTGATTGTTTTGATCCTAAGAAGGATAGGCTGGAAATTTTCACTCAATTTTGGCCTATAAGCTTGTGTAATGTTATCTTTAAGGTAATGTCCAAGGTCCTGGTAAACCTTATTCTCCTTCATTTGATTGGTTCATTCCAAAATAATTTTTTGCTAGGGCAATGTGCTACAAATAATGTCATCATTGGTCAGGAGGTTGTTCATGCCATGCACAAGTCTAAGAAGAAAAAAGGCCACTTGGTGATTAAGATAGACCTCTACAAAACATACGATTCATGGACTGGGTTTCCTAGAAAACATATGATTATGATTATGTGTACACATGTGAAAACCTCTTGTCATGTCACATCATGCATGTATACTTATTTATCTAATTATAAGTTTTCATTAAATCTAAAATGGGCATAACTTCAGGAATTCGTTTGTGAACTAATTAAATGGACCTAAACATGTACACATATTCCATAATTAAATCGAAGTGACTAAGATGACAACGATGACACATAAACAGGATTTCTTTATCTCATATGGGTTTCATTTAGTTACTCACCCTTTTTGTTTTCATGTCATCTCTGAAATCTTCAACGAGACAACTGGCCAGGAATGCAGGAGCCTCATGAATCACGAGTTGGTGATAATGCGTGTTAGAGGTTTTTAGTCACTCTATTTATCGATTTATATTTGTATTCTACTTGTCTCTGGGATGTAGACTATTCATTATGTTACTTGAGTTTGCTTCTATGATTTGGGATTTTATACTGTGGATGATTATATTGAGACCAAGTCATATTCCTGGCAATAGTTTAAACTATTTATGTTGTGTTGGATGTATTTGGGTGTCAGTGCCACTATAGGACCATACCACTTAATACACATGTATCTTCTTAGGTTATGGAGCTTCATGATCAGACTATGTGATTTGAATTTGGATGACGATATTTGTTGAGTATATGCCATGTCATGAATTGTTATGTTATGCGCTTTATGTGTACAAGTTGCATTATGGATTATGTGAATACATTGTGTGCAAGGCTCTCACCGTTTTCAAGTTTTTTTTTTAAAATACACCTTATTTTCTCACTATTAGGATTTTAAAATATTACGTCTTGAATGAAATCAAAGCGTAATAATCTATTAATTGATCAATTATGTGCTAAGCATAGATGGTTAATAATTAGGATGTTACATTTTGATATTAAGCAGGTCAATCTTGATAAAACTTAAGGAATGGTTTAACTATGCTTTTAAAATGGAAGCTATGTCATGATTGAATTGTCTTATATGTATGATAGACAATAGGATTAGAAATGCATGATTGATGTATTTGAGTTTCAAGGTTACTAGCTGACTAGGATGAGTATTGAGACTGATTACCTTAGTGTTTTCGATTGGGTGTGCTTAGGGATTGATGGCTCTGACTCGACGTTTTGGGAAACCAAATGGGGTCTGCACCAAAAATCAGGACATGGTGTTGGATTCTTTGTGGGACATAGGCCGCACTATGTAGCAAATGATGGATAGGATGGATTGCCAAGATGAGAGGGCCAAGGCGGGGAGGGTGGTAGGAGGTGGATAATTTGGAGAGCTTAAGGTTCTCTGATCAATTTAGGAGGGCCAACCCTCCAGGATTCTAAGGAACTTATGACCCCAACATTGCGAATGGATGGATCAACAATATGGAGAATATTTTCACAGTGGTTTCGTGCACAAAGGAACAAAATGTGTCATATGTGACTTATATGTTGGAGAAAGACATAGAGTTATGGTGGAACGATGCTAAGAGAGCACTTGAGGCAATCGACATGCCCATCACATGGCAGAGATTCAAGGTTAAGTTCTATGGGAAGTACTTTCCAGGGTTAGTCAAGAGTGCTAAAGAGATTGAGTTTCTAGAGCTAAAGCAAGGAAGGATGTTGGTGACATAATACAACTCTAAGTTTGAGGAATTAATCAAGTTTTCCTGCATATATCAAGGAAATCCTAATGAAGAATGGAAGTACATCAAATGTGAGAACAGTCTAAAACCAAAAATCAATAGCATGATTGCAAACCTTGAGATCCAGGAGTTTGCAACTTCACTAAAGAAATGCTGAATTGTAGAAGAAAGCTACAAGAAGCTTGTCAAAGCTCGATTAGAGGAGCATAGGAGTAGGATGGCACAACAAGGACAAAGGTTCAAGTCACAGACTCATAGACAACCATTCTAGAAAAACCCCTTCACTTCAAAGGAAAGCGCTTAGAGGGTAGTTTCCACACCCACACATCCATCACCACCACCACCACTACTAGCTTCTCCCTCTTGCTCTAAGTGTGGCAAGAACCACAATGATCGTCCATGCCTGCATGGCTAGAATGTGTGCTTCAAGTGTGGCAAGCCAACCACATGTAGACTTGACATAACAATTAAGTAAAACATGACGTGCAAATAACCAGTTCATATCAAGAATCATACTAAGACCTGACATAGGCAAACATATGAGATCCAGAGACAAATGATCTACCCTCAATGCTAAAATGACAATTTACACATCTTGCAAATGCCTCACGACCTATTGTCATAGGGCAAGATATCAGGAGTCTAGCATGAGTTATGATTTTTGACTTGTTTTGAAAGTTATAATTTTATTCTCTTTGTTTTGGGATAAGTATTATAAAGAGTTTTGCTACAAACCTTGAGTAGATTACTTGATCAAGAGTGCCGATGCAGGTGTCACCTCTTTCTGTGTTGGTTGATGCACATATGATCATATTTAAATAAAATCAATAATTAACAATTCATGAAAAGGTGTGTAACTATTATTAAGACCTTAGCACACTAGTAGTGTCAGGTAGAATTTTGGGCTATACAACTATTTTATGTTACAAAACCCTTATGAAAGAGTAATGGTTTGTAGCCTTGGTGGTTAGCATTTTCGATGTATTTGGCTCAAATGTTCGCTCACCTTCCTATTTGCTTGGTTGAGTTCCATGATTAATTATTAAAAAAAAAATCCCCCTAATATGCACCTAAAGCTTTTGTGATGCTAGAACTTATTTATAGTGCTCTCATTGGATTCTATATAACGACTATAACTGTATGTATGAATAGTTTTCCTCATTGTAATCAATTATACCAGAAAAATTGCATCATAATTATATCAGTAATGCATTAATGTTGTCGAAGCTAAACTTTACATGGACACTTCTTTTTATAGACATGCTTATCATAAGAACAATTAAATAGTAGCAAATATTAGCACATGGTCAATCAATTGGAATGATAGTATCTTGGGTTAAGAGAATTGTACCTTCTCTCCTATGGAATCTCAAATACCAAAACAAGATTATATCATAACCCCATCCAATAAGCTAGCCATCATTTAGTAGATTAGAAGATAAAGAGGCCCTTACAAACAAAGAAAACAATGAATAGAGGCCTATATAATCAAAAAGGCTAATTGTACATATCAAAATGTTAATGTTACAGTAGTTGGAGACCTAGGTTAGATGGTAGATTTCCAGTCATAAGAACCACATATGGGTTGACAAAAAATACAAAATAAAATAAAAGAACCACATATAAGACTAAGAGGGATCATGGTCTAATCATAGAGTGGGAGACTCTACAATGTCCCTCCTCCACCTTAAAGATGACCAAACAAAAAAAAGAAGTTAATGTTACATATTTGTGGTAGACATACATCTGATACCTTATTGTTGACTATAAAGTACTTCAATAATAATAAAAGAGAAAATTACTAAGACATTTTATGAAATTTGGTGAAATTTATCATGACTCTAATTCATTTATTCGGATGACACTAATCTTTTATGAATGTACAAATAAAATGGATGACAATGCAATAATTTTACAAATTTATGTAAATGTGGTGTAATGATTTCAAAAACTCAATAATCTTCTAAATAAATTTTACAAATAGAGGGAGTTAAAGTGAATTTTAGACTAGTGTAATTTGCTAGAAAAAAAAATGTAAATACTTTTGAACTTTAATGTATAGGGTATCCACCAACTATATGGGTTTTTTGGTAATACCACAAACTGTATGTTTGAATTGCTATTTTGATATAGCATCCCACCCATTATAATTAATTAATAACTCAACATCTATATATTTCACCTTAAACTTTCTAAAAACTCCATTCATCTAGCATCAGAGTAGGCTATGTTAATTGAAATCATCAAAAGACAACTTTTCAATCATCTTCCATCAAAACATTAGAATTTTTTTGGGTTAATTAAAACATTAGATTTTGATAAATGTTCACCACGAAATATATAGGTAGATATGATGAGATATGTTATTAATTTTAATCAAGGTCAATGCAACTCAGCAAAATAAAAATCTAAGATTATTGGATATTTAATTTAATTTTGATGCACTCTTATTTTTTTAAAATAATCTAGTTGTGTATTATCATTTTAGTAAAAATATTAGATTTTAACACTTATTTTAAAAGTCTAATAATAGGTAATTGAATGTGATAGTGTATCAAGATTAGGATTTTATTTTAATACACTAACATTATAATTTTTTTATAGTATCATCCAATCATATATTTTTAAATAACCAAATATGATTTATTCTCACACCCATTATTTGAATGGTCATGCAAATAAAATGATCCAATTGATTAATAAAGTATAACAAACTTTTGCACTGTTAACACAATTCACATGAAAATATCATCAAGTGTTGTCGATGTCAAATAGATGTTTGACATAAGAAAGTTTGAGTAAACAAGTGTGAGAACCTCAAAAAGCATGATGATTTTCATGATTTTGAAGCTATTGTGTCAATAGTAACATGTTGAGAATTGGTCAACATTGACACCCAAGGTGTGTAGGGCCCTCAAGGGAGACACAAGGTAATGTAGACTTGGAAAGTGCTGGTGATGATTCCCATATGCACATAAGCCTTTTGGAAATGGATGTTAAGCATGCGTGACAGGTTGTGGAAGACTTAGCTAGAATTTCAAAAGTTGAAGCTTTGCCAAAGGTAATGGAGAACGTGGGTGGTTATTGCACATGTTTGGGAGTAGTTATTGTTGAAGCCGAGTTAGAATGCACGTCGACATCAATGACATGGGCAATCCAAGAAACATGGAGATCTTGACACATAAGTGATCTAAAGCACTTAGTAACCATCGGACAGGTGTCGGCATCTGGTTGTACATAATTGTTCATAAATAAGAGGCCTTAAGTTTCATTTTTCAATAGTAGTTGGCTTTGGAATCACACAATAAACAATCTCACATATTCAAGTCACACGGATGCCAACAACAATGAGGAAGGGAATAACAATTCTCTTAATGACTTACTCACTTTCATTCAATTCCTAGGATTAAATTCTCTTTTCCTTTGTTTCATGTTCTTTATTACTTGTTCATTGTACTCAAGCACTTACTTTTGTAAATTTGTCATTGAAACCAAAATCAAAGTTACTTATTCAAGGTTGCTTGTGACCATTCTATTCACATTGAAAAATAATCTAGCAACTTGGAGTGATTTGCGTTGCCATTATCGGCGTCGAGTTGGTGGAAAATACTCTTTGACACTAAATTGTTAAGAAAGTTGAGAACTCATAAGAGGAATCACTTCCATTCATCAAATTGAGATCATGAAGTGAAGCTTCCCAAATTCATTTGTTTGTCGACAAAAATACAAGCTAAATAATGTCAAACGTTGTAGGGTGTAAATGGATTGTTTTGGATTGGATTTGGGAAAAACGAATACGAACCAATAACTTTTTATTGGTTTGGAATCATAATTTTTTTTTTTGCAAAGTCCTAACCATACTAATCTGATCAAATTTGGGTTAGTTCAAATCAAGTTATTGGATTTACCTATCTATTTTCTTTTCAATTTTTGCCCAAAAAATTCAATAAAATTACTTGGAAACTATAAAACATCAAAATTTTATATAAGCAAATTTCCATATGTTAATATGTTATTTGTGGTGTCTTAGGTCCATGTATTCTTAGTTAAGCCTAGTAAGTCATAAGGTAACTTAGGACCCGCTTGAATTGAGAAAAACCCCCAAATGCAAAAACAACACCCTTCATGAAGACAGGCTTGTCACAACGACAAAATGTTGCCATGGTGAGTCCCTCACTCCTTATGGTGAGGTCCCCAGCCATAGTTTCTGTCCGTCTTGCCATAGTGAGACCTGTTTGTTGCAACGAGTGCTCCGTCACTGCGATGAGCATCCTTGTCTCCCTTGGATGGTGGCATGTTCCGCCATCCTCCTTACAAGTAAAATCAACGTTAACAACATTCTAAAATGATGCATTTTCGTTTTAATGAACCTTCACCCTATATGAACACATTATAACTGGTTAAAACCCCAAAAAAGTGAACCTTAACCCTCCTCCCTCTGCTCCCTCCCTTCCCTCACTAATCTAAGCTTTCTCTTCCTCTCTAATCCATTGGTAGGTGGATTTCTTTTATGTTTATGCTAAGCTTTCTCTATGTTTGCTCAAGTTTAAGAGTTTGGGCATTTCTCTATATGATTTTTGACATGTTCTCCCCTTCCCTTACTTCTAGACTTGTCTTAATATTGTGTTTGTGGTATGCTTGTGGTTTTGATTGATTCAATGATAGACGTTGGTGCTATTTTTGCTCTTTGGAGCTTTATTAGTGTTGGCATCTCTCCTCTAACCCTTCAGATGAGTAGGTTTAAACTCATGGCCCTATTTTTTTACCGTTACAAATAGTTTCTATGCATGAGATTTTGGTTTTCTTAAACCCCTCTTGCAAGTTTATGTAAGTGAGATTTTGACACAGGAGTTAGAGAGAAACAAAACTGTGAGTTAACAGGAGTGAACTCATTAAACTTAGTATACCATGTTGCCTACGAAGGATAATCACCCTTTTACTTAGATTAGTCTAGGAGGGATTGATACGCAAGGGATCATTATAATCTTAACTAGATGCTCTTGTTCACGAGGACTGAGTATCACCTTTTATGACACATTTAGAATTTTGTTCCTTCTTTAATTCCTCTGAAGATTTATGTATGTTTTCTCCTAATGGTTATACGAATTGTTGTTATTATATAATATAAATGAAAAGGAATTTTGATTGTACATAACTAGTTATGTATCTTCCTTGGTTGTCCTATGTATAACTGTGATGAGATCTACTCATTGAGTTTTGATGAACTCACCCATCTCTTTTCCACCTTTAGATAGAGCCGCTTCAGAGTCATCTTAGGTCCCTCCCCTATAGCTGAATAGTTTATCTTTGGATGAGCTCTACTTTGGAGTGAAGTGAAATTAGTTATGTTTAGTAGTGTTCCAACACATGTGCATGCAGGATTATGGACCATGCATGCATTATTTTATGATTTATGAACAATGTACTTTTGTTTTGATAGATTTTATAATTTTGTTATTGAAGGAACTCTTTCATTATGAATTATTTTGTTATGGTCTAAATTACATTATATGAAAAGGATTAATTCAATTATATTTAAATTGTATTAAAATGGAAATTATGATATTTTTGTGCATGTCATTGAAGAGCTTCTGGGGTCAGTTCCTCACATACCAATCAGGTGGCTTAATTACAAGGTGAGATGGTTAGTTTAGGGACTACCCAAGGACATGTTCCTCACTTCCAGCCCCATATAGGGGTCATGGATTTTGCTTAGGTAGCGGATATATAGAGACTAGAAGACTAGAACATTCCCAAGTAACACAATTCTAATATCACAACATTCAAACTTGAAGTTCCTAGATATCACCTTATCATAACATATAATACCCAAACAACACAAATCTAATATCACAATAATTCCAAATTCAAAATATTAAACAACACAATTCATATTAGATGTCCATAATGCCTCAAACACATTATAAATTGAAGACATTCAAAAGAGACATAAATAAACTTGTCATCTTCAAATCCAATTCACAATTTTAAGCACTTCATATACTTCCTCTAGTTTAAAACAAAATAAAAAAATATTTTGTTTTGGTAATGACTTATGTCATATAACATAAGTAATGGCCTTACAAAATAAAAATGTTATCTTAATATGTAGCAAGAACATTATGTGATTAGTTCGGGTTAAGTCTTGGGTTGGGATTAAATCGAATGACAGAACCAATATGCGATTGGTTTTAATTGAATCCAAACTGATTACACGATAACCCAATTAAAACTAGACCATTCTGATTGATTTGGTTTGGATTATTCATCGAGTTCATTGAGTCAGTCTAATCCGCTTATATCCCTAAAATGCTTACATATAAAACATTTTCCTCCTTATTTTTTTTTTTTGGTGGATCCTTCCTTAAGTTCTCTTTCTTGTAGATTTGTAAGTGTATTGAAAACATTTAATACAAATAGCCCTATAAAAGAAATCATTTAACTACATATTTTCTTTTGAAATATTCATATAAATTATATTCTTAATTATTTTTTATATTTTTATTATGGTAGTGGATATGAAATTTTGTTAATAATCGTAACTCAAAATCATTATTTCAATCAAATTTCCTATCTAAAAGTTATTTCTATCAAATTTTTGCCCACTCATCATTTGAAGATATCCAAACCGCTTCTATAATCAAAGGAATAATTAATTTTGTAAACAAATAAAATGCGAATAATAAGTTAGCTTGTATGGAACAACCGTGAAGGATTATGATTTTATAATAATTTATTTATTTTACACAAAAACTAATAACCAAATAATTTTCCAAGATGGATGAATATAATTTTCTAATTGTTTTTTTTAAAATAGTAAAATATTATTATTCTGTATTGTATTACAAAAATAGGCGCTAGCTCCAACATTAAACCGCCTTTTCAAACCTCGAAAAATTTAGGACGAAACAGATTACTATACCGATCAAGACACTTTTTGAACAAGAATCGTGGATCCTCGTATTTGGAAACCCTAATTGTTTTGATCCCTACAAAGGATAGACTGGAATTTTTCACTCAATTTCGCCCTATAAGTTTGTGTAATGTTATCTATAAGGTAATCTCCAAGGTCCTGGTAAACCTTATTCACCTTATTCTCTTTCATTTGATTGGTCCATTCCAAAATAATTTTTTGCCAGGGCAATGTGCTATGAACAATGTCGTCATTGCTTAGGAGGTTGTTAATGCCATGCACAAGTCTAAGAAGAAAAAAGGCCACTTGGTGATGAAGATAGACCTCCACAAAACATACGATTGCATGGATTGGGGTTTCCTAGAAAAAATATGATTATGTGTATACATGTGAAAACCTCTTGTCATGTCACATCATGCATGTATACTTATTTGTCTAATTATAAATTTTCATTAAATCTAAAATGGGCATAACTTCAGGAATTCGTTTGTGAACTAATTAAATGGACCTAAACATGCACACATATTCCATAATTAAATCAAAGTGACTGGAGATGACAATGATGACACATAAACAGATTTTCTTTATCTCATATGAGTTTCATTTAGTTACTCACCCCTTTTGTTTTCATGTCGTCTCCAGAATCTTCAACGAGACAACTGGCCAGAATGTAGGAGCCTCGTGAATCATGAGTTGGTGATAATGCGTGTTAGAGGATTTTAGTCACTCTATTTATCGATTTATATTTGTATTATACTTTTCTCTGGGATGTAGACTATTCATTATGTTACTTGAGTTTGCTTCTATGATTTGGGATTTTATACTGTGGATGATTATATTTGAGACCAAGTCATATTATTGGCACTAGTTTAAACTATTTATGTTGTGTTAGATGTATTTGGGTGTGGGTGCCCACTATGGGACCATACCACTTAATACATATGTATCTTCTTAGGTTATGGAGCTTCATGATTAGACTATGTGATTTGAATTCAGATGACGATATTTGTTGAGTATATGCCATGTCATGAATTGTTATGTTATGCGCTTTATGTGTACGAGTTGCATTATGGATTATGTGAATACATTGTGTGCAAGGCTCTCATCGTTTTCAAGTTTTTCAAAAACGTACACCTTATTTTCTCACTATTAGTATTTTAAAATATTAAGTCTTGAATGAAATCAAAGTGTAATAATCTATTAATTGATCAATTATGTGCTAAGCATAGATGGTTAATAATTAGGATGTTACATTTTGATATTAGAGCAGGTCAATTGATAAAACTTAAGGAATGGTTTAACTATGCTTTTGATGCCCAAAATGGTAGCTATGCCATGATTGAATTGTCTTATATGTATGATAGACAGGAGGATTAGAAATGCATGATTGATGTATTTGAGTTTAACAGTTACTAGCTCACTAGGATGAGTATTGAGATTGATTACCTTAGTGTTTTAGATTGGGTGTGCTTAGGGATTGATGGCTCTAACTCGATGTTCTGGAAACCAATGAGGTCTGCATTGAAAATCAGGACATGGTGTTTGATTCTTTGTGGGACATAGCTAGCCCACACTATGTAGCAAATGATGGATAGGATAGATCGCCAAGACGAGCGGGGCCAAGGCGGGGAGGGTGGTAGGAGGTGGATAATTTAGAGAGTTTAAGGTTCTCTAATCAATTTAGGAGGGCCAACCTTCCAGGATTCTCAGGAACTTATGACCCCAGCATTGCGAATGGATGGATCAACAGGATGGAGAATATTTTCACAATGGTTTCGTGCTCAAAGGAACAAAATGTGTCATATGCCACTTATATGTTGGAGAAAGACGTAGAGTTATGGTGGAACGACGCTAAGAGAGCACTTGAGGCAATCGACATGCCCATCACATGGAAGAGGTTCAAGGCTACGTTCTATGGGAAGTACTTTCTAAGGTCGTCAAGAGTGCTAAGGAGATTGAGTTTCTAGAGCTAAAGCAAGGAAGGATGTTACTACCATAGTACACCTCTAAGTTTGAGGAATTAATCAAGTTTTCCTTCATATATCAAGGAAATCCTAATGAAGAATGGAAGTGCATCAAATGTGAGAACAATCTAAAACCAAAAATCAACAGCATGATTGCAAACCTTGAGATCCAGGAGCTTGCAACTTCACTAAAGTAATGCTGAATTGTAGAAGAAAGCCACAAGAAGCTTGTCACCGCTCAATTAGAGAAGCATAGGAGTAGGATGGCACAACGGGGACAAAGGTTCAAGTCATAGACTCATAGACAACCATTCTAGAAAAGCCTCTTCACTTCAAAGGAAAGCGCCTAGAGGGTAGTTTCTACACCCACACATCCACCACCACCACCACTAGCTTCTCCCTCTTGCTTTAAGTGTGGCAAGAACCACAGTGATCATCCATGCCTACATGGCTAGAATGTGTGCTTCAAGTGTGGCAAGCCAGGCCACATGTAAACTTGACATAACAATTAAGTAAAACATGATGTGCAGGTAACCAGTTCATACCAAGAATCATACCTAGACCTGACATAGGCAAACATATGAGATCAAAGACAAATGATCTACCTTCAATGCTAAAATGACAATTTACACATCTTGCAGATGCCTTACGACTGTTGTCATAGAGCAAGATATCAGGAGTCTAGCATGCAGTTATGATTTTTTGACTTGTTTTGAAAGTTACAAGTTTTATTCTTTTTGTTTTGGGATAAGTATTATAAAGAGTTTTGCTGCAAACCTTGAGTAGATTACCCGATCAAGAGTGACCGATGAGGTATCACGTCTTTCTGTGTTGGCGCACACATGATCATATTTAAATAAAATCAATAATTACCAATTCATGAAAAGGTGTGTAACTGTTAAGACCTTACCACACTAGTCATGTCAAGTAGAATTTTGGGCTATACAATTATTTTCTGTTATAAAACCTTTATGAAAGGGCAACAGTTTGTAGCCTTGGTGGTTAGCATTTTCGATGTATTTGGCTCAATGTTCACTCACCTTCCTATTTGCTTGGTTGAGTTCCATGATTAATTATAAAAAAAAACTCCCCCTAATATGCACCTAAAGCATTTGTGATGCTAGAACTTATTTACAGTGCTCTCATTGGATTTTGTATAATGACTATAACTATATGTATGAATAGTTTTCCTCATTGTAATCAATTATACCTAGAAAAATTGCATCATAATTATATCGCAGTAATGCATTTATGTTGTCGAAGCTAAACTTTGTATGGACACTTCTTTTTATAGACATGCTCATTATAAGAATAATTAAATAGTGATAGCAAATATTAGCACATGGTCAATCAATTGGAATGATAGTATCTTGGGTTAAGAGAATTGTACCTTCTCTCCTATAGAATCTCAAATACCAAAACAAGATTATATCATAACCCCATCCAATAAGCTAGCCATCATTTAGTAGATTAGAAGATAAAGAGGCCTTTACAAACAAAGAAAACAATCAATAGAGGCCTATATCATAAAAAAGGCTAATTGTACATATCAAAATGTTAATGTTATAGTAGTTGGAGACCTAGTTAGATGATAGATTTCCGACATAAGAACCACATATGGGTTGACAAAAAAAACAAAATAAAATAAAAGAACCACATATAGGACTAAGATGGATCATGGTCTAATCCTAGAGTGAGAGATTCTACAATGTCCCTCCTCTACCTCAAAGATGACCAAAAAAAAAAAGAGGTTAATGTTACATATTTGTGGTAGACATACACCTGATACCTTATTGTTGACTATAAAGTACTTCAATAATAATAAAAGAGAGAAAATTACTAAGACATCTTATGAAATTTGGCGAAATTTATCATGACTCTCATTCATTTATTCAGTGACACTGACATTTCTGAACACACTTTTTAGTGTGCAAACAGAATGAGGACAATGCAATAATTTTACAAATTTATGTGAGGGTGGTGTAATGATTTCAAAAATTCAAGAATCTCCTAAATAAATTTTACAAATAGAGGGAGTTAGAGTGAGTTTCAAATTAGTGTAATTTGCTAGAAAAAAAAATGTAAATACTTTTGAACTTGAATGTACAGGATGTCCACCAACTATATGATTTTTTGGTAATACCACCAACTATATGTTTGAATTGCTATTTTGATATAGCATCCCACCCATTATAATTAATTAATAACTCAGCATCTATATATTTCACCTTAAACTTTCTAAAAACTCCATTCATTTAGCATCACAATGGACTATGTTAATTGAAATCATCAACGACACAGCTTGTCAATCATCTTCCATCAAAAGATTAATTTTTTTTGGGTTAATTAAAACATTAGGTTTTGATAAATGTTCACCATGAAATATATATGTAGATATGATGAGATATGTTATTAATTTTAATCGAGGTTGATGCACCTCAGCAAAATAAAAATCTAAGATTATTGGTTATATAGAAGGATATATAATTTAATTTTGATGCACTCTTATTTTTAAAAAATAATCTAGTTGTGTATTATCATTTTAGTAAAAATATTAGATTTTAACACTTATTTTAAAAGTATAATGACATGTAATTGAATATGATAGTGTATCAAGATTAGGATTTTATTTTAATACACCAACATTATAATTTTTTTATAACATCATCCAATTATGTATTGTTAAATAACCAAATATGATTTATTCTCACACCCGTTTGAATGGTCATGCAAGATCCAACTGATTAATAAAGTATAACAAACTTTTACATTGTTAATACTTTCACGTGAAATTATTATCAAATGTTGTCGATGTCAAACAGATGTTTGACATAAGAGAGTTTGAGTAAACAAGTGTGAGAACCTCGAAAAGCATGATGATTTTCATGATTTTGAAGCTATTATGTCAAATTGGAAGATGTTGAAAATCGGTCAACATCGACACCCAAGGTGTCTAGGGCCCTCAAGGGGAGACACAAGGTAATACAGACTTGGAAGAGTATTGGTGATGATTCCCATATGCACATAAACCTTTTGGAAATGGATATTAAGCATGCGTGACAGGTTGTGGAAGACTTAGCTAGAATTTTAGAAGTTGAAGCTTTGCCAAAGGTAATGGAGAATGTGGGTGGTTATTGCACATGTTCAGTAGTTATTGTTGAAGCCGAGTTAGAATGCACGTCGTCAATGACATGGGCAATCCAAGAAACATGGAGATCTTGACACATAAGTGATCTAAAGCACTCATAACCATCGGATAGGTGTTGGCATTTGGTTGTACATAATTATTTATAAATAAGAGGCCTTAAGTTTCATTTTTCAATAATAGTGGCTTTGGAATCAGACAATAAACAATCTCACATGTTCAAGTCACAGATGCCAACAACAATGAGGAAAGGAATAACAATTCTCTTAATGACTTGCTCACTTTCAATCAATTCCTAGGATTAAATTCTCTTTTCCTTTGTTTCATGTTCTTTATTACTTGTTCATTGTACTCAAGCACTTACTTTTGTAAATTTGTCATTGAAACCAAAATCAAAATTACTTATTCAAGGTTGCTTATGACCATTCTATTCACATTGAAAAATAATCTAGCAACTTGAGTGATTTGCACTGCCATTATCGACGTCGAGCTAGTAGAAAATACTCTTTGACACTAAATTGTTAAGAAAGTTGAGAACTCATAAAGAGGAATCACTTCCATTCATCAAATTGAGATCACGAGCGAAGCTTGCAAATTCATTTGTTTGTTGAAGAAAATACAAGCTAAATAATATCAAAGGTTGTAGGGTGTAAATGGGTTGTTTCAGATTGGATTTGGGAAAAAAACGAATACGATCCAATAACTTTTAATTAGTTTGGAATCATTTTTTTTTTTTGCAAAATCCTAACCATACTAATCTGATCAAATTTGGGTTAGTTCAAATCAATCATTAGATTTACCTATCTATTTTCTTTTCAATTTTTGCCCAAAAAATTCAATAAAATTATTGTAAACTATAAAACATCAAAATTTTATATAAGCAAATTTTCATATGTTAATATGTTATTTGTGATGTCTTAGGTCCATGTATTCTTAGGTAAGCCTAGTCCAGGTGTAAGGTAACTCAATACCCACTTGGATTAAAAACCCCCAAATGAGAAATAACACCCTTCATGAAGACAGGCTTGTCGCAATGACAAAATGGTTGCCATGGTGAGTCCTTCACTCCTTATGGTGAGGTCCCAGCAGCCTTTATCCGTCTTTCCACGGTGAGACCTGGCTTGCTGCAATGAGTGCTCTGTTGCTTACGAGCATGCTTGTATTCCCAAATGGTAGTGTGTTCTGCCATCCTCGCTTGTTAGACCCGATGTTAGCAACATTCTAAAATGATGCAGTTTCATTTTAATGAACCTTCACCCTATATGAACACATTATAACTAGTTGAAACCCCAAAAAGTGAACCCTAACCTTCCTCCCTCCCTTTTCCTCCCTCCCTCGCTCATAATCTAAGCTTTCTCTTCCTCTCCAATCCATTGGTAAGTGGATTTTTTTTATGTTTATGCTAAGCTTTCTCTATGTTTCCTCAAGTTTAAGAGTTTGGGTATTTCTCTATATGATTTTTGCCATGTTCTCCCCTTCCCTTACCTCTAGACTTGTCCTAATATTGTGTTTGTGGTATGCTTATGGTTTTGATTGATTCAATGATAGATGTTGGTGCTACTTTTGCTCCTTGAGCTCTCCTGGTGTTGGCACCTCTCCTTTGACCCCTCCAGGTGAGTGGGTTTAAATTCATGGCCCTATTTTTTACCGTTACAAATAGTTTCTATGCATGAGACTTTGGTTTTCCTAAACCCCTCTTGCAAGTTTATGCAAGTGAGATTTTGACACAGGAGTTAGAGAGAAATAGAATTGTAAGTTAACAGGAGTGAACTCATTAACCTTAGTATACCATGTTGCCCATGAAGGATAATCACCCTTTTACTTAGATTAGTCTAGGAGGACGGATTTGCAATGGATCATTATAATCTTAATTAGATGCTCTTGTTCACGAGGGACTAAGTATCGCCTTTTATGACACATTTAGAATTTTGTTCCTCCTTTAATTCCTCTGAAAGATTTATATGTATGTTTTCTCCTAATGGTTATACGAATTACTGTTATTATATAATATAAATGAAAAGGAATTTTAATTGTACATAACTAGTTATATATCTTCCTTGGTTGTCCTATGTATTACTGTGATAGAATCTACTTATTGAGTTTTGATGAACTCACCCCTCTCTTTTCCACCTTTTAGATACAGCTTCAGAGTCATCTCAGGCCCTCTTCTATAGCTAATAGTTTATCTTTGGGTGAGCTTTACTTTGGAGTGAAGTGAAATTAGTTATGTTTAATAGTGCTCCAACACATGTGCATGTAGGATTATGGACCATGCATGCATTATTTTATGATTTATGAACAATGTACTTATGTTTTGATAGATTTTATAATTTTGTTATTGAAGGAACTCTTTCATTATGAATTATTTTGTTATGGTCTGAATTATGTTATATGAAAAGGATTAATTCAATTATATTTAAATTGTATTATAATGGAAATTATGATTTTTTATGCATGTCATTTAAGAGCTTCCGTGGGGTCAGTTCGTCAAGTACCAATCAGGTGGCTTACAAGGTGAGACGATTAGTTCAGACCCAAGAACATGTTCCTCAGGTTCCAACCTCACATAGGGGTCATGGATTTTGCTTAGGTAGTGGATATGTAGAGACTAGAAGACTAGAACATACCCAAATAACACAATTCTAATATCACAACATTCAAACTTGAAGTTCTTGGATATCACTTTATCATAATATATAATACCCAAACAACACAAATCTAATATCACAATAATTCCAAATTCAAAACATTAAACAACACAATTCATATTAGATATCCATAAAGTCTCAAACACATTATAAATTGAAGACATTCAAAAGAGACATAAATAAACTTGTCATCTCCAAATCCAATTCACAATTTTAAGCACTTCATATACTTCCTCCTTTAAAACAAAATAAAAAAAATATTTTTGTTTTGGTAATGACTTATTTCATATAACACAAGTAATGGCCTTACAAAATAAAAATGTTATCTTAATATGTAACAAGAACATTATGTGTTTGGTTTGGGTTGGGATATGAATCTAATGAGAGAACCAATATGTGATTGGTTCTAACTAATCCAAACCGATTGACATAATGACCCAATCTGAACTAGACCATTCTGATTGAATTGGTTCGGATTCATCGAGTTCATTGGGTCGAATCTCCGCTTATATCCCTAAAATCCTGACATACAAAACATTTTCCTCAAATTTTTTTTGGTGGATCTCTCCTTAAGTTCTCTCTTGGAGATTTGTAAGTGTATTGAAAACATTTAATACAAATAGCCCTATAAAAGAAATCATTTAACTACATATTTTCTTTTGAAATGTTCATATAAATTACATTCTTAATTATTTTTTATTTTTTATTATGGTAGTGGATATGAAATTTTGTTAATAATCGTAATTCAAAATAATTATTTCAATCAAATTTCCTATCTAAAAGTTATTTCTATCAAATTTTTGCCCACTCATCATTTGAAGATATCCAAACCGCTCCGATAATCAAAGGAATAATCAATTTTGTTAACAAATAAAATGCAAATAATAAGTTAGCTTGTATGGAACAACCGTGAAGGATTATGATTTTATAATAATTTATTTATTTTACACAAAAACTAATAACCAAATAATTTTCCAAGATGGATGGATATAATTTTCTAATTGTTTTTTTTAAAATAGTAAAATATTATTATTCTGTACTTTATTTAAAAAAATAGGCACTAGCTCCAACATTAAACTGCCTGTTCAAACCTCGAAAAAATTTAGGACGAAACAGATTACTATACCGATCAAGTTTGTATTAAAATATTATTGTTAATTATTTTATATACAAATACTTTGTCAACAAAATTATTTTAACAGAAGAGAGAAGTAAATTTATTATGACACTTGGCGACATGCAAGACATACATTGAACAGAAATTTGAAAGCTGTTTTGTTTGTTCCTCTTCTCTCTGCTCTGTCTCTCTCCCTTTCTCTCACAAAGCTATATATAAGGCAGTTTCATAAGGAGCATTTAAACGTTCCCTCTTAAGCCATATGCCATCCTCCTTTGTCTCTTTATCTCTCTAAAATTCCCATTAAAGTGAGTGACAGATTGGTAGCAAATCGAGAAATAAAGAAACAAAGGGAAGAAGTGAAGGTAGAAAATCCAACCAAGAATCGAAATGGCTGTCAACTATTGAATATTTTTAATAATTAAACGTGAATAAAAGTATTATTAAGAAAAAAATTTTTAATATAAAATGATGGTTGTAGAAACTTATAAATTTTTCTTTTGCATTTAATACTACTTTTTATTTTCTTTTAAATTCTTTCCAACTTAAGCATGCACCCCTCCAATATTTCTCGTTATATATACCACAGTTTTATCTTTTTCTCTTAGCCAGTTTCTTCACTTTTCCCTTTACCTTGTATAAAAAATCTCAGTCTGTTGCTCCTGTATTCTCTTTATTGTAGCCACTTGATTTTTCTGAGGTCAGTTGCTTGGTTTATCATTCATGCCTTCATTCATCAGTCAACAACATAGTCTAATTTATTTCAGTTTTTCTTTGTCAGTTAATGATGGTGATTATTATTTTTATTTATTATTTTATCATTTGTTGTGAATTTTTTAATAATTTCTTTCAATGAAATAAGCATACCCCTCCAAATATTTTAATCCATCTTTGCATATCACATTTATTTCTCTATGACCATTGCATCATTTCATCCGCTTGCTTCCTTCCTTATGTCTTAACTCTCAACTATGTGCTCCTCCAGGTTTTAGATTTGCACTTGAATTTTCAGGTACTATTGGCTCATCAGTCAGCAATTCAAAGTCAAGTTTAACTCTTTTTTTCCACTCTAATTTTTTATTTGATCGTGATGATCGGTTTCTATCAGTTTTTTTTAATCTTTGTATGAATTTTGTATTGCTGTACTTGTTACATGCTACCGGTAGGCTTATGGGGATGAATTTTAAATTGCATAAAATTTTGGGTTTTAAGATTTTGGCTAGCGTTTGAAACTTTAGAACATATTAGCTTATGATTTATACTCTCTCTCTCTCTTTTGGCCCCTTTTTTCTTCCACTTTTTGGTAAACTTTATGTGAGTCACTCAACAAATCAGGAGGCTTATATCGTTATTTATTATTTAAGGGTATATTTGGTTAGAGAATAAAAATAAGTTTAAAATTTTTATGAATAAATTTTATATATAATTTTTTTTTAGAGTTTATTTATGAAAATTTGCGTCCCATTTTTATCTCATAATCAAACATAAGATATCTTTTTCTTGAGACAAAAAAAAAAAAAGAGAGAGAGAGGAGGGAGAGATATTTTAAAGGGATTTTATACAAGTGATGAGGGTAGTTTTTGAAATAAATGAGAAGATGATGGCATGCCTGGTTATGTGCAAAACAAAGTCCAGTGCAAGCCATGGACTATTTTGATTGTCATTTCACTGTACTCCTAACAACTTAAACCATTCAAATACATAAGTGATGCATGTT
Organism: Dalbergia oliveri; assembly: GCA_030441495.1. Taxonomy (NCBI): domain Eukaryota; kingdom Viridiplantae; phylum Streptophyta; class Magnoliopsida; order Fabales; family Fabaceae; genus Dalbergia; species Dalbergia oliveri. The sequence goes on from JAMLFY010000006.1 coordinate 22,122,753, forward strand.
GATGCGTGAATGAAGGCATCAAACCATTTAACTTCAACCCTTCAAGTAGTTTATACTTGAAGTTTTTATCAAGTTTCAGTTTAGCAAATAACCAATGTATATACTTTACATTGATTTGGATTGTTTTGAAACAGGCCTTTTAGAGTATGTACGTGAGTTGTAATTTTGAAGGAGATGAGAGGAAAATGAAAGGTTTATTGTGTCTTTTAGGATATGCATGTGAGTTGAAATTTTGAAGGGAGAGAAGGGTTTGTACTTCCTTCCCCTTCCAAAATCTCAACTCATAAATTTATCCTTGGAGAATTATGGCATTACTCTTAGCTGATGGCTTATAAACTATAGTTTTTACATTAATTGAACTTTATCTCTTAATTGTGCTTCGTATTCCTATAAAAGAATTGTGAGGTGGGAGCTTGCAGTTTCATCAACTGAATGAATCTTTGATAACCCTAAACTTGAAAATAATTTATTTGTTATCTTTTCTCAAATAGATTGAGATTTAAATTTATATGCGTGCTCTTCATAGAATTTACTAATACTTGTGTACTTTTTACTCCAATTTTTATTATATAAGCAGATGATTTAACTCCTTCCTATGTGGGTAAACGCAGAAAAATAACATCAAGGATCTCTCCAGGATTCATTTGTTTCTGTCAAAGTTTTAACCAGAACTTTCAAGGATGGAATCACCTGCACCAGAACTTTCAGGGATGGAATCACCTGCTAGTAACGAGAAAATGGATGAACTTACTTGCAAAAGGAAGCGCGATGCTTCTGAATCGGGCGAACCAGGTAGCAGTGATTCCATATCCTCGAAATCAGAAGGTTCTAAGGGAAAATTTGAAGACCATGCTGACATGCCAGCACATGCTGCAGGAGAGAATGGAGTAAGCTTACTTTAACTTTGTGTTTTTTAGTTTTATTTCCATTATTTATGCACGTGTTAATTTTTAATTTTGGTCTAAGTCATAAAGCATGAAAAATGCAAGTTAATCTTGGTTTTATATATTCATGTCTTGCTAATTTTCAGCATTTTAATTTGCGAATGTGTGCAGTGTGATGACATTGAAAAATTGATTTCCTGCAAGACGTGTTCTCACACTTATCATATCCGGTGTCTTAGTCCTCCACTTGAGGTATGAGTGTACATATTGTTTGATTTCTATAAAAATGTGTACTTGTTTTGGCTCTGATATTTGTTTCGATTTGTTTCACTTGTAGTCTGTTCCTGAAGACTGGCAATGCCTAAACTGCTCTGACAATGTTGATCTCTTGGAGCCAATAGTGAACTTCAAGAAGCCTAAGAAAGAGAGATCATCCAATTGCTCCATATGTTCAGGGGGCAAGAAGAAAATAAGACCCGAGGAAGTTGAGGATGTTCAGTCAAAGTCCTTGAAGTCTAGCTCAGCTGATGTGGTATGCTTTCAACGTGACATTGTTTTTAACCTTTGTATTTGATTTTAGTGTTAGTGCTCATTTTAATCCCTGATTGCAAAATGTGAGTCATTTTAGTCCCTCAACTCACTTTTATTTAACATTCTATCAATTAAATAATGATAAGTAATCTTAAATATACCTTTGTCATGACCCGACTTGGGAACATCACGGCACGTAGGAATCCCATCTTTACGCAAGCCTCATGACCTTTAAATTTCTATATGCATATTTTAATATTAAATCCGTTTATAAAACATTATTTTCATCTCTAATAAGCCTTTAACTCTTTGAAAACATAATCATCATCAATAGCATATCATAATCATCTCTAACAAAGTTATCTGAAATTAGAAAACAATCATTTTGATTTCATTTCCCAAACTCTAAACATATCTCTGTGATTCAAAATATATGAGTTGCTCTTTATATAAAATATACATGAATACTAGAATCATGTAAATATGAAATAATCATGACAAATCAATGTCATTCTATTTCTATGGTTCGGGCCCCCGCAAAGTACATGGAGCATTCTATCTCTAAACAAAATACCAAAAGATACTTCACTTCAAAGTGAAGCTCACCAATTGAGAATCTCTACTGCCTGGAAGAGATGGACGAGAATGAACCCGCGGTAGCTAATGTATTTGTAATGGGAAAGGAGAAGGGTGAGTTTCATCTAAAACTAAGTAAATAAGCCCTCATCCATAACCCTTTCATGGGACAATCAAGAAAATAGATAATCATATATAATCATCAGAGTTTTAATGCAATATTTTTGAAATTATATTCATTAAAAAGATATCTCTAAATTCTTACTCTATCGAGAAATCATTTTCTATACATATACATAACGCTCTTAAACCAAATATTCTCTAAAACATAAACAACAGGTACGCTAATAGAGAGAACATGGATATCCATGGGTTTTGTTCTTCACTTATGTCAGACACGAGCCTCGTAGGTGAAAACGCATCCGATGGGGTTAAGGACCTACTCCGACTCCCCCCATGGATATTGTCCTCTTTGGTGCACCTACCTTGGTAGGATTTCCTCACCTCAAGGCTTTGTTCTTTCCCCCTAGACACGGGCTAAGGGAAGAACATGTATTTTCTACTTTATGAGATTAATCCTAAGGACAACTTGGTATCAAGGTTAATGATTATTTTTCCCAGCCGTTAACTCACTGTTTGTTTCTCTTTAGTTACTGTCCAACTCAATTAGAAATCTAAATCTTTTCTCAAAGTCTTCTACCCTAGAGTTCACAAGCTCTAGCATATAAAATCAATAGTTCTTAAACTCATATAATCATTACAACATCTCTAATCATTTCTCTTAAAACTCCGTTCTAGGCTCTTCTTTGGGTTTAAATCTCTTATCATATAATTACCTATTCTTGAAATCATAAAATATCTAATATATATAAAATCATTTAAACATGAAAACTCTTGAAACTCTGAAGCTCTGGTCTTATATAACTTTAACAATCTGACTTTAACATAACTGTGACTGTGAAATCATGTCCAAGGGATCACCTCTTTGCAGGCATTCCGATTTCAAACCCATAGAATATGTATCTGACAATTGTTATGAATCATACTAAATTTCATACTTCTGAGTATCATAAAAGCTGAATTTCCAAAATCTCATTTCTCAAGCTAATATCTTTTATATACTTATGCTTTACTCTGGAAATCATCATAATATTTCATAAATCTCTAAATATAATTATATTCATACTCTAACTCTTTAAAAAAAATCACTTTAATAATAATGGTCCCATGAGTTTTCAAAAAACATATATTCATGTCACAATTTAATGAAATTAGCTCTAATGATCAACATAAGGATCATAGGATTTGAACCCACTCATTTGGTGGGGTGGACAATGAAGGATCTACATTAACAGAGCTCCTTGGAGCAAGAACAACACTAATATCTACAATAGAGCCATAATACTCTAGATTAACTTCTAGAAATTATTAGATAATTCAGATCTAACTCTAATACTAAGGAGAAATATCACCTCCAGAATAAAGGGAAAATGGAAGAATAGAAGTAAAAACATCAAAATCTCTTACCTTAAAGCCTTGGAAGTGAAAGATTAGAGTTAGAATTGAGAAAATGGAAGAAAATGGAGTTTGGAGGGTGAAGGGAGGTTGAGGAACGAAGGCTCGTTCCTCTCCTGCGTGCGCGTTCTAGAACCCGAAGACTTTTATAAACTTTTGATCACCTGGGCAGTGAATGACCGTTGCCCCTCTCTTTCCAGCTGGACCACATTACTCTCTGCCGCTGGGCGATCTCCAGGAGGTCCAAAACACGGGTTGTCTCAATACTCACTTAAGTTAATATCCTCATTTATTTTACTCTCCATTAACTTTAAAACATAAATATAAATAAGGAAATGCTCCCTATTTGAATTCAAATAAAATATAAAAAAATCAAAATCCCAACAATTCAGAATCCAAATTTTGGGTTTTAGTTATTTGAAAGTTTTCGAAATTTTCTAAACTTGTGGGCTAAAAATGAAACGCTTAAAGATTTGATAAAATTTATTAAAAATCACTCTTCAACTTATTTTCCTTTTAGGAATCATTACTGGGACTTTTGATTTTGAGAATATGGTTCTATCATATAGCCTTTCAAGGAGGTGTAGGATCAGACTTAGCAAAATTCAGGACCGATGGTGGGTCTGGAGAAATCCTAAGGCTATACAGAACCTGTCTCCTGACCCGTGTACCTCGTATCACAATCTTGACATACCTTATGTTATTTGAAGTATAATAGAGTTTAAAATAACTCATTTTGATATCTAAAATTACACAAAATGAGTAATTTAAATTTCTATTTCAAATCATAAAATGACTCATTTTGTGTAATGTTAGATATCAAAATGTGTTATTTTAAATTTTATTCTATTTCAAAAGACAAATAGTATATCAAGGTATCACTTAAGGTTACTTAACATTATTTAATTGAATTGAGGGACTAATATGACTCACATTTTGTAATATTATAGACTAATTTGATTCATTTTAAAAGTCAGGGATGAAAATGATTTATGAGTATAAAGTGAGGGATTAAAAGGAGCATTAACTCTTGATTTTATCCTTAACCTCTGCATTTATCTAGCATGGGTAAACCTTTAATGCTGCACTCCATTTTAAAAATAATTTTACATCAAAAAGTAAGTTAGAAAAGCAACTGGAAGTTATTGACGACTTGAATTATACATAAAATGAATAAAATCTTAAGTTTGTAGTTAATAGTCTTAGATTTTTCAATCTTGTCAAAATCTACCAATGCATCACTAGCTAGTTATCCACTGTCATTAAATTGTTTCCTTATATTTGCAAGTGATATTTTTTATTGATCCTATGCCATTTTGTGATTTCTATACTGCATAATTGCCAGCCCAATGCACACGTTGAATCTGACAAAAATGAAATTGGAGACCAAGAGGGAGCTGAAATTTCTGATCCAGGCATCTGTGGTATCATCATAAAGCATACCCTCAACAAAATAAAAAATGATAAACTCTTGATGCTCAGGTACCACTCTGCCTATCCTTTATGGTCTTAATCCTGATTTATGTACTAATTTTATTTTTATTACAGCTTATCTGAAAGAGAAATTTTAATGAACATACTTTGTGCTGGATATCATATTGACTGATATAGACTCTAAATCTTATCCAACAGTGAATGAGGTTGAGTCAACACAATATCCAATACAAAATATGTGATGCTTTGATTTCTTGTAGTGCTACCTTTCCCCGTTTACTAATGGCTTTCAACATTCATTATTTAGTATTTACCATGCTATTACTAATAATTGGCTATGTCCTCGATTTATATTTGAGCTAATAAAAAACCTTCTTTACAAGATCCAATCTTCTTTTCGACCGTAACTACCTCTTTATCAATGTAGAACTTATTTATTTATTTTCAGTGATGAAGTGTATCCAAACTAAATCTATGGTTGGAAAAATTTTACATTATTTAAGAAACTCGTCAACAATGAAATATTTGATGTTGTGTGAGGAAAAATAGGGAAGCATGCAACAAGTCAGACTCAGAAGCACTCAAGTCAATAGAGAAGCATCACAAGCCAGAAGAGGCAAGTGATAAGTCAAGCTCTATATTTTCATCGATATTTGTGTTGTGTTTCATTTTGACTTATCATAAGTATAAACATGTCAAGCAGAAAGCTGCAGAAACAATGCAGCAACCAGATCCACAAACTGCATCAGCCCTACAAGCTACAAAAGAGAGATTGTAAGTCCCCTAAATTACTTCAGTGTTGGTCTAGTTTCAGTCATGTAAACATTACCTTCTGCCATTTGCATAAACCCCTGATGCTTAGGTCCACTCAGCATGCCCTTCATGGCCCTAATCCGATTTATGTACTAATTTTATTTTTCATAAAGCTAATCAGTAAGAGAAATTTTATGGGAACACATTTTGTGTTGGACACCATATTAACTTACATCTCATTCATCATTTGATGAGATGTATACTCAATTCAACAAGTGGAGTAACATCTCATCCAATGATAAATGGAATGAAAAAATTCTTAGATACTACCTGGAATATCATGTGGATAAGCTTTATATCTATTAACAAAGTGACACTTCAACTAAAAATAAATGTTAAAGGTGGGTCATAAATGAAATGTCACTTTGTTAGTGGATATGGAGTATATCCACATGGCGTTTGAGGTGTATATGTAAGTGTTTCTTGAATAAGGTATAAGTCAACATGATATCTAACATAAAATATATGGAACATTTGTTTTCTTGCAGCCCCACACTTTCCTCGTTTACTAATGGCTTTCAACATTAATTATTTAGAATATTTATCATGCTATTTATTAACTGACTGTGTCCTCTATTTGTATTTGAGCTACTTCTATACAAACACCTTCTTTACATAATCCAATCTTCTTTTCAACTGCAACTTTTTTTTTTTTTTTGGTCATTGTAGAACTTGTTTATTTAGTTTCAGTGACAAGTGTATCCAAAATAGATCTATGGTTGGAAAAACTTTACATTATTTACGAAACCCTTCAATAATAAAATATTTGATGTTGTGTGAGGAAAAATAGGGAAGCATGCAACAAGTCAGACTCAGAAGCACTAAACAAGCCAGAAGAGGCAAGTGATAAGTCAAGCTCTTGCTCAATATTTTCATTCAAATTTGTATTTTGTTTCATTTTGACTCATCTAATTAGTATAACATTTCAAGCAGCTGAAAGAAGCTACTTCGCAGCAACCACATCCAGAAAAAGCTGCAGCAGATCAACTACAAGCCACAAAAGAGAGATTGTAAGTCCAATAAATTACTTCAGTGTTGATCTAGTTTATGTCATGTAAACATTACCTTCTTATATTACATTTTAATAATTAACTATGTTCTTCAAGCAGAGATATGCTTCGTGAAAGACAGAATGAAAAAAGGAAGTCAAAGAAAAAAGTGCAGTGACCCCTTCAAGTTCAACAGCATATAGACCGAATAAAAGCTCTGATCTCGCAATAGTAGAGAAAGATAAAAGTGTTGCATTGAATGATTTAAAATATACTGGGAAAGGTAAGGAAGTAACCTATTTTATATGATGAAGCATGAAAACTCAATACATTGAGGGTGAGACAAGTCCTTAAACCTTGGTAATTAATAACTGTACAAAATTTTCCCTCTTGTAGGTGGAGAGACTGGAAATTCATCTAGCAAGGGTTTGAGTGGCCAAGATAAGACTCCTCCCAACACCGCATCACATTTAAAGGTACTTTGATATCTACTCCGAGTATAGATATTTGTACGTATTTTAAAAGTTTGTTGACATGAGGGACATCACGTATATAAAAAAGTGGAGATATTCACATTAGTTGGGAAATTGGAGGACTACAGTAGCACATGGTGACACTATCCTTTACCTCCATGAATGAGGAATCGGATAATAGTACTATTGCAGCTCCCAATTTCCATTAATCGACATGAATTTCCCACTTTTCATATGTGCAATCATACAACCCCGGTTTGTTAGGAAATAATAACATGGTTAGAGAACGTACTCATATTACTACGGTATGAATAATAAATAGAGAATAATGTCATATTTAATATCATAATTGATTGTAACAAGGATTTAGATTTTGGAGTCTTTCTCATCAACAATCAACTATGATATTACATATGATATTAATTTCTATTCATGATCATTACTATGAGAATATTCTCTAACCAGCTAATTATTCTCTAACTAATGCAACTAATTGGGGTTATAGCATGCAATCTTCGATGTACATTGACATATTTAAAGTATGTGTAATTAACATTACTTATCTACTCTTTAGTCTTCGTCTTTTATTTTGTGGTGAAGATACTTCACTTTATTTATAGAAAAATGATTTTTACACATACTTGCCAAGTATGTCAATTTGACATATGAGAATATACGCACATACAGTGATAATAAATTCACCTTGATTAATGAGAAATGAAAACTTGCTGTAGTATGTGATAATAGTGTCTTGGATGGAGAGATTCATCAATGTGAAATAATGGAAGATTTATGTATAGAATTGAGGAATTTGGTGACAACATTTATCACTTACTACTATAGATTTTTTTCAACTCCACATTAATCAATATGAATTCACCATGACTAGAGGAAACTTTCATACGAGTACAAATACGTATGAATAACATTTCTTGGTAAATGATCTTTGTACTCAAAATTTGGACAAATTTTAGATTTACCAAGATAAAGATAGATACAAAAATGTTGGGCCCATAATATTTTCTCTTTCTATCTAATCACCCTTGTACTTATATCTATTTTAGTGAGTCTAAAACGAGTCGATGTTTTGAGTACAAATATGATTTCTCTCATGGAAAACATTTTCATCACCGTACTGACCATAGGAAGCACATGACTGCTTTCAGAATGGTTCAACTCTAGGATCCACATCACGGCCATCAATTCCTGAAAGAGTTGACACATCAACAGCGCCAAGGAGGGGTTCAACTTCAGGTTCCACACCAAGGACATCAATTCCTGAAAGAGTTGATACAACAATGGTGCCAGGGAGGCCTTCTGGGTTGCTGAGAATAATCAAACCGAAACCGGCTACTTGGTCTGAGTTCGAACTAGATGCATTGTGGATTGGTGTTCGAAGGCATGGCCAAGGCAATTGGGAGAGAATTTTGGCAGATCCACTTCTTACACTCTTAAGGAACAAAACTCCTGAACATCTATCAAAAAGGTGGGAGAAAGAAGCCATAAAAATATTCCCATCTGCAATACCATTACCAATCAGAAATATGCTTCCTACCACTGACACTGAAAGATCAGCACCACCTCAACATCATGCATTAGAGAGAAACAATAGATACTCATTCCCTGATCATACCACAAGCATGTTGATGCCAAGAGCTTTAGCTCCTCAACCCCACATGTCTGGCACCAAGGGGTACCCTTACGATGTGGAGAATCAAGGCCTAATGTGGAGGAGCATGAACATGCCTTTTGTGAATAATTCAGGTATCCTATGATGCATGTATATTGCAAAATAGTTAATGTATTCATACCAAATGCATATCATATAAGATGCTTTACCAATACTTTCAATAGTTCTAATTATATTTTATGTCTTTTAATTTTATTTTTAATGTATCTCCATATCGTAAATGTTGTGTGTACTAGATACTCATATCTACATTTGTGCAACATAGCAGGTATATCAAGCCCTTCTTACATTCAAGGGCCTTCTTCTTCCTCAAGGGTTTACCAAATGGTTGCAAGTGCTCCTCAAATGGCACTAGCAACTAACAGCACAACACCTTTGGTTCCACAACCTCTGTCTCAGAATTTCAATCATATGAATAGTACTATGAGACCGCATCATGCATTCCAAGTTACACCAGAAACAATGGTCTTTGGAAAGAAGAAATCTGCTTCAACTAGTGTTGACTCTATGAATGAGCCTAAGCTCTTGTTGGGGGGTTACTTCACCCTTCCAAAGGATGTGGTGTTGAGCAAGAAGAGTACTGTAGGCAATAATGAATGCGTCAAGGCTAAGTCCAATCCTTCTCAGGTCAAGGCAGGTAAAGGTAAAGAGCCTGCTAGTTCTTCCGAGGAAACTACTTCTGCCTCTGAGTAATTGGCTTCTATAGATGTGCAAAACAAGTTTTCAGTTATACATTGTTTTAATAATTTCTTTGGATAGATTTATGTTTGGTGTAAGACATTCTTATATGCTTTGTTGTTTTGGGGAAAGACCTTTTATGCCTTGAATATTTACTTTGGTTCCTTGTGGAATGCTTTATGACATTTCGGCATCAATTAAATGTTTGACATTTTGTTATCTTTGAGAAGATTTTCTTATGTTTCTTTTTAAGATATACGCGTAGGGACGGATACATATGCTAGTTTCCAATTCACATAAAAGTTAGTGAATATTTTTGCGGAATTATTTCTTAACCTTTCTAACTTTCACCTTTTTGGCAAATAGTTATTATGAATCATAAAATCTTTTACTTTTATTCAAACATTATATTATCTTACTCTTAGTTATTAAATTAGAGTATTTTTTAGAATGGCTTAATAATATCTAAGTTTATTGTCCCATTCAAAATAAAATATATAATTCTTAACTTACTATTTTTAAAATTGTAAATTTAACAATTCTTTTGAATTAAATGAATATATTTTTAGAATTCTAAATATTTTTTAAATTCATATTTTTAGTTTTAGCTAAATTATTTGCGCATCCTTATAATTTAAACACTTTTACTAAAATATTTCTAGAATTTTGTTTTTAAATATTTTTCTAAATTTTGAAATATTTGTATAATACGTGAATACTTGTTACTTTTTTATGGCTTGTAATCCAAGTATGCTTTCTATGGGTTGAGCATGAAGTTTTACTTATCGAAAACACACACACACACACACACGTGTGAAATATGTTAACAATAGCTTTTTTATTATTCTTTTATAAGAAAAATGTTACATGACCATATTTTATGTCGTGCATTGTGCTGATTAACCTTATCCTATTGAATGAAATATAACAGATCATATACTAGGTCTACATTGGATGGAACATGGATTAACATAGTGTCAAACAGAAAATATATCCACATAAGATAACTCTTTTGATAATTGAACTAAGAAAGACTCTTACGTAAAGAGAGAAGCGGATACAGGTACAACATATAACCTCAAAAAGTGGAGATATTCACATAGTTGGGATATCGAGGACTACAACAGTAAATGGTAACACTATGTTTTGAACAAGAATTCATATGCAAATGACTAGTCATTTTACATCCGTGAATGAGGAATCGGATAATAGTTATATTGCAGCTGCCCCATTCTCCATTAATCAACATGAATTTCCCATTTTTTATATGTGCAATTATATACCCCCAATCAGTTAGGTTTGTTAGGAAATAATAACATGGTTAGAGGATATACTCACATTAGTATGGTATAAATAATAAATGGATGCCATATTTAATATCATAATTGATTGTAATGAAAATTTAGATTTTGGAGTCTTTCATCGACAATCAACTATGATATTATAAATGATATTATTATCTTTTCATGATCACTACTTTGAGAATATTATCTAACTAACTAATTATTCACAAACTAACTTAACTAATTGGGAATTATGCAATGTCATGTGTACATTGACATACTTAAAGTATATACAAATAACATTACCCTTATACTCTTTAGGTTTCTTCTTTTACTTTGTGGTGAAGATACTTCACTATTCATAGAGAAATGATTTTTACATGTACTTAAAAAGATTGTCAATTCAACATATGAGAACATACGCGTAACAGTGATAATAGATTCATCTTGATAAATGAGAAGTGAAAACTTGCACTGATATGTGACAATAGTGTTGTTGAACGAAGAGATTCATCATGTGCAATAACAAAGATTTATCATGTATATAGTTGACAAATCAAGTGACAACATTTATCACTTATTACTGCAGATTTTTTTTATTCTCCATTAATCAATATGAATTCACCATGACTAGAGGAAACATTTAAATGAGTACAAATATGTACAAATAACATTTCTTGAGGAATGATCTTTATACTTAAAATTTGCTCTAGTTTTAGATTTATTAAGATAGAGATAGATACAAGAATATTGGACCAATAATCGTTTCTCTTCCTATCCAACCCTTGTACCTATATCTCTTTTAGCGAGTCTAAAATTAGTCTTAGTTTCGAGTAGAAATATAATTTCTTTCACTCTTATTTATATCTTATTGGAAAACTCATTCATCACCGTACTGACTAGAGCAAACACATGATTGCTTTTGGAATGATTCATCTTCAAAATTTACATCAAGTCCATCAATTCCTTAAAGATTTGACACAGCAACAGCACCAAGGTGGGGTTCATCTTTAGGTTCCACATCAAGGCCATCAATTCCTGAAAAAGTTGACACAACAAGAGCAGCAAGGAGGCCGTTTAGGTTGCTGAGATAATCAAACCAAAATTGACTACTTTGTCTGAGTACAAACTAGATACATTGTGGGTTGGTGTTTGAAGGCATGGCCAAGGCAACTAATGAGTTTTATTTATGCACCCCTTTCCTTTATAACCCTAGGCATATTATATCATTTTGTATGCTTAGTTGGTTAACATTTGGTTTATTTGTGTTTAGTTCTAATTATGCATTATTGAGTAAAATCATGGCTAATTGCACCATTTTGATGAGCAAATATAGTTTGGAGCTTCTTGTGCTTTTAATCCTCTTTTGTAAGTATAATTTTGTTGCAGGGATTTCTTATGTTGGTGGATGAAGGCCATAGAGAAGGTCGGAGCAATTTGGAGTTCCAGCAATACTAGTAGAGACTGATATAGTGGTCAACAGGGAAGCAACTTGGGGCAATAGTAACAGCTAGACCATTATAGCGGTCCAGGATCATTATAGTGGTCACTCGAGAAAAGTTCCTATGTATACTAGCAGAGCAAACCATTATAGGTTCTGTAACCGCTATAGCGGTCATGCAAGTTCGGCCTAGTCCGTCAGTGATTGCATTTTTTATTTCATATGGGTCCCAATTTTGTGCATATAATCAACACAATATATATAGCTTTTAGGTCAAAATATTAGACACAACTTAGTTTAGGGTTGCCTTTACTCTCTCTCTCTCTCTCTCTCTAACTTCTCTCTCTCTCTCTCTCTATGATTTTTGGTGATTCCAATATTCATTTCTATACCTATTTGGGATTTTCATTATGCTTTCTTCAATAATTTTGCCGTAACCCTCTCTCATGAAGATAGTTTTTCTACCTAGCACAAGGATTCCAAGGATCCAAGGATTATGTTTTAAGACTCTGATTATTTTAATACAATTTATGGTTTGACTTTTCAATCTTCTTTCTCTTTTCTCTCTCTTATATTTTTGTGTTACTTGATACAATTATATTTCAGAGAGCTAGCTTTGATTATGTGTATGTTTGCGATTTGAATGTCATGCATGGTTAAGGTTCTAATTGGGCGTAATTTAACTGATAATTTAGAGTATGTTTGATTGGTAAAGAGGATTGGAATTAATTTTGATAAGAAGTATGTTATTGTGATTAACATTTAAGTTAGCATAAGTATTTAGGGATTGCAATTGTGATTTCTTGGTTTTCATGTTAGCCAAACTCTTGGTAAGTAATTTGATTGTGAATTAGTGAAAATAACTACCTTTGAGAATTATTCTTTGAGTCAAGTAATAACATAATATTTGATCTGTAGGAACTACTTGTGCATGTATTTTATTTAATTGATTTTCTTCCATTATTTTATTAATTGCTTCCAAACAAAATCCCCTAATTTCCAATTGACTAGTAACAATTCCTTGTGAGATGATCTGAATTGTTCCATTTACTACATTTTTTGTGTAACTTGGCATTGAATAAATTTCAATTTGTTTGTGAGTTATAGCTCGCATCAAATTTTGGTTTTTAATTTTTTGGTTTCTCTCTTTTATTTTTTTTAATTTTTTGTTTCAGTTTTTATTTTTATTTTAAATTGTAGTTTTGAAAAAATTTCAATTTTATTTTATTTGTTTATTTATCTTATTTTTGTTATTTTTGTTTTTGTTGGTTCCCTTGTATGACTTGGTCCTTGCTTGATACTATCTTGATTCTCTTAGATCCTAAGATTGAAAAGACTCTAAATCGTCTTAGGCAAGAAAAGAAACAAAAGGAGGAACAATTTGAACCTTTTAATTTGCTTGTTAGTGTTTCAGGTGACATGGTAAATCTAAATAGGACCCTAGAGGCACTAGCTCCTAGATCTCACATACTAGCTATTGGGGATTGCTTACCCTAATGTTGAAGTGGATTTTGAGTTGAAATCTAGGCTTATGTATCATATGCCCAAATTTCAAGGCTTGCTTGGAGAAAACCCACATAGGCACTTGAAGCAATTCCACATTGTCTATGCTACCATGAAGCCTCAGTGAGCTCAAGAGACCAGATCAAGTTCAGGGCCTTCCCATTCTCCTTTGAGGGTGCTGCCAAGGATTAGTTCTTTTACATTCCTCATGGGACAATTGACAGTTAGGTTGGGATGAAGAGATTATTTCTTGAAAAGTATTTCCTAGCCTCCAGAGCAGCCACTATCTGGAAAGATATTTGTGGCATGGGACAAGCGTAGGGAGAGTCCATGTATGAGTATTGGGAAAGTCAAGAAACTCTATGAAAACTGCCCACAACATCAGATTACTAAGCAACTCGCCATTCAATACTTTTGTGAGGGGTTGTTAACTTTTAATTGAAGCATGCTTGATGTTGCTAGAGGGGTTGCATTAGTGGGTAAGGCTCAGCCAACCAAGACCCTTATTAAGAATATGGCTAAAAATTCACAAGTATTTGGGTATAGGGTAATGTTCAGTACTCGCAATATGAATAAGGTTTCTAAGCTGGAAAATAGTAACGTGGAAAAGAACTTGAGGAGATGATTGAGTTCCTAAAACTCATTTCCTTGAATCAGTCTAATAGGCTCCCTTCCCTAGCTCAGACGGTTTGTGGCATTTGCTCCTGTGATACCAATACCACTGATGTGTGCCCAGTTATAAGATCACCTCACTTTAGTTGCTAGCAACGTATTCCCTAGTAGGCCTCATAATTAGAACAACTAGCAGGATAGCAACACATACAACTCCATCTGGAGATATTATCCTAATATAAGGTGGAGTAATTCCTCACAGGCATTAACAAAAGTATGTTTTATCCCAATAGATACAACAGAGTAACCCACTGTTTAGCAGTAGCCACCTGCTCCATTACCTGCCTCTAAGCTCTAGCACTACCTGCACCTCTTACCAACTATGAGGTTTCCCTATAGGATATGCTGAAATGGATGATGAACCAAAAAAAGATGATGTTGGAGTTGTAGGCACAAATTAATTAGTTAAGGGATGCTTAGAATTCAAGGTCTAACAGCCTAGTCTTTCTCAGATACCTCCTAGACCATTCCAATCCCAAGGGGAATGTCATGCCATTACTTTTAGGTCTGGTGTAGTCTTACCTAAGGTCATTAGTGCACTTGAGCAGAGTATTGATGACGGGTGAGGTACTTGAGCCTATGGTGCAATAGCCTTAACATGTACCTCAAAAGAAGTCAGTTGAGTTAGTGGAGAGCCCTATTCCACTATCCTTTCCTCAAGAATCCCAAGAGCTAAGAGGCCAGTTGAAGGATTAGAGCAAGAACTCTTGGAGACCTTTAGGAAAGTGGAGGTGAATATACCTTTGTTGGATGTGATCAAATAGATTTCAAAGTATGCTAAATTTTTTAAAGGTCTGCACCAATAAGAGGAAGTTATGGGGCAATGAGAAAGAGAAAGCGACTATGGGGTGAATGTCTCCACCATCATTAAGCCAAGTAACATGTCACCTAAGTGTAAGGATTTAGGTACATTTAGTGTTCCTTGCACCATTGGAACCTAGTCATGATTGATTTTGGGGTTGGCATTAATGTTATGTCAAAGTCACTCTATAGGTCCTTGTATTTTGAGGAGCTCAAGCTTATCGGGTTGACAATCCATCTTGCTAACCATAGCATCACAAAGCCAAAGGGGGTATATTTTTTAAAAATGAAGAGTCATTGGCAAATAAAACGGTTATATTTTTTGACATTATAAATATCATCCATTCACACTTTTATTTTCACGACTCTTTTCCAAATTTTTCTAATACAAATTCTCCTAATCTTTTATTTCACAAAAGTTAATTTCCCCACAATTTAATTCACTAAAAGTTTATTTTAAATAAAAAATATTAAGAAAAGTTTACTTTTTTTAATTTAAAAAACATGTGAGACCAAAGTTGGTCCATTCCATCTATATTATAATACTAAAGTTGTTCCACTAAAGTTGTCACATGACATTTTTTTATAAATTAGATCATTTTTAATTTTGTTTTGTAATTTTTATTTTTCTTTTGAGTTTTCATTTACTCACTCCCTTCACTTTTAATTAATATTCATTCTAATGTGTAGTTATCATATTTACAATTATAAATTTACTCTAACTATAATTATTGAATCATAATGTAATCGATGAATTTACTTTAACAATATATTTTGAATTTTAGTATAATACTGTATCAAAATTAATCTTTCAACAACAATTACATAACAATATTGCTATGAACGATAAATTAATCTTTTATCTCAATAAAAAAAGTATTAATCTTTTACTTTTGAAATTAATTAAATTCAAATTGAAATAATTATGTAAATAAATTACCTCATGAAAACGTACTTTTAATTTGAGAATTAATTTGTTTGAAACTTTTAAAGAATATGAAGTTGAATTTATTTTAAAAGTGGACAAATGAAATTTTTTATTTTAAATTATTTAATAGTATCTTTAAATGGAATAAATGACCTTAATGTAATCAATTAAAACTATATTCAAGTGATATTTTATTTAGTTATACATAACAATATCAATTTTATTATCTCTAGATTTCATAAGGTTAAAATTTAAGTAACTATGTGAACATGTTAACCCATAATAATATAGATTTTATGATTCAAAATTTGATAATTAATTTGCTTTAATAAACTGTAAATTTTAATTTACTTTTAAATTAAAAATAATAATTTCACTTTTAAAATCATTTAATATGTTAAGATTGTAATGCATTTTGTTAGAAAATAATATTTAACATTAAGGTGGATATTAAATGTAATACATAATATATTAATATTATATGATTGGCTGATAATGTAAAAAATCATATACTAGCAATGTAAAAAAATAATACCATTACCATAATTAAATTATAAAATTAATTAATACAGTTGGAAACAATGGAACCAATGTTTTATCTTTGAATTTAATATAGATTAAAACTAAAATAATTATGTTAATAAGTTAGTTAATGATAACGTAAAATTTTGTGATTCTTTTGAAAATTCATTTTAAAAGTTTAAATAGTGAAAAATTAAAATTAAATTTGAAATAGAAAATGAATGTTGTTGCTTTTAATTCGTATAATAGTTGAAGAGTTTAATTTTGATATATTGATATTTTTACACTGTCATTCAATCAAAATGATTCATATACATGAATTTTTAAGTAGTGGGCGAGCAAGTCAACTAACACAGTTAAATATGTCAAAATATAATTAGATGTCTGTGTAAAAAAAATTTCTGTCAGGTAATCCAGTTAAATTTGAAGAAAGAAGCGTTCTTAGGGTGCATTTTGTTAGGAAATAAAGTGTAACAATAATGCGGCTATATAATAAGTTACAATATATAATATATTAAAAAAATATGATCAAATGATAATTAATCTTAACTTATGAACTCCTTTCATCTAATAAGAATATTTCGCACATAAATAGTGAATTCTCATAATTAAAAAAAGATGAGAAATATATGCACTATACTAAAAATATTATGAATACTAAAATATAGATATATTATTATAAGATATTTTTCTGGTACCATTATAAAATTTAAGGGTACTAATTCCTTTTAATTATTTATGGCTAAAAATAAATCACATGTCTCATGAAACTTAAGTTATTAAGATTTATACAAACATTGATTAAATCAAAATAATTAAATATAAAAGGGTACAGATACCATATGGGTACAAAAGAACATTTCATTATATTATATCTGAAATGTAATTACTATCTCCATTCTCTAATAAATATTCATCTTCACTTATACAAACATATTAAAGAAATGATTGAATAGACTTGAAATTAGATAAATTTAAATGTATTTTACATACTATGATTATCATCTACTCTAACATACATTCTCTCATGTTTAATCTATCCACTAACTTTCTCTCATAAGGGTATTAAGGAAAAAATCATTAATGTTGTCTAAAATTCTTAAAAGAAAGTTAATAGTAGAAAAATAAAATTTTACAAATGGACACTTACTAAAAAATGAAGGGAGTGCATTTTTCTTAAAAGAATGTTTATATTAGAATAATTTTAAGAAGCATTAACAAATTACATGAATTAACTCTAGTTTTAGAGAAGATGGGCACTTTTAATCTCCATTTACTTTTTATGATATAAATATGATATGGTTTTAGTGGGGCCCAAAAAAGGGGCGCCATATAGTCCCTCAATTGGAGGTGCTCTTAGGTAGCGTTTGGTTTGGAAGACATGACACAAATAGGGACAATAGAAGAGAAAACGTGTTTGGAAAGGGAGACAGGAATAGGACAGAAAATTTTCTATCCTCGAGACAAAAAATACAAAATTTCTCTACCTCAGAAAGTGAGAATAGGGACGGGATTTAGAGACAGAAATTTAATATTTTTTTCTTCTAATAATACTCCTATACATATTTATTATTTATTTCAACGTCTCACTTGTCCTACATTCTACTCTTGGTTATTTTCTCTTTGTCCTCTACCAAACGTGACCTTAGTGATTAAAATGATAGTGGTCAATTTTCATGACATAAATAGTTAATAATATACATATTAATTTATCATCAAAATAACATACATATTAATCACCTATATTTTGTGGTTAATTATGAGAATAATTACATAGCACAAGTGGCTAACCCGGCAAACAAATTTTGATGAATTACATGTATTGTGTGGTAAATATGACAAGATTCAAAATAATTACATTAACCACCAAATACATGACATCAACTATAAATTTTTATTTTATAAACTATATAACTTTTTCTTTTTATTTCTCAGGATATTCAATCGCAGACACAATAACTAATTCTTTCATTATTATGAGCTAATTTAAGGGGATAAATACTAGCCACTAGTTTTAAAATTGTCTTGGAAATGGAGCACATTCAAAATTCATTGTTAATGTCTACCATCTTAAATGAACAACAATACGCTAAAATATTAGTTACTCATTGTACCAATATAACTGAGAACCAACAAAAATTTATACAATTTATGAAAAAAAATACTATAAATTAGACATGGCGTGAGTGAATCATGTTCCAAGTAAAATTTTATCTACCCGGCTCAAATATTATCAAAACATAGGTTTTGTCTTTGGTACAGTAGATCAAGTGGGTCTGCCACACATGATTAACTTATCCATATTTATAGGTTGTGGCTAAATACATTCATATGAATTTAGCCATACTTTTCAGCATTTAGCTACACTTAATAAGTGTGGATAAGTGCTTGGTTTGGTACACACACTTAATTTGGTGCAGCACAGCGTTGGCCCCAAAACTTAGTACATGTAGCTACCCCAAAATTAAAGGAAAAACATTTGTATAACTATACATTATTTTTCACTTTCCACGCAAACAATTGAGTAATGGACATGTATTATTGTATAAAATAATTTTATATTATCAATTAATAAAAATTTTAAAAAGTATCAAAATAATAGTGAATAGGACAGTTACCTAATAAGATTTAATACTTTCTTAAAAATTTATAGAAGCATAGTGTAAATAGTAAAATTATTTTAAACAGTCAATACTCATTATATTGACAGTTTATAAAGCAAATATTTGGTGGCCCTAGTTTACTTAATTTTGTTTATAAAACAAACTAGGGTGTAGTATCTTCAAATCATTCAGTAAAATAGGGCCACCAAACATTTCAAATTAAATTAGGAGTGAATCCTTCAACGAGAATATTTGATCTATAAGGTAGGTTTGTTTACTGTTCTAGAGGAAGAGAAATATATAGACAGTAAAGACATTAAAATGAAAAATAAATAATAAATATATATAGGAGTATTATTTGAAGATAAAAATATTAAATTTCTTTCTTTATCTTGTCCTCACATTTTGGAGGTCCAGAAATTTTATGTTTTTGTCCAGAGAGGAAAAAATTTTTGTCTCATCTTTCTCTACCACCAAAGATTTGTGTCTAGTATCTCTACATTTCTATCCTGAAACAGGTAAATAAATGCTACCTAAAAGCTATTAATTTATGATAAATATGAACATTCTTTTTACTATTTTTAAAAAGAATTGTGCGGGATAGTAAAGAAAATGCAATTGGTAAAATTACCTCTAGAAATGAATTTACAATTAAAATTAAAATTTTAATATTTTGAAAAACAAATTAAAATCTTAAGTTTTGTTGGAGTAATACAAATACGTTTCAAAACTTTGCTACTGATCCTATATTTTGAAACATAAAAATTCAGTCTTCCAATATGAAAGTTATCTACGACCAAAAAAGACATGAAAGTTATTTTTTTCAACTTAATCACTTGGTTAGAAAAATCCATGATAAAAAGTACACATCAACGTTGGATTTTAATCTTGCTTTTAATTTTGCTGTTTAATTTGTCCAAGGAAGTTAACATGAGAACAAAGTTAGTAATTCTATCACCAGCCACAATGGATCCTCTCATATGACATTTTCATATGACCTTATCATATGTGATATCTAATCATTAATTCTCTTATGTAACATGCTATGTCTAGGTCCCACTTAGAGAATTAATGGTAAAATATTACACTTGATAAAGTCATATGGAAGTCTTACATGAAAGGATCCACTCCTGCCACTTAGGTCGAGCAAAGTTGGAAGTGTCAACATCACACTATAATTAGAAGCATATAGAGTTGGAGATATGATGACTGTGTAGTTGTTTATTTGTTTTGCCCCCCGTGTTTCACCCAAAAAGAAAAAACCAAAAGATATGAGATAAGTTTTACATCTTCTATGGGTTTATAACAGCTCCCCTGCACGAATTTGAAGAAGCAGGAACAGAGATAGCTGGTCTGAGTAATTAAAGAAATAATTTGATTTCCTTTCCCGACAAAAATACTCGAGTTTGTTTCTAGTGTGGACAAGAATTCAAGCAGCAAAATCTTCCCCTACGGTGCAAATGTATTAGCAACAGATAAGTAACCATGAGAAACCAATGCAATCATTGGAACTATGAAAAAATTCAATTGCATTATTTTTCTTTTTCTACAAATGAATGACATAAATTGAATATCAATTTTTGTTCAAAACAATAGGTACCTCTTGGCTCCTCTTAGACAATCTTGCTCGGCTCAAATAAGACTATTAGAACAACAAAACTTCCCTTTTGAATTTTACTAAGACTTGAACCCGAGACCTTTGACTAAATTAGAACAGCCCTTGCCAAATAATCTATGTGCTCAGTTGGTAAATGAACTTATCAGTGCAGCACTAAATGCAGTGATTTCTAGAGCCCAAACTTACCTTTCTTCCTTTTTGTCATTTCTTCCAGGATTCTTTTCCTGTTACACCAACAAATGGTTTGCTTGTCACAATTACACAGTTCTCATTAAATACAACTTGGGATGGAGCCCTCGTAATCATAATTGACAGGGTAATTGTCACCTCATACGTGATGGAACAGTTATCCCAATTCCTGTAAAGAGAAATGCATATGATCAGACTATCCTACTAGCATTTGAAGTAAAACAAATATTCTCATCCTCTCATTTTCTCTAAAAATATGAAAGTGTCACATTCTGTTGGAATAAGACAAGAGTAGTTGTCTTTGGACAAGCACAAGTGTGCCTCTATCTTATTCAAGGTTATCAAACTCGAGAGTTAGATAAACTCGTTTGTGTGGTAAGATCGTAACCTCGTAAGAGTTTGAGTTAACGAGAATTTAATAACAATATAGTCTTACAAGGTTATCAAACTCGAGAGTTTAAATAAACTTATTTTTGTGTAATAAGATCATAAACCCGTAAGAGTTTAAGAGCTAACTAGAGTCTTTAATAATCACATCTCTGTATCTACGAGGAAATGGGAGCATGCAAAATTTGTACCTCTATTTTTTCATATTTGTTGAGAGCTTCTTCAATTTTAGCTAGAGGGTACTTATATCCTGAGGGTTCACATTTTTAGGCCGTATGAAATGTGCTTGAACAACAAACTCAGGAGTACATTCCCTTAGTTACAATCATTGAACATGAATTAGTCAGAAAGTGACAACAAAACAAACAGTCAAAACAATAATGACGATCAAAATTCAAGCATTTTACATAGCATAAAATAGAACTCCCTTCTTTGAAAGAAGGTTTTATCACACTCCATTCCCCTCTATTTCTAAAATATAAACTCTCATTCCTTAAAAAATTGACAAAAGCTATATTTTAATTCATTTTCAATATTATTAATTTCCATTTCTTGTACTTATTATTTTGATTTTGACCAAAATACCCTTTATTAATGGTTATTTATAATAAGGTTTTTTACAAAATAAAATGTGCCTTATAATAATACAAAATATTGATATATTTATATATACATGTACTTAGCTTAATTTTTGAAATTTTAATATATTAAGAGAATTAATTATTAATAGTAACAATAATTTATAATTTATTTTTAAAATATAAAAATTACATATGTTTTATGCTATCGATTTTAGAATATCAATGTATATAAAAAGAAAAATGATTTGTTAATTTTGTACATAAAGATGAATCACACGAAATATAGCAGAAGAATTTTGTGATGTAACTATCAAAATATACATTAATATTCAAAAATTACATTAGAAAATACATAATTTTTATTATTAGAAATTATTGTCACTATTAATTATTTTTACTACTGATAATTTATTTTCTTAATATAATAATTAAATAATATATATATATATATATCAATATTTTATATTATTACTATAACCACATATTTTATTTTATAAAAAATTAATATGTATAATTATTAATAAAGGATATTTTAGTAAAACATAAAATAATAAGCATGAGAAAATGAAAAATTAAAGAAAAAATTGAAAATGGATTAAAGTGTAGCTTATTTTATAGAGAAGTGGAGTGTGTGTTTTAAAAATGGAGGGGAGAAGAGTGTAGTAATACCCCCATTCAAGGGAAGAGGTGGTCTTTTCCTCTTTTACATTAAATTGGTCATTCCACATCAACAAAATTGGCCCTCCAAAGGAAACAATTCGATAAAATTTTACATTAAAGGACTACTTTTATGTGTTTGTTACAAGAGAAGAAGAGCAAAATAGGTTGTTAAATGCTCTCCTCTTTCAAGAAACAATAAAGACTCAGCAAGCCTCACATTTTGTAATTTGCTTGATTGGAAAAATGAAAGGACCACTCCCTACCTAAATAGGCAATAGTTCACCACTGCCCCCACCCCACTATGTGCACCTTATAAGGGAATGTCTTCCAAACTCATTCCCCTCAGCCACCCATTCCAAACAGAACGGATGGAACCAATGGGGAACTTGCAAAGCCAAGCCCCCATAAGGCACAAATATTCTTGAACATCTTTCAAAATTTTTAAAAGAATTATGTAATTTGATGGTTGGTCCCATCAAAGGACAATGTTAGTGTGAGTAAGAGGGATCAAAAGCTTGGATCTTGGAACTACATATATATACTCATGGATCACGAAAAGCAAAGGACCCAATAACATATGTATAAACAATATTCTGATCCTAATAGTTTGGAAAACTTCAAATAAACTGCAATTTATCAATAAGGAAAAGGAGGAAGCACCTGGGTGCAAAACTTTTGACTGAGGCATAGTATTTCCAATAGCACAAAGTTGACTAGTGAGTTGCCTTCAACATTGTAAGTTGCCTTCTTTGTGCCACCTTTATGTGACCTTACAATAAATTCTACACTTCTTTCTTTTCTTTTTGATAAGAGCACTCTACACTTCAATCTCTGCAGGCAAAACATAAATATTTCAGAACAAGCAGTCTACACTTGCGAAACATGAATATTTCAGAGCAAACAGCCACTGCAACCAATATTCATTGCTAGTGAACAGTGTATGCAAGGATCACGTAAAGTATATGAAACCTGTTTTCAATGCTTGACAACCATTTTAAATTAACAGCCCCAAAATTTACATTTATAAATGGTTGGAATAGGAAATTTCTATTCCCTGCTGTTGCAAATGAACTGCAACCTAATTCAAACTGTAAACTGCATTAACCTTGACAACGCAATCATACAACACAAGAACTTTTGCTGCTCTGTAGCACATGAAATAAGCTAGCCACATCTAGCCTGTACCTCATCGACCACCCAGAAGTTTTTGGTGGAGTTGCATGAACCCCCAGTAGAATCTTTAGAATTGCAGACAGAGCACATAAAAAGTAGTTGCCTATCACTTTCAAGTTCATCAATAGTGCAAAATAATGATCTGCATCAATGATAGAATGCAAGCCTTACAAACTACACTGACTGACACTCTGAACAATTAAAACTACTGATTTTAATCATGAAAGTACAGCAAAGTAGTAAAGTTAAAGGATCTAAACAAAGGATACTTCAATCATGATATTTGTGTCTATAAATCCCAACCCTCATCAGTTATAGACTAAAATCTACACCAAAACACTACTAAATCTCTCTACAGAAAATGATCTCTTGGAACAATGATGAGGAATTTTTATTGGACAACCACCTTTCTATAATATATATTACCAACCTTTAGAAGATTGAAGAAAATTTTTGGAGGGTTATATGCAATTTTGGTCCTTATAGTTGCATCAAATTTTGGCTTTGGTCCTTCAGTTTAGGACCTTATATTTTCCTACCTTTTAGGTTTTGATCCTTCAAGGACAAAAACGAAAAAAAAAATTAAATCATAGAAATCAACTCTTGATAAAAAAAATATGGATCAAACCTTACTGAAAAATAGGTAGCAACGATAGGGAATAAAACCTTGAAAAAGTGAAAAAGTACAAGGGCCAATACTTTGTAGGGACCAAAAGCAAAATTGTTACACAGTAATGAATAACATTTTTAAAATAAAATTATTAGGACCAAAACAAAACCTGTGAAAACAACAGGGACCAAAATCTTGTTTAAACCTTTCTGGAAAAGATTGTTTCTTCAATTCTTGTTGCTAATATAAGTTGCTACTTCTTTTCATAAAAGTAAAGAGGATACTTCAGGAAATGATTGCGAGTTATAACCAAAGAAAAGGCTTCACTAAATATACACTAAATCTTTCTACAAAAAAGAAAGAAGGTTAGACCAATGCTGAGTAATTTTATCAGACAAACACCTCTCTATCATGTATATTACCAGCTTTCAAGCCCTGAAGACTCCATCCAGCTCATGTTTCAAAAGTTTCCACAACTGCAAATCCTCACTAGTAATCTTCCTATAATTTCCAGCATGATTTTAATTTCATTTCTATAAAGTTACAAAGAATTAACATTCCACATTCCAGTTGCATCCATTTCGCAGGTACAATTTAATAAATTTTTCAGTAATGCACTTTCAAAAGAACAAGATAATCAACTAGCACTGCATCATAAAATACAGTAAAAATAGAACCAATTTGTCATAAAAAAAAATCAAAATTTATTTAAAAAAACTACCTCAGCCAGAAAGTAAACACAGAAGAGAATACCTACCCACAAGTTCCAAAGAATCAGCAGAAACTTGGAAGGATTGGCAATTCAAATTCCCTTGTTGATGATCCCTATTCTCTAGAATACGAAATAGGGACACACAACATAATGATTGTATCACTCAAGGGAAATGGTGGAAGGCAATGTCTAACCACAAGTTGCAGTAGCACCTTAATAGACCATAATTGGCATATCTGCATTTGCATTTTCATCATAAGATTTTTCCAACAAAGTGCCTAAGGATTTGTTCTCAAACAGAGTTTCCTTAATGCGGGCAGCCTCACCAGGCATTCCAGCCTTCAAGAGACAGGATCTTAAAGTTCTAACAGTAATGTCATCCGGGGAACAATTAGCTCCCAACATCTTGTAAAAGATACTAATTGCTTCACTTGTTCTCCCTTTCATACAATGTCCAATAATAAGAATGGTAAACGTAAACTTATCAGGTTTACACTTCTTCTCCTCCATTTCTAGTACAATTGTATTAGCCTCATCAACATTCCCAGATTTGCAACATCCATCAATGACAGGATTGTAGATAAAAGCCTGCGGAACAATGTCACTTTGCTTCAATAGCCTCAAAAGGCCACGAGCTTCTCCTAGTCTATTGCTCTTGCACAAAGCATTGATAAGAACGGAGAAGGTATACAAATTCGCAGAAATATTTCTCACATTCATTTCATGCCAGAGGTTCAAGCCATGGTTCACCTGTCCAACTCGGCAATAACCATCAATTAACGAAGTGAAAGTAACAACATCAGGTGAACAACCATGAAAGAGCATCTTGTCGTACATTGCTAGCGCAGAAGTCATGTCACCCACCTTAGCAAAGCCATCAATAAGGGCATTATAAGTAACTGTATTAGGCATAGTTCCAGACCTATCCATTTCATCAAAAAGGGAAGTTGCCTCCTCCATCTTACTCAATTTGCAATAACCAGATATTACCGTTGTATAACTCACAACATCAGGGGCAAAATCAATATTTAAAGAAACTTCTTTTAGCACATCTCGTGCTCTATCAACCTCATTAATTCTACATAAACCATGTATAAGAGTGTTATATGTAACTATATCCGGGAACAACCACAACTTCTCATATCACGAGAAACTTAAAAGCTTCATCAATTTCCCAGCTCTGCAAAAACCTCGAATTAAAATGTTGAAGGTGACCGTCTCCAGATGACAATGTGACCTCAAAAGCTCCCTTAATAGACAAACAGCATCATCCAACTTCTTCTGATTTACCAATATGTTGAACAAGCTATTATAAACAATAACATTTACCGCTGCCCTATTGCAACGGCTTCGCCAAGTAATTCCCTTGAAACATCAAGCCTGCCTGCCATTGCATAAGAAGAAACCAAGAAACCAAACAGCCTACTATCAGGCAATTTCCCATCAGACCTCATACAATCATACATAAGCTTCGCTGAATTGTGAAGACCCGCTTCACAAAGTGATCTCAATAGCGTACTATAAGTCCAGTATGAGTGAGACATGTTCAACCTTTCCCTAGTGAAGTGAAAGAACTTCAAACCCAATGTGGGATCGTTCAGCCTCTTAATAACCTCTAATGCAATAGAAGGAGTTAAATGGTGACCAAAACAACCCAGAAACTTATCCAATGACTTTGATCGAAAAAGAATAGTAGAGACAACCTTGACGAACCAAACTTCAGCTCTTATGATCAGGCCTCTGTCGTCGAGAGGCAGGGGCGCAGATCTTCCTTGAGCAAGAGCAGAGCAATGGGCAAGGGCTACCTTGGAAGCTCGAATAAAAGAAGGAGGATTTGTAATCATAGTTGTTGAACACCCGACTCAGTGATCGACTCGACCGAGGCACTGGGTCACTGGTTGAACATGACAAATGAATCGATGAAATCACATGAGAACACATCAAAGTTGAAATAAAATTACACGCGGCGAGAGGGATGAGATGAGATGACTGCGAGCGTCTCGACTACCAGCCGGACGGTTGAGAGAGAGAGAGAGCTTGCCAGGTGAGGCAGAGGAGAGACTGCGGCGGTAAGGAGTATGGACAATGGAGAAGAAGAAGGCTTGGTAGGGTTTCTCAGTTTCAGGTGAGGTTTTTTGTTTTGTTGTTTGGATTTCAAAAATTTCAATTTTGGTGATTCTCTTTGTTTTTGTTTTTTATTTTTATTTTTTATATTAAAAAAATATATATGACTCGTGTGTGTGTGTATATGACTCATATGATGTGGGTTTTGCACTTTTGTATAGCCACTGGGACCAAGAGGAAGGGAGGAAAAAAATGCAAATGTCAAAATTGACTAATTAAAAAATAAAAAGCAAAATATTTATTGTACTAACAAATCATACTAAATATTTTCCTAATTGCTGAATAAAAAAGAAATTAATTGCCACTTTTTGCCAATAAATAAATGACAAGTCATTCATCATTTGTAGTTTTTGGATATTTGAAAATGAGTTGGTTATAAAATAATTTATATAGCAACTTTTTTGGCTAACACGTAAAAATGTTTTACACTATTAGTAAGTGGCAAAATGATTAAGTTTAGAATCGCCAGATCACTATTTTTTTAGAGGGGTGGCCTCAACCAAATAACCTAAACGGTCAAACAGGCAACATTCTATGGCGGTAGGATGGCAGGGTTGGCAATCATATCATAAATATAACCAAAAATAGGTTGGCTTGTCAACCCTTCATTTTCTATAGGGCAAGTTGGCACTTCCAACTCAAATAACTAAACGGGTCATCCGCTTGCTTTTATGGCCAACCCAGACAAGGCGCAGGTTGGCTGTCATACCATAAATATAACCAAAAACGGGTTGGCTCTAACCTAGCATCCTTTGATGAGGCGGGTTGGCATTTCCAAACCAAGTAACAAAATCATATCCATCCGCCTCATTTATAGTCAACCCGATTCCCGCCTTGTTTGCACCCCTAACTATGTGTGTATTCCAATTAAACTCAAAAAATAATTGATTACTTTTTAAGATCTCAAAATGGATTTAATTTTGATGCACCTATAATGTAAAAGAGTTTTACACAATTATCAAATCATGTAATAACATGTCGCAAATATGATTAACTCCCAACCACACTACATGGAAAGTCATTCAAATGAAGAGATTTGATAGGATAACAATGTAAAATAATTATTGGTATATCAAAATTAAACTCTTATACATGATATTAATTGCATGTACTCTCTACCTCATTTGATATTTAGGAAGAAGTATAAAAGAGTTTTAGGAGACTATATCATTACTCAAAGGTAAATATATTTTTTAGCTCTTTTAAAGGTGACATCAAAAGTCTTAGAAAATGTGTAATATCAATTTAGTCTTAACATTGTAGAAAGCATATATAATTTATATTGATATTATGTAAATTGAGATAATTGTCAGCATCATATCATATATGTAATTGATATTATGCGAATTTGTAGATAATTAGGTTGATTATTATTAATTGTAATTTAATGTACATTGATTTATTCTTTATTTAGCCTTGTTCCCAATGTCTATAAATACAAACCCCTTGTAATCATTCAATGTCCAGAAAATACATACAAATTCCTCATTTTTTCACTATCTTTCATTTCTATTCTTAGTTCATAACATGGTATTAAGAGCTTAGGTTCTTGGTCCATCAGCGTGCATTTTCTTCCTCAATTTACTATTCATTATCGTTAAGCCATAAGCTCCCATCATGGCCGCTCCATTCGTGACATCGCCTCGACCACTATGTTTGCTACCTTCCATCGACCAAGTTGACCAAATCTTAGTGCCATCCTATAACCCACATGTCTACACACATGGCCTCCAATTTCGACGCATGAAATTCAGTCGCAACCCAGATCTATGTTGTTCCAGCTGTCCTGGCCTCCTTCGTGTTTTACTCAAATTGACCCTATGTTGACTTCTACTTTGGCTGCTTCGCTAACATGGCGTATCCTGCTAACATGTCATCCACACATCTCCCCTGTGTTAACGTGGCAATGCAGATACACTTTCATTGGGTGTTTTCGTGAGATAATTCCATTTTGAGGTCCTTTTTCTTCAATTCTAGCCTAAATATATGTGTTTCTTGTGATTTGAGTTTTTCTATTGCAATGGACAAGATAGATGTTTCTCAACCTATTCCAGTTGTTCTCAATGCCTCCAACTTCACCTACTGGTTGAAGCTATGCTTGGTTTCTTGAATATTCGCAAGCTCTGGTGATATGTGCTAGCATCATTGTGTGCCCTGTTAAATCTAATGAAGATACCATTGACAAATTTATTGATAAATTGGAAGACTATGATAGCAAGAATAACCATGTTATCACTTGGTTCCACAATATTTCCATTCCAACATTCATCTTCAATTTGGCCATTTCGACACTACCAACAGATATAGATCATCTAAAAAATCATTACACTATTTCAAATTTATCACAAGTCTACGTGTCTAGAAGGTCATCCATGCCCAAGGCCCTCCCTCATGCTTAGGGCAGATTCTGCAAAATCATAAACGCGCGAGCGTGGGTTTTTGCTTCCATGGGCGCTTACCAAAAGTTCGCGGATGTGTGGTCATGTTTCCCTCATTCTTCCCAAGTTTTTCCCTCGAGGACGGTTAGCCCTCGATTTTTCATGTGTGTGCGGAACTGTTTGCGAATCCATGGACATGCACATAAAGGTGCGGACACTCGATTTCGCATATCTAAATGTTCCAAAATGACACAGTTTCGTTTAACGGCCTCTAAGCTATATAAACCATTTCCCATTCGGCTCCACTCACAAAATTTGAACCTTAAAACCTTTATTCTCCTCTTCCACCCCTTCACTCTCTTCCTTCTCCTCCAATCCTACCTCCTCCAAGCTTCAGAGTAAGCATTGTTCATGATTTATGTTAGGTTTTGCTCCATTCCTCCATGTTTATGAGTTAGGGTGTCTATGTTTATGGTTTTGTCAAGTTTGGTTACTCTCCCAAGAGTTGTTCTTGTGAGCTTATAGTTTATTCATGTGTTTATGTTGCTTCCATGCATACGTTGGTGTCATTCCTACACTCCCTAGAGCTCCATTGGTGTTGAAACCTGACATTCTACCCTTCAAGATAAGTGAGTTCAATTTTGTGACCTTTATTTTGGTCATTAGAGTTGATTTCTTAGCTCCATGATATTTAAGCATGATTTTAGAAATTATTTTATTGGTAAGTATGAAATTATATGAGCTTATATGAATTTATGACATGTTAGAACTTATGTTTTCAAATGTATCATGAAAAGTGTGTTAGAAAACTAAAAGGACCATTTTTGTTGTACAGATTGCTTTGAAAACAGATTGTGACCAAGTGTAGGCTTTTTTATTATTGCCATGCATGTTTTAATATTTACTAAAATTATATACTTATGAAACAATGCTTTCCAAGAATTAGGTTAGAGCTCAATTATGCAAGATAGAGAATTTATTTAGATTTCATGATTTTAGTTACACAATAGTTATAAAGAAACGGCAGTGGATTAACGACTATAAGATCGTCAGTCTTGGTACCAAATTGTTTGTCAGAGGATAATTAATTTCACCGTTCTAGAGTATTAAGAAGAATAGAACCTGGTAGATGTCCATTACGGATCTTGTTAGGTGCCCTTCAGAATTCAAAGTGTATATATATATATCCTATTGGTTGTCTCATGTGGAGGTTATGGATGAGAGCCTACTCATTGGGTTTTAAATGAAACTCACCCCTTTTTCCTTCCTCTTATAGATATAGTTATTGCTTCAAATCCTTCTCAACCTCTTCTTTAGCAATAGTGCTCTAATTTAGTGAGCTTCACTTTGCAGTGAAGCATTCAGTTTATATTTCTTTTAGAGTGCTAGTGACTATGCAGGTAGTGTCCCAGACCATGCATGTGTATTTTGTTACCATGATTAGGATTAGAATCGTATTTATGATTTTATCATTTTTCATGGTTTTATATAGAGCAACAGTTTATATTTTATTTTATAATTATGCATTTAGACCTGTTATGAAATGGAAGAATATGTATTGATTATATTTTGGAATATTATGTTGAATATGTTTTGGAATTAAAATGGTATTTAAATAATGCATATAGCATGACTCATCGGCCTTGAGGCTCACATGAAAATGAGATTTCTCACGTGACGATCATGATCCAAGTTGGGTTGTGACACTGGCCAAGCAATTTATGATTTCTTTACTCAGATTGAAGTTGTTTAGGATCAATTGACCTTCTTTGAACCAACTCTAAAGAATGCAAGTAATGTTAAGCAATATGAGGAATGTCATAACCACATCAAAATTATTCAGTTCTTGATGGCTCTCATGATGACTATGAACCTGTTTGAGTATCCTTGTTACATCAGTATCCTTTGCTCAGCCTTGATGATACTCTTCCTTGCCTCAAGTCTAAAAAGACAAGATTGGGACTTACTCGACCTAAACCTATAATATTCTTGGTCTAAGTACCCTTAGGAAGGTCATTCTAGATTGGGAAAACCTCCTAGACCCAGGGCTTCTGCTCTACAAAATCTGCCAAAATGCAGACTTTTGCTTTGTGCAAACATACATTTCTATAATGCACGGACACACACTATTAGTGCTCTATTTTCCTCATTGTCACAAAGAGCCTCCCAATTTTTGGGTATGCATGGAGGCGCACGATAATGCACGAACGTGTGTTTTTGCATATCTGAATGCCCAAATTGACACAATTTTTTTTAAGTGTTCCCCTTCCCTATAAAAACACTTGCCACTGATTTCATCCCCTAAACACAAACCCTAAAAGTCCCAAGGTGCTCCCCTTTCCCTCTTTCATAACTCCAAGCCTTCTTCCTCCTCCCCAATCGTTAGGTAAGTTGTTTTTGTCAATTTCTTCTATGTTCTATCATCTTAAGCTAGGGCTCCCTCATACACGGGTTTTGCATGATTTTTCTTTCCTCCAAATATGTCATATAATGTTCTTGGGTGCCTTATAGATTGTTTGTGATTTTATGGCAATTGTTGGTGTCATTTCTAGCTTTCAAGGTCAAGTGGATAATACACACACTCCTAACTTCAAATGGTGAATGAATTTGAACTCATGGCCTTATTTTTGGCATTACCATTATTTTCTTAGAATCAAATATGCATTGTGTGAAATTGGAAGTTGAGATATGTGTAGAACATGATTTTACAAGCTATGTCAAGTTTAGCAAAAATTATATATGTTTTTTTATCATAGCATGAAAATGGATTTAGAAAACCATGGAACCATAATTGATATATTTGTATACCATGAAAATATTTTATCTACTTAGGAAAAGATTATTAGAAAAATATTGGATTTAGTAAACTTACTAGAATTGCCAAGACATGTAGTATGGATTGATGAAATTACTATGTTTTCAAGATTTTGACTTTCCTAATCATGTTTTTAGAATCTGAAGTTATGTTTTATTAAAAATGTTGAGTTGAGCATAATTTATCTCCATTGATAGATATGTTATTATGATTTTCAAAGTTCCATGTTTATGAGATCATGTTATTTTGAAATATGATTTTAGAATTCCAAGTTATGTGTTATTGAAAGTATTGAGCTAAGTATGATTCATAATTTGGACTAGACACATACTCTATGAGTTTTGAAATCTCAATGCCTACAAGCGTAATCACTTGGGCATGATTTTAAATTCCAATTATGCTTAAGTGACTGTTAGAATAATATGAATTAGAGCTTAGAGTTTTCAAATTTATTCAGTTTGTTTGCAAATTAGTTTTGGGCAAGCAACTATAGAGAAATAAATGCTTAGTTAACGTTGAAAGATCATTAGCATTGGTATGAAGTTGTTCCAAAGAACAATTTCACTCCTTCTGAGTATTCAAAGAATGAAACATAGTTAGGTGTTGCCTTATGGATCTCATTAGGTGCCTATCCAAAATTAGAATATCAGAGTAATTATATTTATTATCATGTTCAAAGATTCCTATTTCTTTTTATTTACAATGTAAAACCCAATTTATGCTTTCCCTAATTATCTTAGCATTCTAGGGCAATCAAGGGTGTGTGATGTGTGCTTGCATTATTAATTAGGCTTCAAAGGACTAATTAGATCTTGATTAGTGCTAATCTAGCTTAATCTAACTTAATTAAACTTAAATGAGCTTACTTAGGGCTAATTAAGCTTAATTAAGGCTAACCAACATAATTAAGGCTTGATCACCCTAAAGGAAGCCGTCATGATTAATTACTTAAGAGTTTCTAATGAGTCACTAATTATTCAATTAGCACTAATGTCATCATTAATTAAAGTGTAGTGAGAAAAAGATAATGAGACATGATGATATCATTAATTACTACACTTGTTTTCTTGTGACTACATGTTTATGTCATAATTAAGGACAAAGTACCACTTTAATTCAAACTAA
This sequence comes from Dalbergia oliveri, assembly GCA_030441495.1. Classification (NCBI taxonomy): domain Eukaryota; kingdom Viridiplantae; phylum Streptophyta; class Magnoliopsida; order Fabales; family Fabaceae; genus Dalbergia; species Dalbergia oliveri. The sequence goes on from JAMLFY010000006.1 coordinate 22,156,461, forward strand.
TGACATCCTTAATGGTGATAGTACTTGATTAATTTAAATTAATCTTGATTAGACCAAGTTAATCATACTTTGATCATTACTTCTACTAAACTATCCTTAATTAGTACACTTTATACCTAATCTTCCCTTACCTTTTTACCTAATACTCCTAATGCCCTCAAACCTAATCCTAAACTCACACAAAAACAAACTCAATAAAAAATACTTCTCTTTTTCAACCTCCACTTCCAACATCCTTCATAACCATTCATAACCTCTAACTTCTTCATTTCTTCACCAAATACAATATGTAAATATACCTTTCCATAACTCTTCCTCCCAACAAATCCAAATATACCATTAGTTTCACAAGAAAGAGCCTCCAACCTCCCTAACCAAGCTTGGTCGAATTTGAGGATGAAGAAAGGAAGAGTCTTCGCTTCCTTTCTTGTGATCTTGAGCTTCAAGGAGGTTGTTAGTGCTTTGATCTCCAACAAAAATCCTCTTTTAGTAAGGGTTTATTTTCAAACTTGCTTTTTCTTGGTCTTTTCATTTTCATTGTTTTTTGTTAAAAGGTTTAAGTTTGAGATGATTTTTGTTTGAAAGTTGTTCTTTTTACTCAAATTTTATTTTCCATTCAAAATTTTGTGAAACTCACTTCCTATCTTCCTCTTAGCTTTGGCCTCCTTGGCTTTATAAGGCTAGGGATTTTTGTTTGAAATTCTAGCTTGATATCCTAAAACTACACACTTTAATGAGTATCTTTGCCCATTTTACAAAATTTTTGGGTAAGCTTTTGTCTCTTTTGATTTGGGGGCTCTTCATCTTGGTTTTTTAAGGTGGGCATGTTTGTTCCAAAAACTACTTTGATATTTAGAAATCATACACAAAAAGGAGCACATCTATGTATGTTCAAAATTTTTAGTAAAGTTTGGATTTTGGGGGTTGTAGGTTTGGCCTAGGCTACTAGACATAGGAGAAAATTTTATTTTTAAAACTAACTACATATTTGGAATCAACATGAAAAATGGAGCTTATTTATATAATTTGGGCATTTTTGCAATTATGTAGAAAATTTGGAGTTAAAATGTAATTTTACTTAGTTTAGGAGCTTTTATACAAAAACTGAAATTTTAGGGTGAAAATCTATGAAAATGGGTTCCAGAAATGAAGGGTGTGTTAGGAGCCAAAAATTGAGTTTGGGGGTATTTCACAATTTTAGTACAATTTTGGGGTCAAAGTGCAATTTCTAAAAGCTTGGGGCTTTGTGCAAATTTTGAAAATTTGAGGACAAAACTATATTTTTTGTAGAATAAGGATGTCAAATCTATTTTGTGTGAAAAAAAGTTTAGGGCTATTTTACAATTTTAATAAAGTTTGGGATTTTTTTTAGCAAAATAAAAAATTTTAAGGTCCTTAAAAATAAACTTTTAGAACCTGTACTATAAAGGAAAATTAGCCACGATTTTCACACATCTTGGGAAAAGAAAAATGTGCTTTTCAAACTTTATGTCATCAAACCCAAGTTAATTTATTTAATGAGACTTTTAACTGTGATATTGAATTTATTAATGACTCTTGGTTATCTATTGATAACCTGACTATTTATTGCATTTGATTTTTATACTTGACTGGAATTGTGATTCCTACTTGTTGACTGTGAATAATGTTGTGGCATACTTGACTTGATCCACTAGTATTATATGTGATATTAACTATCATACTAGATATAACTATCTGGACTGGTTGCTTATGCATTGATATTAAGCATATTGTTTATGATTAATTTTGAATGAGTTTTGTAAATGGAATGTATTTGGGTCAAGTATGTGCTATGATATTGGATAAATGAAGTTGTGAGCTTGGAACTGCATAGTTTACCATGTAGTGTATCTCAGGCCTTCTTGCAAAGTAAGAAATCAAAACAAGCAAGGGCTAATAGATGTACAAAGTGATACACCATGGCACGAGCCATGTAGAATGCAAGGTGTAATTATCCATAGGATTAAAAAAACTCTCATCCTTTATACTAAGTTCAATACCAATCGAGGTTTAACGATACACTGATTGCACTTATACATCACACTGATTATTATCATAATTGACTACTTGACGTTCGGAGGGCATGAGCTCATAGCCTAGGGGTTCCAGAGAGATTAATAAATAGTTGAAAATGAACCATGTTCAAAGAAAGCTTAAAGCCTTATGTCTATTTAATGTTTAAGTTTGTTTCTTTCATGCATGCATGTGCCTGTACAAGATTATATTCATTTCTTTTCATGCATGCATGTACTCATATTGATTATGTTTTATCCTTTCATGCATGGATGTAACCCTGATGATATGTTCAACTCTTTCCATGCATGCATGCTCTTGAAAAATGTAATTGTGTAAAGTTCTTTTCATCCATGCATGTATCTAACTTAATGCATTCATGATCAAGACCATGTTAAGAATGGAATGTCCACTTGATAATGACATTTGTGAAAATTCTAAAATTGAACAACATTGTTGTATGTACACCTTTTTCTAAAATAAACCAAGTAGGCGGGACGTACAATGATGATATCGTGTGTGTTTATACCCTTACTAAGATTCGTTAAGATTCTCATCCCTTTAATTTCCATGTACATCTCTAGATGAGCGGGCTGTGTTGGTGGTGATGCATAGGCTAGCTTATGGATAGTGATAGCTATGTTGGAGACTTTTGTTGAACTTATTAGTTATTTATTCTGTTATATCTCTTGTCATATGATTGTTGCTTTGGTTTGGGATTATTGTATGCCAGATCTATGTGGCGTTTGACATGCTTATCTATTTGTTTTCTTATGTTATGTATCTCAGATCTTAGTAGACAGTTAGGTTGTTGTGCCTCTTGTGGTGCTATTATGTATTTGGATATTTTGTGAGCCATTCTGGTTCTTATGTTAAACTATATTATATCAAGGTATTTTATGTGATAGGCAAGATTGTCTGGGTAGATGATAATATTATATTTTATGCTCATATGCCTATGTTGTAATTATGTGTTTTGATGTTGTTATGATTACTAAGTGCCAAGGCTTCTATTTCTAAAAGTAATGTTTTGAAAAGAAAAATTTGGCTCGTATTTTCCACTGTATATTTTTTAAATTTAAGTTGAGCTAAGGCCCCAAGAATTAATCCTTTAATGGTTAAAAACCAAATACGGCTCAAGAGTACTACGTTATATGTTAGGGGTTACATACCGCACCATGAAATTTAGAAATGATTTCATATGTAATTATATACGCATATATCAAAATGATTTCTGCTTAATGCATATATATTATTTATATCCTGTTGGTTATCCCATGTGGATGGGTGAGATCACTTCCTGAGTCTTATGACTCACCCTCTCATTTTTTTCTTACAACTACAGTTACTAGTTATCGTTCAACCATCGTTTCAATCTGTAGCTATTTGAGTGGTGAGCTTTACTTTGCAGTAAATCTTAGTCTAGGATTATGTTAGATTAAATTGCTTCAGCGGTTTTTGGCAGGATTCAAACCATGCCTTCTTATTTCAGATTATGTGTTTAAATTTCATAATTTATGAATTTCCCTTGGATGTATTCAGTTTCAAGCATTTGAACCAATTTATGTTTCATGACTTGTTTATGTAACAGACCATTTATGTCAACATGTTTTGCCGGGGCATAAGTTAAGTTTGACAAAATTGATTATATGATCATGAACATTGATGCATTTATGTTTTACGAATTCAATTAATATGACTTCATGAGGAAAGTTTATGATGATTTAGATTAGATTATATTTTAAGAATGAAAATCATGTTAATTCATACATTAGGAAATCATGTTACTAGGAGGCTTACGTAGGAACCCAGTCCCCACGTGCCAATCACATTCCCAAGTCGAGTCATGACAAAACCGATATGGTCATATCCTTCCCGAGTCCTACTATAGCATGTGATACTTGTAAGAAGAAGGGACACATTATGCCTAACTGCCCTCAGTTGGCGTGTCGTTCCTGTAAATAGTTAGGCCACGTGATTGAAAGCCCAATGCACCTACCAAGGCCACATCAAAATAAATAATGCCAGCCTCGTCGCAACTCCTCCAAGCATGTGCTCGCCACTACTCTACTACAAATGATTATCTATCTTATTCACTGTTACCACTCTAGATGTTGTCTCCACTGGTGATAATGAGTCTCTCTTTAAGCAAATTCTTTCCCTTCTGGTAATTCTTCAGCTTTAGTCACTATCTTAGGTAATGTTAGATGGTATTTTGATTTCGCTTGAAACCATATGACATCTCGATGCCATATATTTTTTTCTCGTCTAGTACTAGTGTTGCGTCCTCTATACACAGTGCCAATGAATCCCTTATGCATGTCAATCATGAGGTCTCCATCTGAATCCAACCTCACCTTGCCTAATGCATATCTTATCCCTAAATTGAATTTAAACCTTATCTTTTTAGGTTCAGTTATGTGATTTTGGTTATGACATCACTTTCTCTTCTTCTAATTATCATGTGTAGGATCAATGGATGAGACAAGTCATCAAGGCTGGATGTAAGGTCAAAGACTATTTGAGCTCACCAATGGTCATGTTCCTTCTGGATCGAACCTTTGTGCTACTTCTATGCCAACTTCCCCAGTTATGGCATCAACATCTTGCTCATAGCTCTCTAGGAAAAATGTATCTTCTTCTCTCCACAAGAACCTTAGGGTCTATTTGTATTGAGTCTTTTAATTGTATTTCATGTCAAACTTCAAAACAACATGCTTTGTCTTTCAATAAAAGTGCACCAATTTATGATTCTCCCTTCGATCTTGTATTCGAATGTTTGGAATAAGCTCCTATTCCATCTATGAGAGGTCCCGCCTTTTTTAAAAAATTTATTGATGATTCCTGATGCTTTACTTGGATTTATTTGATGAAAAATTGTCATTAATTGCCCTATATTTATGTTGATTTTGCCAAAATGATCAAAACATTTTCTAAAGTAATTAAAATTTTTTGTTGTGATAATGCTATGGAATATTGAACACAAAGCTTTTCAATTTTCTTCCTGATAAGGAACTTTATCGAATTTTCTTGTCCTGTACTTCTCAACAAAATGGTCTTGTTGAAAGGAAGCATCATCATATCCTTGATTCTATTTCCGCTATGCTTATTTCTTCTTCATGTTCTAGGGTTGGGGTGAAGCCCTAACTACTATCCATATCATCACCTACCTTCGTTCCTCTGTCCTCGATAATATTTCTCCCTTTAGAAAACTTCGTTGAATCCATTTAATGGGCAGAAAATTAAATAATGCTAACGCAAGTATAAACCCTTACCTCAAGTGATGAACTATATGAGAATGAGTTTCAGAGACTCCGAAGGGTTGAAATCAAGTAAAAATCCTCCTCCTTGCTCCTCCTTGCCCAAAACCAAAATTGCCGCAAAGAATATGAAAATATTTGAGCCCCAAATACTTGGGGTTTATGTGTTTAATGAGAACTTTGAACCAAGATGGTGGCTCAAGTTCAAGGTAAAGATTGGCGTGGTGAAGGATGACAAAGAAGTGAAGAATGATGTAGAAGATTAGAGCTTGGAGACGATTAGAGTGGTGGGGAGGTTGAAATTGCAATAGTAAATAGGAGTGAGAGTACTAACTTTTCCTTATATAGTAGATGCAATTAGGGTAATGTGTGTCTCCTATCTCTCTTTTTGTTATTACTTCTATTCCTACTACTATCTACCATTTATTATTATTATTATTATTATATACTTTATATATATAATTAAGTGTTATGGTATGATTATACACACACACACACACACACACACACACACACACACATATATATATATATATATAATTATGAATATAATATTTTAATATGTAACTATACAATTATGTAGATATTATGCGTGTGTATATAAAAAGATAGATTTGTTAAAGTTTTTGATCCCATATTTGTATGTTGCTAAAAGATAGAGATTTGAAAAGAGTTATATCTTTTAGTTAGTGTGATCATTATTTATAGAGATTTAGTGGGAGATTATTATTTAAAATTTAAAACTAAAATATCAATCATTTACAATTTGCACATTCTCTCCTAATTTAAATATTAGTTGGTTGAATATATTTATCTTCTAGAATCTTATTTCTAATTCTAATTCTTAAAATTAACAAATTTATTAACTGTTTAAAATTATATTTTTGTCTTTCATATAATTAGATTGACTTTTCTATTGACTTCCCTTATTGATTAATTTTTTGCTCATTTTTAATTAATACTTAATTAATTTATTAATTATTTATTCTAATAACTCATAAAAAATAAGATAATTAATATAGAGAAAATTAGAGATGTTACAATATTTTCTTAATAAAATATTTAGTTGTTACTTTTATCTGCTAACGTTCACTATTGGTCAAACCACATTAATTCTTTGTATTATTTATTCTTATGATTTTGCATGAATTTTTTTCTTTTTCAGTGATAAAGAGCTCCTATTGGTTTTAAATAGGGAAACAATGGGCATAACTATAATAATCTCCTAAAACAAGGACAGGTTCCCCTTAAATTACAACTCATTTGCCAATTTTGCCTATTTATTGTGTTACTTTTCACCTCTTGAGCCTATGATATGACAAAATTTATTACTTCCTGAACCAATTTGAACAAGCATAGATTAAGATATCTCATTCATGAGCATTTTTCACTTAAAATAGCACATCCAAACTAGTTGATATTATCATTGATATGCATTTGGAGACAATAGAACAATAAAAGTTCAATTGATCAGTCATCCTTTTTCCAAACACAATCCTAAGGTCTATACATGTGTTGGCTTTATTTGGCCAATGTCACCCTTTAGAATTTGATGAACTTAACATCTCAACCTATAGCGCTTATAATGAGTGTAACCACTTAAACATGATCCAGTTCTAAGAAGCTTTAACGAAATAAAGTTACGCATTTAATAACAGTTATAGATTTTGACCTAGTAGTGGTATTAAAACAAGGTCATGGATTCAAATCCCTTGACACTATAGGGAATTATGGCCTTTATTTAGACGTGCTACTTTTATGATTTGATGGACTCAACATACTCATTATGGCTCCCAAATGGCTTTAACACCTTAGTTTGGTGTAGTTCTAAGAAACTTTAAGAAAATAAAGTTATGTCATTGCTAATAGTTATAGTTTTTAACATAGTGATAAGCGTTCAATCCAATACTATGATAAGAATTCAATATGCAATAATTTTCTTTTTCTGCAATTGAATAACTTATTTGAATATAATTTAATTTAAATTTACTAAATTAGATTTCTAAGACAATCAGTTCTATTAGAGTACAAGTAATTTCCCTTAATAAGTTTCCTTACTTCCCTTCTTTTTCATACCCTTGTCTCTTTTCCTACAACACAATCAATTTCCTTATCAAAATTACTAAAGTTTTAAATAAAATACAATAACTTAAGATGCGCCTCATTATTAGAATTGGCAAGACACTTATCACCTTACATGATAGAGCAACTATCACGATTCCTGCAAAAAGATATAAGGAGAAATCCATATGATGAGATTATCCTATTAGCTTGTTTGGAAATCAATTTTTCAGAATAATTTGTTGAAATTTTATTTTCAATTTAGTTTAATATATTTACTAACTATTGGCTAATTTAAATTTTCAATTTCTTTTATTTGTTTATTTTAGAAACAACCATGTCAAAAAGCATCATTTTTTAATATGTGGATAATTAGTAAAAATCAATTATTTAAAATTACAATATTTTTACAAATTTTCATGCCCTAAATCACATAACTTCATATCTTTTAATAAATTACTACACAAAAATATTTTTGCATATAATCCAAACTAAATGTACAACTTTAAGATTATTTTTGGTTAATATATAAAACATTGCTTTATTTTTATCAAAATCAATTATAAATAAAATCAATTGTACTTACAATCTATTCTTCAAGTAATCTTAATCACACAACTAATCTAAATGAATTATAAAGTAAAAAATATAATCCTTTCATTTTATTTTATTTTATTTTTTGTTGGGATGAATAACCTCTACCTTTCTTAAACATGGGAATATCATGTTTTATGGGGAAGAAAAAAAGACATTGTGATGGACAAGCACAATTACGAAAGTTTGGGGTAATTGTTTGTATGTCTATATTTATATGAAATGTGGGGGACATGCAAAATTTATACCTCTTTGTTTCTCCATAATTGCTGAGAGCTTCCTTGAATTTTAACCAAAATGTACATTCCTCTTGAGGATTCACATTTGGGTCCTACACAATATGCTTCAACTACAAACTTTGGTTCTTTCCCTAAATTAGAATCACAGAATTGAACATGAATTCATCAACGATGAAAAAAAAAATTAAATAACAAGATGATAATAATGAAAATTCACATATTTTCTTTATATTAAACATGTATTTTGGTCTCAAAAGAGGTAAGTATTCTGGTTTAATCTTCTAATAATACATACCTCATTTGATCCTTTAGTGTAAACTTTTAACATCAAATTGGTCCTCTAAATGTCTATTTTGACATAAAATTGGCCCTTTGAAAGAAATAACTTCCTAAAATTTAACAATAAAAGAGTATTTTTATGTATTTATTACCAAACAACCAAATGACATGGAAGATTGAAACAAGTTTCTCTCTCTTCTTTTTTAATTAAATATCTAAATTGGTTCTTGACAATGTCCTCGATGGTCATATTGGTCTTTGGCAGAAAAAAAGGTCCCATGGTCCATAATGAATATAAACATTAGATTCTATTAGTCCTTTAATTAACTTGTTGATCCATTTGTTGTTAACTTTTCAAGCAAACGTAATTGTCCCAAAACAACGTCGTACTAGTCCTTCTCTTCCTCAATTCAAACCTCCACATGTCCCTATACCTCTACTACCAGTCCACTCCTCGCTTATTCTAGACCTTCACCACCACCATTACCCCTCCTTCACCTTTACTCATTGTGGCCACCATCACTTTTTTTTGCCTTTGCCTCTTACCAATTTCTTCCTTACTCTTACCTCTTCCACCACAAAGACAAGTACAAATAAGTCAAATAAACCATCAATTCCACAAAAACAAATATAGAATTTTTGCATGAATAAATAAACAGCATGAAGTGGCAATATCTAAATTCAACTCCAATAAAAAAAATCAAGGGGAATCCATAAGTTTGCAATTTCATAGGGGTACTCTTTTGTTTGTAGAAGTAAATTGAAAAGGGTTGTTGGGAAGGGAAAAGGTTGGGTGCGTGGAGCTGAAAAGGCATCATAATGGGAGTAGAGGACAAAAGCAAAGCCACGCTCATTTTCACTACCTTCTCATCCCCTCTAGTCAATTTCGTGGATCCTTACATTTGTTCATTCAATTCAAGGGTTCCAAAATGCCTAAAATTAAGTTCTTCTGCCCAAAGTTAACTACCACTATTGTCAAAACTCTTATTGCAACCTATCCTGCTACAATTGGACTATCATCAGGGTGAGGGTAATGGAAGGGACATGGTGAGTTGGAGGAAGGGTGGGTGGCTGAGGATAATAGTTAGGTGGGAGGGTAGAGATCAAGGATGAGGAAGGAAGGACCAAAACTAGGGTTAGAATATTATTAGTGGAGGTTAGGGGCATGTATACCCACCAAAATTTTAGAATTTCTATACAAGTGTGTGTGTGTGTGTATATATATATATATATATATATATATATATATAGCCCATATTATTTTATTAGATTAACCACATGCTAAGAGAAAAAATATTTAAAATGTTTTGTTAAACTTATATATTGATTTTGCCCCAACTTCCTAAAATTCTTGGATTCGTCACTTACCAAAATAAAGTTATTTTTTATGTTAAATCCCTAAACAATGTCATTTAAGTTGTTTGTGTCCAATTAACAACTACAAACATAAAGACTAATGGAAAGGAAAACCAAAAACTAATAGTGTTTGACGTTTCTGTTTGTCAAAGGTCAACGACTTTTTTCTTGTCAAGGACCAATATATTCCTTGATGACATTCTAGAGGACTAATTTCTAATATGGAGGTTTACTTCATATTTTGTGATACACTAGTTTAAAAAATGAGGAGACCATTTGCTGCTTTAAAATACACAAAACCTCACCTTTCTCATTCCTTGTTATGCCCTATAAAAAGGAGTATTTAATTTTTCTAACTCATTGTCGCTTCCTTTTTCAAACTTGTTCCAACTAAAGTCAACCCATTCCAAACAAAAGAGAAGCCAAGAAGGAAAATATTCTTGAATATCTATTTTATTTTTTAAAAAAATTATAAAATTTGATCTTTGGCCTACTAAAAGAGAATATCGACATTACAATACAAGGGTTCGAAAATTTGGAGTAATACATAGATATACATGCAAATACCATATACAACTAATTGATTAAAAGTGGAAAATTTCTACACAAATAGTGTAACTTTGTCATAAAAATAAGAATCTACTATAGTGGTCAAGACATACCTTCCTTCATATTGATAACCATGCAACATAGGCAGCACCAAAGTACATGGACACAAATGGATTGTATAGATCTTCAGCAATTCAAGTTTATAAGCCTTGTAGCCCAATTCTCTAATAAAGTAAGATGTTGCACATATATGTATCAATATTAAAGTTTGAAAAGAGCACACTTGAACACTAGTATATCCATTTTTGGCAATATATAGATAGGTATCTTTCTTTACAATTGCAAATCAAGGGTAGTTGTAGACTTGCAATATCTAATAGCTTCAAAATGGGTGACAACAAACATTCCGTTAAATTTTTAGACAATAGCAAAGTCAATGAATTAAATTTTTAATTGAAAATGTCATCACAATACTTTTCAAAATTGGTGCTAATAGATATGGTCTAATACCAAAATGAGAATGTCATCACAATACTTTTCAAAATTGGTGATAATGGATATGGTCTAATACCAAAATATACATGAATTTACATGACAAAGTATATTATACACAATGAAATAATACTCCAAATGTTTATGAATCTATGCCTTTATCTCTTGATGTTTATGTGAGGTTTCACTTCTCACCTTCGTATAAGCGATAGTCTTTGATAATATAGTTCTCTAAGTGAGTAGATTTTGATCTCTCATGGGCCTAAAGTATATGATTTGCCAAAGGGTGGAATGAATAGTAAAATGGCTAAAAAGATTTGAGAGCATATGTTGGGCTTTTAAAAAATTCAACGTGGATGTGAAAGGAAAATCTTGGGATCCTACCTTGGAATAAGCTCAAATTGATCTATCAAAATCGTAAAGGATGAGAGTTTTCTAGCACTAAAGGAAAGGGAGATAAAAAGATGATACTACACAAAATATGAAAGGCTTCCCAACTATTGCTATAGCCTAAGGATACGTGCGTTGAAAAGTGCTATGAAGAACTATCATCTAGTAGCAAAAGAAATTAAAAGGATTAGATGAAAGTCATTGGTAATGGAAGACTCAAAAGCACAAGTTAGGATGGGGATGATAGTATAAGATGGGGTTTCGATCCTAAAGATTTAGTCACAACACAACTTAGGCCAAGTATTTCCATTAAGGAATAATTAAGAAGCTAGCAAGTGAGAAGCACTCTCATTCTCTCATAAATATCCAACTTAGTAAAGTTCCAAAATCTCATTCCTACGAAAAAGGGAAGTCAAAAGGTCACTAAGAGGGTAGAGAAAGACTGAAAAAGTCACTCAAGGGGAGTTACAATAAGCGATGAACAAAGTGCATAGGGAATTGAAAAGTCACAATCAATACTAGGTGGCTTAAGTATCTAGGAGCTATCTTGGAATTCGATCATGTGCCCCCAAGTGAGGCCCAACAACTTATTAATAATAATATAACCCCATGCAATATAATGAGCTAAAAAAATTCCTCACCAATTGTAATTTCAAGGGGGCTATATATAAAAAAAAAGTTCTAGCCCAAAGCACACAAAAAATGGCTTAAGGTCTCTCCTTGAGATTAGGCCTCCAATATGAAAATATCTTTCTAATCTTCAAAAGAATATTGGATGGTGTTTTAGAAAAAGAGGCAACATTGACAAAAGTAATGGAAAATGAAAAAAAAACCTAACATATGAGAAACTGCTTAGACTATCTCTTAGACATCATTGACGGTATTTGGTTTCTAGGTCTCCAGCACCATGAGGCCAATGGGGTTCTTAGTTGAACTCTTTGGGGCTTGGAAACCACAAATTGGTTTGGGCAATAGCCTCCTTGTTCACCCATGAAGTTAACAAGTTAAGGGAGATATGGGTTTTAGAAATGGATTGTGGTTGATTGTTCTCTAGTACTAGAAGGGAAGGACTAGCGTTATTATGGAAAAAGAAATGTGTTGTTTCCTTTCTCTTTTACTTAAAGCGACATACTAGTTTCCAATTTGGAAATGACAGAGGAATGAGGGATTGGAGGTTTAAATTTTTTATGGTCATCTAAAGATTCAATTTACTATCACAATCTTGGAGGTTTTTGAAGTTGTTAAGCAATCAATTTGATCTTCCTAGGGTAGTGACTAGTGATTTTAATGAAATTCTTAGCCTAGATGAAAAGGACAATAAAAAAGTGAGGCCAAAATCTCAAATATATAATTTTAGAAAAGCATGGATTACTATTGATTAAAATATTTAGGGTATAAGGGATCAAAATTCACTTGGAGTAGGGAAAATAAAATGAAACTTAATGCAAGAAGGCTAGAAAGAGTTGTAAATCAAGAATGATTGAACATGTTCATAATTAAGGAAGTCAAGCACCTCCCTTATCCAATGTAAATTACCTGCCCAACACCTATTGTTTGCTTTTGTGGATATGCATCAAGAGTGAAGTCCCTTAGAATGAATGTGGTTTTTCAAACAAATGTGGCTTAGGCACTGGAATTGTGAGACTAGTTCAAGATGGTAAGCAACAAAGGGTAGCTATCTTTGAAAATAGTTCAAGATAATATAGAACATAGAAGTAAAAGCCTTGATAGATAGAGTTCTAAGGAGTTCCTTTGCATTCTTCAAGGAAATAAAGAGATTGCAAGAGGAACAAAGCAAGTTTCAACTTGAACCTCAATATCTAGAATCCATTAATAGGAATTGGAAAGTGATGCAAAACCTAAATGAAATGCTTGCTAAAGAAGAACTCCTATGGAAGAAATGGTCTAAAGTTCATTAGCTGAAAGAGAGACAAAAATGCAACATTTTTTTCACAATAGAGTTGGACTTCATAAGGAAAGAAATGCAATCTAAAGACTACAAACTAAAGATGGCATTTGGTGTGATAATGAAAAGGAGATTAAAGAATTGTTACTAAGTATTTTGAAAATAATTTTGAGTTATCATACCCACTAAATATTGAAGAGGCCCTAAATTGTTCAAAAGTCACCACATAGATGATGGAGAACCTTGACGGATCTTTCACAATAAAGGAGATCAAAAAGCATTCTTTCAAATATTTTCCACCAAAGGTCTAGGCCTAGATTGTATGCCACCTTTATTTTTCCAAAAGTTTTACTTGATGTCATAAACATTGTTTTAAAATTTTCTAGAGGGATTTCTTGGATGACATTAATTTCACTAACATTGTCCTTATTGCAAAAATTAAACACCTAGAAAATATGACCTATTTTAAGACCTCTAGCCTACATAATACAATTTAAAAGATAATGGATAACATTTTGATTGCACATGAATTGCTACACATTATGAAGTGTAATCGAAAAAATGATCGAGATGATTGGTAGTAAAAATTGGCATGAATAAAGCATATGATCAAGTGAAATAGTCTTTTATTGAAGCAATGGTGAGAGAAACAAGCTTAGATAGTGGATCAAACTAGTTATGAAATGTATAAACTTATTGTCCTTTTTAATTGTATTGAATAGAAAGGAATCTAGACATTTCACTCTTATAAGAGGGTGAGATAAGTGGATCATTTGTCCCTTATCTTGCAATTGAAGCCTTATCTAACATGTTGATGGATATAAAAAAGGTCAAGAATCCATGGAGCCATGGTGTGCAAAATAACATTTCTATTTCTCACTATTTTTTTGCAAATGGATGCTTAGTTTTCACTAAAGCAAGTAAGTTGGAGGCAAAGGAGTATCTAAGGTCTCCAAAATCTATTTTGTCAAATTTTTGGTTCAGAAATTAATTTTGAAAAGTCAATCATCATGTTCAACTCAAATTGACTCATTATCAAGGGAATTGTAAAGAGAAACTTGGTATAACAGATGAAGATTTCAACAACAACTAATTAGACCTTTTGGCTATAATCGGTAGAAGCAAGAGCTAATCTTTTCAAACCATCAAAACTAGAGTTTGGAAAAGAATATAGATGGAAGAGAAGTTGTTATCAAGAGCAGGTAAAGTCCTAAAATAAGGGAATGGCATAATCAATCCCCTTTATTCCATGAATGTATTCAAAATACCCATACTATTATGCTATGAAATTTACAATATGCTTTATAGATTTTGGTGGGAGACAAACAACCAGACAAGAAGATTTATTGGATGAGCAAAAATGTGTAGACCAAAAGAGCAAGGATGCCTTGGTTTTAGGAACCTTGAAGCCTTTAACCTTACTCTTTTGAAAAGCAAGTTTGGAAAATTATTCAAACCCTTTATTCTTTATGTGCATGGGTTCTAAAAGCAATATATTTCCCAAATTTGGATTTTCTAAGCATAAAGGTGGGCAATAACATATCTTTTACTCGAGAAGCATTATTGAAAACTGGAAATTACTAACAAAAGGACTCAAATGATGGATTGGCAATTGAAGGAAAGTTCAAATTTGAAATGACCTATGGCTCCTAACTCCCTATTCATTTAAACCATGTTGAAGAAACTTGGAAACAGAAACATGATAGTAAATTCCCTATTTTATCCTATCTTTAGTAATTGGATCGAAGATAAGCTAAGAAATTTTTTTCTATCGCACAAAGAGAGATCAAATGTATTCCAATAAGTGTGAAGGAAGATGATGATAAGTTCATATGATATTTCACACTAAATGGAGAATTCACAATAAATAGTGCATACAAAGTATAGAGTAGATAAAAGGGAGAAACTAGTGTAGAAGTTGGATTAGTATTCCTAGATGGAATAAAGATTGTTTAAAGGAAATTTGGGAGTCTAAAGGCCCAGGAAAGGTCAAAACTTTGGGTGGAGAATGTTAAATGATATATTACTTCAAAAATCAATCTTACCAAAAAAAAGGGGTGAGTTATGATGTTATTTGCCCTATATGGAAGGCTAAGAATGAATCATTATTCCACGTCATTTAGAGATTTTTTGTTAACTAGTTGGCATACGGGATTTGATTAGCTCAGGACCATCCCTTAGTTGCATGAACTAGTTTGAAAATTTATCTAATGCACTTTTAGCGATGCTAGATTGTTTCCTCATTTGGAATTGGTGGTGTTGGCTTCATAGAAATGAGGTCATTTTCAGAAAAAAATTTCAACACTAGAAGAAAAAATGGCTTGAGTTGAAATATTTTATTAATATTTGTGTAGAGGTGAATATCAGAGACATTTAAGTCTTCAAGAGAGGACCTCCTTGTAGCATATTCGTTGGCAACCATTTGATAGATGGATAAACTAAAATCAACTATGGCAGCAACCCTTTTTCAAAAACCAAATGGTGGAGAGTATGGGTTGGTGGCTAGGAACTTGATAGGAGATTCCCTATATAAAGGAGCTTATGGTATCAGAGCTGAAAATTGATGATCATGGAAAATGATTGTCTAAACTGATTTATGATCATCTAAAGGGGATTCCCTAAAGCCAAAGTTGGGGACCATATATAATAATACTAGAAATTTGAGATAAAACTTTGAGAATCTCTTTTTTATTGTTGAAATAAATAGGCTGGCTTCCCACATCTGCACCAAAAGCACAATAGATCTTTGAAAAAGTGAATAATTCTTAGAATCCTTATCTTTCCATGCACATGCTCTTATTTGATATAATGTTTTTCCAGCTAATGTTAAGATTAATTTTTCCTTTAATATACCTATATATAAACAAAAATTGATTAGTTTAAGTGGTTCGAATATTTTGCGTTCTCAAGTTTCAATCAAATTAGTCAAGTCAAGTAGTCTTTGGATACATGCGCAATATACTTTATAAAATGCATATTCTAAAATTTCAAACGTAAATATATCAAATACATACACGTAAAGCCGGAGCAGTGGAATAGTCAATCCCCATTATTCCAAGTCGTTCTCCAACTCCATGCAGAAAACGCATGCTAACAACCTGAAATGGCACAAAGTACAATCTATACACCCAAAAAAACCCAATAACAGTTAGAAGGTATTAACATTTCATATATTACAAACATTGTAGGATAAAATGTTGAAAGAATACAGATTGAAAGGTATTTTTTACACCAAATTAAAGAAAAGTTGAAACTACCATAAATCTTGTTTTAAGCATTACTAAAAATTCATTCAATTGCATAATCTTAAAATGATATCACCAAAAGTACAAATTCATCACCTTCTTAGAAAATTCAATAGATTAGTCACACTATATATTATAGACTACTTCATCAAAAATGGTTAACGCAAGGCTTTATAAAGCTATGTAAAACTCTGGTGTCAAAGGTATATTGTTCACTTTCAAAATTGAAATCATATGTGTAATACACCTATTTCTTAAAAAAAAAAAAATCAAACATGAGGAATTTAAATATTTAAAGGATGTGAGCTCTTGAAAATTGTCTTATGAGCCAACATAGTCAAGTTATACTAGACAAAAACCATTTTGAGCTAATAAGAACTCAATAGCGCATATTCGTCATTTCAAATCCCAAAATTTCTCTAATTCTATATCCTATTTGTCCTTCAAGGGCTATATGATATAAGCTATTTCTTGACACAAAAGACTTGGTAATTGTTCCCTAGATAAAATTGAGTTAAATGACAATTTTTAATAAATTTTAAGGAGCCACTAAGCCCTCCATTTTTAGCTTGATAGTTTACTTCAAAAACTTAAAATTCCCAAATTTAACTGAATCCAAATTTGGATTTTGATTCTTTTAATATTTAATTTGAATCCAATTTTGGGGTATTTTTCTTATTTACATTAATGTTTTAAAATTAATAGAGAGTAAAATAAGTGAGTAATAAGACAATAGTGTCCTTTATTACAACTCACACCTCGTCCCCATTTCCTTTCCAATTGTGACTCTCTCCCCCCCTCATAGTGCATTCTTTCTTTCTCCCTCTCCTTCCCTTCCTCCATTTCTCCTTCAACAAGACTTCCATTTTCTATTAACCATCCACATATTGCCTATGCCATCCATTGCCACATGATGTTGAAGGTCACACACCGTGCCAAGGGTGACTGAACATTCTCATATGTGAGTTTTAATGGTTTGAGGTGCTAGGTTTTTTATTTGAGAGAACCCAGCCATACCCACCTTCTTCTTCCTCCTCCTTTGGCTCTTTAATACTCTAGCCTTTTATTTCTCCAATTCTCACAGGTTGGTTAATTGTTGCCTTGGACATTAATTAAGCTCTTAGTGCTAGAAATCTAGGAATGCTTGCTTGGAATATTTGGCCGACATGTCAGAAGTTATGAACACGCTGAATGGGTGTGAGGCCACATAAATTTTATTTAAACACCTAGAGGACTGATGTGATGGTTGCCTAGTTATGGGATCAATTGCTAATATTGTTATGAATTATAAACCTCTGTTTATTTTCCTATATGCATAACTCTCAAGTTTGCTATAAATGTTTATTAAAATGCTTTATAGATATATATACACACACACATTTTTCTGCATTTAAAGACTTATGAAATATGATTTGATTGTTTCCTTTTGTTATGGAACTTGTTCCAATGAACTATAAATGGGTTATTCTTTACTAAGTTTTATAACTCCCTCTGGTTTCATTCCTATTTTAGATTTAGGGTAGTACAGTCCAGATCCACTAGCTCCTTGGACTTGGCCATTTATTTTGGTGAGCCCAACATTGATGTGTGGGCTTTTCTTTTGTATTCCTTATCTAATATAACTATATTTAAATCTTAGAACATTTGGTGCTCCATTTAATCACGGTAAGGGCCAGGAATAGTTATGTTTATGTATATTCCTATTTATGCATGTAGTTATCATGTGGATATGAAGTTATGTGCACCTCTTTGTTTTATGGATTTGTAAAAATATAAATATCTATCTATTATCCTATTGAGTTATGATAATGCTAAGTACATGAATTATATTTGGGAAAAGTCCAATAAAAATGGAAGACTTTGTTTGTTTCTCCGCTTATTTCGATTAGGCTTGCTAAAGAGACTCTTAAGTGTCAAAGTTGACTAAGGGTGGGTCGTGACATTATGAGTGAAATTTATGTAATCCCAAGAAAAAAGAAAGTTTAATAAAATAATCACAATATCTCAAGCATGCTTTCTACTCTTCCTTTTGAGTATGTCACCAAGTAAAAGTGTAAGTCTTAGATATTGTCATTCTCAACAAGAAAGATTTGATGTGGAGGATGGCGCTCCTTATTAGTACAAGAAAATGGCTCATTAACAAAAATAGTGAAGTTTGAACAAGAAGGAGAACGAAAAAAGTTCTCCAAGGCTGTGAGCAAATGCATTCAAATGAGAAGAAAAAGATTAATAAGTTATTGTGTACATAGATGCAATGAAAAAGCTTTATACTGTGGCATATTGTGACCTAATAGCACTAAGTAAATGATAGAATAAATCCATCATCAAAAAGGTTTGTACTAGGAATGAAAGTTACAAGGGATAATCCCTAAAATAAAAGAATGCATACAAGAAAAGTCATTAGCTAGAAGTAGTTAGGCAATTAGAATTATGGTATTTAACATGTCAAAGACTAGACAAATAAGTTCAATACCAATATTCCTTGTAAGATAACTTTAAGTGTAAACTATGCATAAAACATCAATGAAGCAATTTAATAACAATGCTTCAGAAGATAGTCATTTGATGACTTAATACACTGTGTAGAATTATGACTCATCAAAGTTTCTTTAAAGATAAAAATTCAATAAAGAATATATATGGCCACTAATGCATGAATATTAGCATTGGCAAAATCATGAATTCTTGGTTGTTTTTATACATATTTATGATATTATTAGTCAAGATATACATAAACTATTCACAATCAAAATAGTTATTAGTTTTTTTAACTTGTTCAATGAGTGTTGTAGGTACACTAGGATTGCAATAATTTCCAGTTTATGACAATCAAAATCCTCCAATAAGATTGATACTTACGGATTTAAATTTCTTTGTGCTGTGGTATTTGAATAGTATTATATCTGCAACTGCCTGAAAGAAACGACTATGTGATAAGGATTGCCATGCTTCATAATCAAATGCACATTTTATTTCTTGAACTCTAAATGGTTTTTAAACTTCAAGTTTATTCGATGTGGATAGAGGCATAGAGGATATGTTATCTTGGTGAAAGAACAAAATAAATAAAACAAAAAAAAAATCCTTTCACTAATTAGCAATATTAGTTCTCAAGTTGTCAAATCTTATCACTACTATACAATTTTCATTCTAAGCCTCTTTTTACTAAGGATTAAGTATTAAATTTTAGTTACAAAGGACAAAATATCCCTTTTATGTGAAATAGCGAAAAAATATGAGAAATGAGAAATCAAAATAGTAAAAATCATCTAACTAAGTCTATCAAAAGACCTCGCTAAAATAATCAAAATATTAAGACGATAGGAAAAATTTTCTACCACATTGTTATAAAAGGTCATGCTACATTGCAACAAAAATTTCAGAAACTAGTCAGGATTATTTTCAATCAAAATTGTATATACTTTCATAATGTATAGCTAGAGTAAAAAGCAACAAAGATTAAGAAACCAAGTAATACAAAATAACTTATTAATAACTAGCACATCTAACTAGAGTAATGTTTGGCAATAAAATATTCATACCTTCAATTCAACTCGAGAAATATATGGTCTATGCTTTTCATCATGAGCAAAGCGCACCTTTCCTCGACTCTCTTTTGATTCGTTCCATTCTTTTTGGACCTCAGGATGATTCCACATATCTTCCATATCTTCTGGAAATACTCTGGAATCCCAATATGTATCCTCACTAGTATCTACATTTAAAACATAGCAAAGAAAAACACAAACAAAAACTTTCAAGTCTATATAGTAATATAATGAAAGGTTGATTTTCAGAATTTTTATAGAAAAAGAAATTTTATTAGAAGAAAAAATTACAAAAGAAAAACAATAAGACATCTTCACACAGATACAAAATAATAACTAAGTCTTATAAAGATAAATCACGCAACACAGCATGTCATTCTATACCGACAAAGCATGTAAATCAAATAAAAGAAAACAATTAAATATGTCATGCATAGATCATTAAAGCAATGCTAAAAAGGGTAATATATCCAAACTAAATCAATAGTACAAAATAAATCATTAAGAGTTGTAGCATTGTTTTCCAACTAAAGACAATAAACCACAACAAAATACAAATATTGTCATAGGATCTTTCCTTCTTTATGAAGTCAAAACTTTTGAACTTAAGAGGAGAAACTGATGCGACTCTATAGGGCAAGCCCAAAGGTATTCAAAGATTCCAAAAAGTCTAGTCCAAAGAGATCCCCCAAAGGCTGCTGTAGAAAGAGAAGAGTCTATGATTCAAAATCTAAACTACACGGAGTACACATAATGAGGACAAAGTAGTGAAGGGCATGGATTTCTAGATCATGTCATTTGTGTAAATATAAGAACAACAATCCAAACAACAATTCATCCAATGGATAATCTTTCTATAATAGGACAAGTAGTGAATAACTAAAATTAAATTTTACAATAGAAAACACCAAAAGAATCAAGGGCTCGTCTTCTTATGTCAATTATATTGGAAAGATTAATAAAATCAAGTAAAGGAAATGACTTAACAAGTGGACTTTTTACTATTGCGTTAGGCCCTTGTATTTATTATCTAAACTCTCTTTTATACAAATTATGTGTTAATTGGTCTATATTTGTTATTGGACTTCAATTTGGGCTCTATTCTAAATTACAACATATTAACTTTTGACTTTGCCTTGATATTTTGGCCATAATGTTAGTTCTGGATTCTAAAAAGTGTGCTTGTTTGTTTGTAAGAAACTAATACATAAGTCTACAATTTTTATGCAGAGACCAAGAGCCAATTCATAAGATTTGAGGCTCAAATAAGGCCAAAAAGTGGAGTCAAGGGTTGTTGCACTAGAACCTGGGCAATCTTTAGTACTTATGCCATAACTTTCCTTTATAAGTCCAAATAAGTGCAAACCAGGCCATGGTTAAAGCAAACACAAGGGACTTCAGTTCATCCTCAGACTACTTATCCAAAAAGGATTATTTTGATGGCATAAAATTGTACTTTAAGTTCTTGGGTAGACGATTTGTGACTTGATTTGGTCATAACTTTCTCTACAACAATAATTAGCACAAATGAGGTGTCCAAAGAAAGAGTAGAGGTATAGAATTAAGATATATCATAGAGTTTGTCTATGATAGACCTTGGGTGTAACATCCCTCCTCTTATGGATTGATTGTCCCTACAAATCAACACGGGTACTTTTTTGAACGTGCTTGTCCTCACTCACACACTTCCTGAGAAAACTTCTCAGAGGTCACCCCATCCCAAAATTACCCCCAAGTCAAGCACGACGTTCACTGTAGAATTCTTCGTGATGGGCTCCAAAAGAAAGATACATCTTGTGACATAGGTAGTACCAATCAATTCATATAAACCCTCCTAACCTGTATAGTCTCATACCTATATAGTTTCAGAGATCCCTCTCAATTCGGGTATGTAATCGGTACATTCATGTACCCATCCGCTTGGAGGCAAGGGCTTTCCTTGTAGGTGCCTTCTCGCATCGCGATACACTTCCTCTGTCGTCCTGGGCATTACATGCCCACCGGCTTGCGCTTGGTTGATACGGAACCACAGTCCTGGGAGAGGTGCAGACTACTATACCATTTGTAACATCCCTCCTTCTTTAGGATTGACAATTGTTCCCACAAACCAACACGGGTCTTTTCAGGGTGCTTTTGTCCTCACTCACACATTTCCTGGGAAAATTTCCTCAGAAGTCATCCATCCCAAAATTACCCAAGTCAAGCATGCTAACTGTCAGAGTTCTTTCGTGATGGGCTACCAAAAGAAAGATGCATCTTTGTGACATAGGTAGTACCAATCAATTCATATAAGCCCTCCTTGCCTGTATGGTCTCATACATATATTAGGTTGGCAGATCCTCTATTCGGGTATGTAATCGGTTTATTAGTATACCCTCCACTTGGAGGCGGGAGCCACTCCTTGTCCATGCCTCTCGCATGGCGATCACTGCCTATTTCGTCCTGGGCGTTACATTGGGCATACAAAAGAAGAACTATCAGGCTAATTTGCAAAAATAGGTAGAATAGTTAGGCTACATTTTTACTTATTACACAAGCTTCTCCCTTCTCTTATTCTCATTTTCTCTTCATGGATGAAATTAAGTCTTTATTGTTCAGCTCCCCATGGAGGTGTACGAGGTTGTAGTTGGTTTAAGATTCAAATGAAACTTGGTTTCAACTTGAGACCTTGTTCTATACTAGAATTCAAGTTTTGCTAGAATATCTTCTTTCTTCAATATTCTTGATTCGTAATTCAAATTTGTGATTCAATTTTAAATTTTGATTGAAATTTTACTTGGATTATAGTGATTGATCAATAGATATGGTTCTAAACATATGAATTGAATATTTGGATCTAAACCTAGTTTAGATCATAATCTAACATTGGTTTAATAGATTTTTAAGTTTTAAGATTTAATTGATTATTTTGTTAGTTAATTTCTATGAGATTTTCTAGTCATATTGCTAAGTAAAATACTAAG